>JAQQZS010000018.1:15653600-15671564 GCA_030068045.1 Platyallabes tihoni | reverse complement strand
AATCAACTCCAGACCTTTTAACTGCTTAATTGATGACAGGTTAACGAGGGAAGAGCCCATGCAGCCTTGTTATTTTTTTTTTTTCAGCCTTCTAAGTCAATTGTCCAATTACTTTTGGTCCCTTGAAAAAGAGCTATGTCTTAAAGAGCTGTAATTCCTACACCCTTGCTCCAGTTTGGATGTGAATACTCTCAAATTACAGAGTCTGCACTTTAAGCCCATATTGATTATATAATTGTATCCTGAATATGTTTTCGTAAACAGCTAAAATAAAACTTGTCACTGTCCAAATATTTTTGGGCCTAACTGTATATAAAACCAGGGCTTCTGTTCATATATTAAGCTAATTGTTTAAATTTGTTCATTGATATTCTGGCTATGCATTGTAACGATAGAGCATTTTTATTTCTGAACTATCTACTGACGGAAGGCATTAGACCTAAATCAACATTTTATCGATTTCTTTTTATTTTTAAGTTTCTTGGGTTTGGAATAAACACATTTCACATGACTATAATACAAATACAGGTAACAATAATGGTCCAAAGTCCACCCTTTTAAGACCACTGCTCTAAATACCTTACTACATTGCACTGTTGTAACCCATTTGAAAATGACTTAATTCATGACACTAACCCAGTTTTCTTTTGTATTTATTCATTTTTTTCCTTCCCCTTCCTTTCTGCACCATTCAGATGCTAATCCTGCCAAAGCAACTGCCACTGCAAATAGCCAAACACCTACAGTTCAGACCGGTTCCTCTCTCAGCCTGCTGGGGGCGTACTCGGACAGCGACGAGAGTAACTCGGACTAGTTTTGTCATGATGTCTCAAGAAACGCACTCAGACTGTTGATGTTATTTGTACATGATAATTTAGGAAAATAAAATGTTCTGGTTGTTGTATATGTTGGTTTTGTTTTTATTATTATTAATATGTAGAATATAATTGAGCAGATGCTTCAGTGTTTGAATCCCAGAGATGTCTTTGGAGATTTGAGTGAGGTCCTTAACCCTGACCTGCTCAGTCACACTGGATAAAAGCATCTGCTCTCTGAATGAATGTCATGTCAATAATTCATGTCGAAAGACACTAGGTATCCCTCCATAAAATGGCACCGCTCTCCTGGCTCTCTATTCCCAGTCTCAAAGGTTTAGCTCGCTATGTGTACTTTGTTACATAATGCGGTTTATTTGATTTGCCATACTTTATAGCATAACTAGATTACAGTACAAGCAAAATCCATGATTTCCTTGACATTGTTTATATTAAGCATGTTCTCCATGTGCCTATGTGGATTTCTTCTTGGTTCTGAGTTTAATCTTGCCTCATAGAAAAACTGGGTTGGGTGTGCTAAAATCAGCTATAGAAGTATAACTGGTGTATTCTAACTTCAAGCCCAGTGTATTTGGAATCTACTACTAGGTATACTAGGATAAAGTGAATATAAATGAATGAAAGAAATCATTTATCATTAGATCAAATGTTTCCTGGTGAAAATGCATATTAAGGTATTGTACAGAGAGGAGTGGTTTAGTGGCTAGGACTTGTCTTGCATCTCTAGGGTGCGGGTTTGATTCCCACCTCGGGTTTGTGTGCGTGGAGTTTGCTTGTTCTCTCCATGCTTGGTGGGTTTTCATCCCACAGAGACATGCAGGGGGTCAGAGGGAGGAGACTTTGGACACGAGGCGGGGTACACTCTGGCCGGGATGCCAGTCCATCCCAGGGCACACACATTCACATGCTCGTTCATACACAACACTCACTCACTCATCTTCTGTACCGCTTTATCCTGTATTCGGGGTCACAGGGACTATCCCAGGAAGCTTAGGGCACGAGGCAGGGTACACCCTGGAAAGGGTGCCAATCCATCGCAGGGTGATTTGGGAACATCAATTAACCTTACCTACATGTCTTTGGACTATGGGAGGAAACCAGAGTACCTGGAGGAAACCCACCAAGCGCGGGGAGAACATGCAAACTCCATGCACACAGAGACGGGAATCGGACCCTGTAGGTGCAAGGCGACAGTGCTAACCACTACACCACAGTGCCGCCCTCATACACAACAATTATGGGCAATTTGGGAACGCGGTTTAGTCTAAGCTGCGTGTCTTTGGACTGTGGGAGGAAACCGGAGTACCAAGAGGAGAACTCCATGCACACAGACCCCGAGTCGGGAATCGAACCCAGATCCTGGAGGTGCAAGGCGACAACTGATTATGAATTCCATGAGCACTAAAGTAGATATTTGTTATAGACTCCCTGGCATCCCTCTAGTCCTAGTCTATGTTCAATTTACACAGACATTAAAAGTGTGTGGTATCTTTAGGGAACGATAAATGTCCTCACCACAAAGGGAATCTCGTTAAACTTATAAAATTAGGTATATGTGATGAATATTTGATCAGATAGCACACAGTTGAGAACAAAAGCGAGCCTGTGGGCTTTTCCTACAAGTCCCTGCCTACTGGAGAGAGAGGGAGAGAGAGAGGCAGCTAGCTGCCTGCCATAACGCGTTACTCATTAAACCAGAGGCACACACACACACTCTCTCTCTCTCTCTCTCTCATCCTCCTCCTCTGCCTGTGCATGGATACCAGGGTGTTTCATTTATAGTTTCCATCTTTTAATTCATCGCCAAGGCTTCGGTGAGTACGTGAAGTGAAGTGAAGTGAAGTGAAGTGGGTTTTTATCAGAAATCTAACGGTAGTCTAATTGTAGGCTCGGGGGGGCTAACCGTCCAGCTCTCAACAATAGCGAATTCAGCCTAGGGATTTATATGCTTTTTATATAATTAGCGAGTTTTTAAATCCCAACTGTTCGAGAAATTAATTATTTAATTTATTTACCATTTATTACTATTAATTTTGAAATAAACCGTATTCTCCCGTTTTTTTGTCTGTCTTCTCTGAAGAAGCGCAGCCCTGTGCTAGCTTGTTGCTGGCTAGTTGTGAGAATAATATAAGCTTAAAGCTAACAGACTTGCTAAAGAGATAACAAATGAATTCAAGCAATTAGGAGTGCTTTTTTAAAAATTTTATTTTATAATTATTACTATTCCTAGCAATTCCTTAAAAAAAAAAAGGTTTGTCAGAGGTTGGTCATTGAATGTTATTACGGGTCAAGGTACAGTGCATGCATACAAGTTGTTTTTGGCTAGCCTAGCAGATTAGCATCTTTATTAACACTCCGAGAAACTTCCTGCAGCCTGCGTTCATTATTATGTATGTCTTTTTTAAGAGAAATTAGTGCAAGTTCAGAAATACCACGAGGGAAAAACATAATACATCAAGTGCATAGCGATAAGGAAGGAATGCAGAGGGTTGGGCTGAGCTCTGGAGGGATTTAAGTCAATACTCTACAGTGTGTGTTTGTATACCAGTGTGCTAAGAGGTTCCTTGTTCCTTCTTTTTATTTCATAGACGAACACACACACACATTTGAAGGAGTTTCATGTTCTGAGGCATCGATGTTTCAGTTTCATTAAAGGTAGCAAACCTTGATTGTACAATGCATTCATGCAAACCGTAATAGAAAACAGATTGTATTTGTCATGTACAGTACACAATTATACACATTATGATGTGCAATGCAATGCTTGTATAACTTTGTCACTTAAAATGGAAAAGTAGAATAGGATAGTGTGGCACGGAGGCGTAGTGGTTAGCACTGTCACCTCGCACCTCCAGGGTCCGGGTTCGAGTCCCACCTCGGGTCTGTGCATGGCATTTGCATGTTCTCCCCACAGTCCAAAGACATGCAGATTACTTCCCAAATTGCCTGTAGTGTGTGTACCCTGCCTTGTGCCCTAAGTCTTCTGGGATGGACTCCAAGCCCCTGCGACCCTGTATACTGTACAGGATAAATCGGTATAGACGATGAGTAACAGAGAATAGAACAGATTTAGCTGCAATGAAAATAAAATTTGCACTAGAGACTACATTTAAACTTTGGAAGGTAAAATTTCCATTGGGCAAGGATAGCTTGGTGGTTAAGATGTTGGACTTGATCGGGAGGTGCTCAGTTCCAGCCCCTCCACCACCGAGCTGCCACTGTTGGACCCTTGAGCAATGTCCTTCACCCCCAAGTGCTCAGATATAATCGGCTGTCAAGCTGGCAACCCGACCCTGCCAAACGACGGATGTATCTCCAGGGCGATGAGGGGTGTCGGTCGCCCAATGTGCCGATTGGCAAAAAAATGAGCAGCACTGTGGCTTAGTGGTTAGCACTGTCGCCTTGCACCTCAAAGATCCGAGTTCTATTCTCACCTCAGGTCTGTGCATGGAGTTTGAACGATCTACCTGTGCTTGGTGGGTTTCCTCCCATAGTCCAAAGACATGAAGATTAGGCTAATTGGCATTCCATGGTGTGTGAACGAGCGTGTGAGTGTGATTTAACGCTTCGTCCAGGGTGTACCGTTCCTCGTGCCCTAAGTCTCCTGTGACTCTGTATAAGCGATGAATCAGTGAGTGAGTAAGAATCCCCTCTAAAAATGTAAAAAGTTAGGTTGTAATATACAAAAGTTACAAAATAAAACATATAATCTACACAGGATTTACAAAATGTAATAGTGATCTGAGAGGTATTAAAATATGCACTATATTAAAAAAAAGTTACGCACAGGATTACAAAACATGCGTTGCTCCTCTCTGTTTTTAACTTTTGCAAGATGTAAATTTAGTGCTGTTGAATGCTCGATTTTGATTGGTCGGAAGGTGTTTATCAGCCTTCTTTAACATCAAAAAATAATCAGCAGCAGTAACAGTTAATATCATTACAAACAGTTAAAAGTATGATTTGTTATTCTTTAACAGATGTAACAGCTGTAACAGTAGACTCTTGGGTAGAAGTGAAACTGTTATCAGATCTGCTGTTATATAAGGGATGAGACAGGATGGAGCTGTTAATGGGTGACTGCAAAAGAATCCACTTCACGCAATTACCCAGGCGATAATTATTTTCCTGTAACGTCGCCGTCATCTTTTATACTTTATGAACCAATGGTTTCAGGATACAAGATTTATATTTTACCTATATTCATATTAGAGATTAGGGAAATCGTCTCAGTTACATATCACAGTTCTTTTGCGTGGCAATTCATGTATCACTACAGTGACTTATTTTTTAAAAATTACTGTATTTAGGGTGGGAATCACCAGGGATTTAAAAAAGGAGTTTTTGGAGTTGCTGTTAAAATACGCTAACTGTCATACAAAAGAAATGTGCAAGAAAACGTGATGCTAACAGAATCGTGTAGTGAATAATATTGAATTTGGTGGCCACTGGTGCTTCCCATCCCAATTTCTAATATATTGTTGTTAAGAAGAAAAAAAAAAGAAAGAGAAAATAAAATCCTTATGCTGGGTTCTTCTATGGTGAACAATCCACAGGTAAAAAGAAAAAAAATAATCGATGTAATTATAATTTTCCGGTCACAAGAAGCCGGCTTAACAATCTTGTTAAGAGTCTGCAGTGTTTTGTTTTGTAACCTTGTGAGGTTATACTGTAACATGCCAAGCTTCTTTATCATTATTATCATTATTATTTTTATTATTGTTGTTGTTTTTATTTATTTATTATTTATTATTATGATATTTTTTAATCTCCTTTAATTACCTTGGAGAGAACTAACTTGTTTAGTGTTGTTTCACAATATAAATAGTATAAATATATATGGAATAGAAACAGGCAAAACATATATGTTTTTTATTGTTGTTATGAAACAAAAATATTAATAGCATTGAATGTGGTCTGACGGGAATTAAACACTTCAGGACATGCTGGTATAAACATGCTGGAAAATAATGATTTTTAGAGTGGTATCTCATGCTTGATTTACTTTCCTATAGCAGCACGTCTGGTCGTGTTTTATTCCTTCATTCTGCCACACAAGATTTTACAAGACTTTATCTGGACATAAACCAGCAGTTTTAAGACAAGTATGCAGAATGGTGTAAATGTGCAAGATACACAGTAATCAGCGTGCAAGAACAAAGACAACTGTCTGGAAAAAAATCTTTCTCTTTCTCTCTCTTTCTATCTCTCTGCACAGACCCATGGCAAAGTGGCTGAAAGATTACTTGAATTTTGGCAGCAAGAAAGGTCCTCCGCAGCCGCCCAAGCCCGATTACACAGAGAGCGAGATACTTCGTGCCTACCGTGCCCAAAAAGACTTGGACTTTGAAGATCCGTATGAACCCTCGAACCGAGCACATAATGGCTCGGGGACCTCTGACCTCTTTCCTGCATTCGGGACAGTCCTGCCCAATGGCATGGAGGTCAAGATCGTCTCTCCAAAGCACAGACTGATAAAAGTGGAATCTCAGGAATTCAACCGCTGCAAGATCCCACTGGGCATCGTCTCATTCGAGGAGCCTCACGTACCCGTACGTCCTCATTTTCTTAATCGACTCGTCGCTCACTCTGACCTTGTCTGGCCTATTAGGCAGTTTGAAAGTTTACTTTAATGAAAAATCACCTGGGCAGAGTATACATCAGCCCTAATGGTAGTGCACTAGCGCTATTAAGGTTGAAGCACAGCCTTAATGTAGCTTATAAATTACATTTATAATGCACTTAAACAGGCGCTTAGTAACAGATGCGATGTAAAAGCCTACAGCAGTACAGTGGCATCGATTGTGGTAGCTCAGTCTGTGTTGTGTCTGGTCTTTTGGCTTTAAGGCTGAAGATTATTGTTTTAGTAAGAGGCTTTATTATTTTCCACACTGGGCTGCTCGATCCAGGGTGCTATGATGTGGGATTTCTTCTTGAGACGCAATTAATTTTGATCCATTACCCGTAAAACCTCCTCATAAAACGATGTAGAGAGCTCTATCCGGTGGGTCGAAATACTAGCAAAAGTATACATCCTGAGGTTACATTAAATGCGTTCTTAGATATCGGGTATCTGGTGTACATTCACTGTTGCATGTGTTTGCTGGAAAGTTTTTATGGTCCACAAGGAACATTGAGTCACACTTTAAACAAACTTCCCCAACAATTAAAAGCTTCTTAAACTAAACAAGAGCTACACGATTCCCGGACGAGTTCCTGCTTCGCACGTTCACAATACAGCCGTGACCGTCTCTGTTCATGTCCTCATTTTTGTTCTCCCTCGGCTCTGAAGACACACAAAGGACGCTCAGTCTTTGAACCTTTTTTCCTTCATGCTTTGAGTGACAAGTACCTAGAAACGTTTTTGCCTATGAAAATGTTTGACGCATGCTGTGCCACCGTTGGTTCAGTAATTGTTTTGGTAGCTAAGCTTAGGGGTTTTCTCAGACAAAATTCTGGATGAGAGTTCTTCTATAAAGCTTGTAGTGACCAGCAGGGCAGGTTCTACTGAAGGCATTCTTGATCTGCAGATAGAAACCGAAACAAGAGGTGTAATTTATAGTAAATTGCTTTCCTGTGTTCCTAAAAAAAACTTCCTATGGTGAAAATGTGGCCTCATGCTGGA
Source organism: Platyallabes tihoni (assembly GCA_030068045.1). Classification (NCBI taxonomy): domain Eukaryota; kingdom Metazoa; phylum Chordata; class Actinopteri; order Siluriformes; family Clariidae; genus Platyallabes; species Platyallabes tihoni. The sequence continues at coordinate 15,664,103 of JAQQZS010000018.1, read as the reverse complement.
ACAGTTTTTTCTTTTAGGATTGTTTTGTATTTGGCTCCATCCGTCCTCTCTATCCCTCAGCTCTAATAAAACTGTCTTCTCAGGGTGATGGCAGGGGGAGGAAACAAGGTGTTTTTTTTTTTGTTTTTTTTGTTTTTTTTAATTCTAGAAATGACATAATTAGTCTTTTTTTTTTTCAATACAGTTAAATTGACTTTGCAGGTTGCTTTGAGAAACATCCAGCTGGAAAAGAAACAAGGGTCCTGTTTGATCAGAGAAGAAACCGTATGCATGCCATGCTTTATTATTTTAAATTCTGGAGATACACAGTAGGCTCATGTTTTGTCTCTGGATTAAACGTGTAACCTGTAGCCATAATAAATGTGCTCACTTTTTGACGATTATGCAAATATTCTTTATGCCCCAAGAACATTTTCACTCTCGTGCTTGTGAATACGTTCGATCTGAGCATGCAGTTTTCCCCTCGTCAGCCCAAAGGCTCTGTAATTCACGATCGTTAGACCAAGTTAGAAAAGTTAGATTTAATACGAGGGGGAGTCAGAAGTTATCCTTATCCTGGCTGTAAAATTTATTTGAATTCATTTTTTAAAAAGACAAATACATAATCTTTTGACATAATCTCTTTACATCTTAATACACTTTGCTCATCCGCCAACAAGCTTTTGTATTCCCTCATTAAAAAAATGTTTTAGCCTGAGCTGCGAGCCACGAATGCACCGCTGTCCTCAGTTCTTCATCAGAAGTGAAGCTTCATTCTCATAGGGCTGCTTTTAGGGAACCAAACTGGTAAAAGTCTGATGGAGCGAGATCAGGACTGTAGAGAGGATGCTTTAACCCATCAAAACAGAGGGTCGACAGTGTGGGCAGAAGTATGTGAACGTGTATCGTCATAGGAGATCACAGCGCCCTCGGATATCAGTCCTTTTTGTTTAATCCGAAGTTTAGGCTTCAGCTCTTCAATAAACGTCTCACTGTAACGAGCACTGTCGATTGTTGAACCTTTTTCCTGATAATGGTCCAATACCGGCCCTTGAGAATCCCAGAAAACGGTAACCTTCAATTTTTCACCTTGTACTTGACATTTTAACTTTTTCTTTGTCAGCGATTGAGGATGTTTCCCTTCCATACAGACCCATTCCATTTGGGTCATTCTTGATGGCAACCGACCTTCCTTGAACATCTCTATCCATTTATACACACTTCTTCACGACAAAACAATTTCTCCATACAGCTCACAAAGTCTTTGATAAATAATGGCACCAGGTTCACCCTCAGACCACAAAAAAAAAAACGAATCTCTGCACGCTGCTCTTCTTTCATGCAAATCACATGTGGGGCATCCCTTTTTGCTCAAACCGCAGTTACAAATGAACTGATGTAACACTGATGTCACACCTGCACAGTGGGGAGACAGTAGACTTGTACGGGAAGCACTGATATAAAAGTTGTTTTTAATATAACCAGAGTGCGGATAATTTTTTAATTTTAGTATCAGTCATATGAACATTTGACAATTAAACGAGTAATGTCCAAGATCAGCATAGCCAAGACAAGTGAGCTGTTATGTGTTTTGGAGTTAAGTTTATAACTTGGCACTCCAACAAAGGAAAACGGAAGAAAACACACCCCAACCAACCGTTAACTATGGAGTTCTTACTCGTTGGGTCAACGTTAAGCGGTCGTCACACCCGAGCTGTACTCCAGCCAGGTCTCTCTCAGGCTTTCTTCTAGAATGCATCCCTCAACCCTTGCCTGTTTCTCAGTCCTTTTCTTAAGAATAGCATCTCAACTACATGATGCGATTTAACATTGAGTGAAGTTACATACAACATAGTAGAATCGAAGATTCGTATTAAAATCTTAAACATCTAATCTGCTGCCACCATTTAATCTGTAATTGAGATCTTAGTAAAGTATTATGTCAATCTTATTGCCAGGTCATACTGCTTAAACCATCATCAACAATAAAAAAAAATCCCCTTAGTAGGATTTGCTTTAGATTTCTAAGTAGTTTTAAGAAGGTAAACTATATATCACAAACAGGATCAAGCATGTTAGAGCTTTCGATGCTCTTATTCTGAACAAAACTGATGTCGTACCAGGCTTTGGATTTTGAGCCAAAGCGAATGCAGCATTGTTACTCACCGTTGTGAAGTCAGCCATGCAATGAGCCACTCTCCAAGGGTGATTATTCAGATATCAGTAATAAGGCAAGACCTAGTTTTTACAACAGAAGTAGAGCATGATGAGCAACAACAGCAGCCTCTGGCTAAAGCAAGCATGCATTTGAAAAGTGGCTAAAAAAACTGGCTCTAATCTCTCGTTAGCTGCATGCAACATTGCCCAAATTGGATCAGATTGCTTTTGGAGATGATGGGCAAAAAAAAAAAAAAAGGCTCAGGCACGCAAGGAGCTTTTAAAACCTCTAGTAGTCTTAATCAGGCAAAAGTAAACACTGGCACACCACCACATCATCATTAAGCGCTGACACTAATCAATCTCTATCATATCTTTTTCCTTTGTTCATAAGCTGTACTTAACAGCAGCGCCTTTGCACTCTTATTACTCCTACGTGGCTTTTGAAGCTAGTTCTAAGCAGGATAAGCTATAAGGTTGAGAATTCCTTCTTCCTTTCTTTTTTTTTTTCTTCTTTTTACCTTTTGTGTTGATCAGCAACCCTGAGGCAGCGCTTAACCCCCCCCCCCCCCCATAGTCTTTTGCTGTCCCATCAATCCTTTGTCCACAGACAGTGCTTAATCTTTCCTCTGTCTTTCTCTCTCTCTCTCTCTCTCATCCCCCCCTAGGTTGTTCCATCCGCTCCAGCAGTAGGGGACACAGATTATTCAGACCCATTCGATGCTCGTCCAGACCCTCGAGTCCATCTTGGCTGGGAGTCTAGTTCTGTAGAAAACAGCAGCAGTTACATGGAACCTTTCGAGGCCCAGAGAGTCATCACGGGTGAGCTGCTTTCACTATTGCGAAGCTGCCTGAAGCACAAAAATACATTTAGTGGAAATGGCATTGAAAGGAGGAGAGATTAGGCCGAGCTTTGGGAGGACATGAGTTATAAAAACAGGGTGTATTTCAGTTAAATTTCAAGTTAAATTTCACATTGTCAGTTTGATTCAAGTAAGAGCCCTTTTTTTGTTGTTTTTTTTTTTTTAAGGAAATCAGTATCTAGTTTAATAATATATGAAATGATTTTAAATCGATCATGATGATAAAACCTATCCACTTATCTCCACTTCCTATTACGTCTAAGGTAATAAGTCTTTTCTTCTATAAATAAGATAATTCATAAAGCCAACAACTGGTTATGTTTCCCTGCAGAGCTGCAGCACGGCTCGGATCATGGCCGGACCGTGTCCCGGGCGAGCCCACTGCTCTACGACAGTCCGTATGAAGAGCATGGACACTACAAGACCACTTTCCTAGATGATGAAAGGGAGAGCCGGTTGCCCCAGGACGACGAGAGGCCTGCAGACGAGTACGACCAGCCCTGGGAGTGGAAGAAGGAAAACATCTCCAAAGCATTAGCTGGTGAGCCTCGTCATAACCTGATGTAGCACTTCTCCAAAATCCAAACTAAAAAACACAAGACACAGCAACAGCTAACAAGTGATAATATCAGGTCCAAACTTTTTTAAAGGGAAATGTTCACTATTTAGCTTAAGCTTTTCAACTATAAAGTTTTTCTACTTTTTGATTTCTTTGCGGTGTGAACTCAAGCTTCTTATCTTACTCATATTGTTTCTGTACCAGTCTCATAATTTATTAAGAGCCAGAGAACCACGCAGACTCTTCTGCTCGCAGCTGAGAGAGCAGGCACGGTGTCTTTGTCAGATCGAGAGTATTAAATCAATTCAAATCAATAGGCTAGCCTTAAGCCCATACGTTGATGCCGTATTTTGGAAGTGAGTTAGTCATTAAATACAAGGGGACAAAAAAAATCTAAGCCTGTGTGTATGTGTGTGTGAGACAGGGAAAGAGAAATTACATGCATAAGTGCAAGAAGGGTTTTAAATGTACAACACAGATGGAATTTTTCTGATTAAGTCTTAGTCAGAAAAAAACTGGACTTTTGATTGTGCAGAATAAAGACAAATATGAGGGGCGTTCAAGTCAAACCGGGACCTTTGATTGTGCAGATTGATAGAGCACAGTTATGATAGTAAAAGCTCTTTATTTCTCTATATTATCTCCTGCTACACTAATGCACTTATCCCGTTGTTTCACTAGTGCTTAGATACTAACAAACATTTTCTAAGTACGTTAGAGCCATGATCGGACTGCTACATGTCTGAGACGCTGGCCTCCCAGGAACATCTTTAATTGCCCAAACATGTGGAAAAAGCTTGGCGTTAGATCAGGACCGTACAGAAAATGTGGCAATAACTTCCAGCCGAGCTCCTGTATTGTAAAGTCTTGTTCGTGAATGATTGTGATAGATTTTTTTTGTTGTTGCTGTCTGTGCTTTTTAGTACAGTTTGATGGTGGCGATTGGGAGCGCTCCACACTGCCCCACACGGACCAGCACAGGAGAACCGGAGGGTCCCGAACCAGTCCTCCATCCAGCAAGGTCACCAGTCTACGCAAACCCGGTGACCTCCTGGGGGAGAGGGTGGACCCTGTATTACCTCTGGAACAGCAAGTGTAAGTATGACAGCAGTCTTTTTTGACTGAATGCTCATCTGAAGTAGTCATGCAGAGAATACCAGAGCTGAGTAGGAAGTCATGGGAAAGGGTACCTTCTTAAATGAGGTCACAGTAGGGGAAAAGATAATTTGGTATTTTAAAGAGAAGAAACATGGAATACATTTTTTTGTACATGCACATCTAAATATCTAAAATTGAGAGAAAAGTACTTTTTTCTTTTTTTTTTTTGGTTGAGGAAACCAGCAGTCCACCTATTTTGTATTCAATGCAGTACCAATGCTGTTGTAGGTGGTACCACGGGGCATTGACGCGCTCTGAAGCTGAGAGTCTGCTGACACTGTGTAAAGAGTGCAGCTACCTGGTGAGGAACAGTCAGACAAGCAGAAACGACTACTCTCTCTCCCTCAGGTACTACATAGTTGGTGTTTTCTTCCCTTCATACATTCCTTTAGATAGCACACCTTTTCACCTTTTAGTGACTAGTCTTCTTGTGCTATATTAACACTAACTCAGTGGTTGTTTATCTCTTAATATAAATATCAACAAATTACAACAAAAACCATTATGTCCAATATTGTGTAGGTTTCCCTTGTGCCATCAGGGTGGCTATGGCCCGAAGAGGCATCTCTCTACAATACCTCAGGGGATGTAATGTGGTGTCTGACACCAGGTTTTTATCAGAGGTTCTTTTGGGTGTTTTGGGGTATGGGGTGGGCATCAACGGATCAACTTGTTTGTCTACTGAATCCCACAGGTAATAGATGGGATCTAGGGAGTTTGGAGGCCAGGTCTTTGCCCGCGGGTTTTGATGCTATGGGTATTTTGGTGTCTTTCCCCTCACGTGCATTTTTCTTTTTTCTTTAGAAAGTCAATCTACAATGGTAACAGCGTATTCAGTCTTGGGTACAAGGCATATCGGGGCGTTTTCACATTAGGGCCTGGGATCATTTCCGAGAACACTTGACCCCAAAGTCCGGTTCGTTTTGATCAGTGAGAACACAATCATTGCAGGCTCAGGAACCGTGGCCAAGTCCGCTCGAAAAATACAGCGTACACCGGCACGGATCAAAATGGATATGAAAGGCAATCTAACCTAAGTGTAGAATGTCACGACATATAGCACGTGTCAGTCTTATCTCCTGACCAAGACAGCCGTAGCTGATGAAGTAGGAAGACTCATAAGATCATTGTTCTTGATTTATTATTTTTTTTTTTTTCAAAATATCAATAATATTAGGCTCAGCGTTAAAGTTAACTTCCTTGTTCTCTTCTTCTCTTATATTTAATGGCCTAAGTAGGTGCCACGTTTTGTATCGGTGAGTGTAAATCTGTCTATCCGAGTACGGAGAGAAGTAATAATGTAAATGCTGGCCAGCGGGGGAGCGGGGCAGGTGACGCAGTCATTCCTGGGCACTATACAAATCAATCGTGCCTAATGTGAAAACTCAGCAACGCCTCTCGCGCTCTTTTTGTTTCCCTCTCTCGCTCTTTGTTTCTCTATTGATTCACTCATAAAGTTTTAAGCCTCTGCTGTTATTGCGTGTTAATCATCACACGTCTGCTAAATCACCAGTTAATCCTGACCAGATGTCCACAAAGGAGTAAGCAGCAAGGACATCTGGACTCTTTTCATCTCGAGCCTTGCTTTGTTTTTTATTGTGTACTGTGTCAGAGTGATGTCTTAGCCTGTCTTCAAAGCCGCTTAAGTTCTTCAGATGTTCTGTGGACTCCACTAAGGGGAATTCAAACGGTGTCATAAGGTTTTCCGTAGAAGCTGTGAAATTTGTCGAGGCTCAAATTGAGCATAACAGATGAGTGATGCAGGTTGGCTTCGACAGAGGATACAGAATGGCTGCATTGTGACAGATGTCAAAGCCAGGCACTTCACAGTCTTCACACCTAAGACTGTGTTATGCTTTGTGGACTCCAGGCTCTGGTGTCAGTTGTCGCCTGTGACAATTTCTGTACTGTTTAAAGAAATGTAGTTTATTGTCAGTTTAATTTTAAGCTTGAGATGAATCCATGTTTCAGGCCCGTGATGGATTTAAAGCACATCTTTCTAATACAGTTCGGTATTTTTTATATTTTAGTATTTTATTTATATATCTTAATATTTATAACAGACATGCACAGATTGATCAGTCAATCACTGGAACTGGTTGGTCAGATATGACCAATTTCGTGCTGCGTGCACAAACGTCCGAGTGATGCAACAGAAACACATTTTTATTGTGTTTTATTATCAAAAGTCGTCTTTCCAATTGGCTTTCTTGTCTAAACTCTGCAGGCGAATTAGTCTACAAACCCACTCACTATACACCAGTCTCAAAACACCTCAAGCGCAAATTAGTATTGAAAATCACGTTAGAATCCGCATGTGCCCGCAACTGATCAACGTGTACTCATTGTCAAGTGGAGTTTTGACACTTTGGAGGTATACGAGTCGGTATTTGAGGCGTTTCTTAATAATAATCCTACAGGTGGCACACGCTAAACCATTCACACACTGGCATCCCGTGTGGTAAGAGTGAATTATTCGCTAAGTTTGTTCAGAAATAACAATTATGCCAGCTGACAACCCAGAGATGCGTAGAATGAACCTTTTTTTTTCATTTCATTTAATTTTAAGTTACATGTTGAACTCTTGTATTTGAAGTTAGTTTGTATGGTTTAAATGCAGCTTTTGTTTTTTAGGTGAGAAAACTAATGCTATAAGGAATGGGCAACTCATTTTCAGTTCAATAAAGCTAATAAAATGTTTGAACTATGACAACTTTTTAAAAATTCTAACAAAACCGGAAAGAAATCATATCGAAACGGGATATTTATAAAATCGTGGTACTTGGAGAATCACAATATATATCGGGTGGTGACTGGTGATTTCCCTCTGTAGTAATCACCATGCCTAAGTAGTAATGGCAGTAATGTGACGCAGCCCATGCAGAGGGACTCAAACTCCACTTCTCAGCTAGAAGTTAAAGAGATACAGATCATGTCACTGAGGGCTTAAGTAATATATCACTCCCTGACATAACCAGCTCTGAAATGGAGAATGAAGAAACTTGCCAACAGCTTGGTGTCTCACATTCCTACCCTCTTTCTCTCTCTGTCTGTCTTAGCGGAGACTCCTGACAGTTGTTGTGATGTTGTGTCTAAGGTTAATGTATTGATACTGATTGATGTAAGTAAGCTGGTGGATGATGATGATGATGATGATGATTTGTTTTTTCTCTCACAGTTGTAATAAATCTAAAGTCTAGTTCTTTTCCTCTGATACTAGGTTAAATATTTTTTAAGGAAATGTATTTAAAATATAGGAATTACTACCCATATTAATATAAAGCTCACACTGCCTTAGTTTATTTCATCTGGCACAGTGTTAAAATATTATTCATTGCCTTGTTGCCATGCAAAAGCCCAATCCTGTCCTTGAAAACCAAAATCATCTGTATGACCCCTGAGTAACCCAGTAAAATTAAGTGTAGAAAATTATTAGTGCTGTACATTTTTCCCCCTATTCATCTGTCTTCTTTCACCCACCCTCCTTTTTCCTCCGTTTGACCTTGCTTTCTTCTTCTTCTCCTCGTCCTCCTCCTCCTCCCCCCGTCCTCTGTGCTCCCTCTCCCGAAGCCGTCAGTACTCCGAGAAGAGAAGAATAATCTTGTAAAGCTACTCCTTGACAGAGCCAACATTCGGAGGCGAAATGCCTGCTATTTGCTTAAACATTACTCGTCTCTGAGTTTGTTTATGTAGCTCATTTCTTCAAAGCGTGTATTAACATGTTTGTGTTTTCTTGTCAGGGCTTTATACCTGAATCGATTACTTATAACTGCAGGCACATTCCATTCAAATTATTTTTAGATATGAGCTTATGGGGCGAGGTCTTGTCAGCCACGCATTTGTTCCTCATAGTTCTTTTTTTATTTTTTAATTCTCTCTCTCTTCTCTTCCATCTGTCTGTGTGTGTGGTGGTGTTGTTTTTTTTCCCTTTCCCGTTTAATTATTTACTAGTGGGTGTTGCATTTCTTACTGTCTTTCCAGGAGCTGTCACGGCTTCATGCATATGAAGTTCTCTCAGTCACGCGATGGAAAGTACATCCTCGGCGAGAACAGCCCCCCTTTCGACACAATCCCAGAGGTCATCTACTACTACACCACACACAAGCTACCCATCAGGGGTGCAGAACACCTCTCTCTCCTCTTCCCGGTGGTGGTCCAGACACTCTGAGAACATGCACAGCTGCACACTGGCCCCTCCACACACACACACACACACACACACACACACACACAGAGGCTTGAACTTATTTTTTTGTTGTTGTTGTTGCTTAGAACACTCACACACTCACATGTTCGGACTTATATATACACTCAGGGTCTGATCTTGGTCAGCTTGCAGTAGCGCTTTGTATTTGATGAAATGTGTAGGGTTATGTGTGGATTTTAATAATGGCTGACTTTTTTTTTCTTTTCTTGCCACGAATCTTTTTTGAATCCGCTCTGAATTATTCTGCAGGCTGGAAATTTAACATTTTAATGAATATTAACGTGAGGGCTGGATTGATGCCGTAGGTTATTCGAATACATTTGACACTACACTCGTTGTCGTGCTTTTAAATGCCCTTTACACTATGTGACTTGCACAAAACTGTGGTATAAGTATGACTTTCATACAGTGTGTTGTTCACCTTTGCAGCTAGTCCTTTATTAGGCTGTTTCTTTAATAGAATCTTTACAAAAAAGTAAAAATTGGAAGTATGGATTTATACATGCTCGATAAGAAATCCCTTCTCAAGACTGACACACTTATATTAACATGTCCTAAACACCATCGAACTGTATTCTCCTGTACTTGTACCTTTCTCTGTCTCTGCTTTAGGCAAAAACGCGGCCTGATAGCTGAATAGTGATATGAGGATATGAGTGACTAAGGGGATGCATCGATACTAGGAATGGGAAACAACAGGGACCAGCCGATACAATATTATCACGTGACGATTCAGTTTGCATTGCGATTCTTTAAGCATCACAATTGTACGAATACCACAATTTGATAGGTTTTTAGATATTTTGTTACAATTCTAAAAAAAACTTTGGAAATAATTTGCTGCCTGCCGATGTGCGAGTTGTTTAGAGTGCGCCATCCAGAGGTTTATAAAGGAATGGCAGCACTTTACCACATCAAATGCAAACATTATATAAATTAAATTAGACTATTTTGGAGTCAATGTGGCGAGTCATACAATTATATGACTCACAGTACGTAACTGAATCGTTCCTCCCACCCCGCCATCTCTGATCAATACAAATACTTGTACTAGAAAGTGTTCGATCATCATGTGACACTATGTAAACAAACCTGGTGTACAAAACATCTTACTGCAATACACGGCTCCTGAGGTGAACGTGCCGACAAATTTCCTGCATTTCAATTCAGCGAGGCGTGATATATATACACAGTACTGTGCAAAAGTCTTAGGCACCATATTATATGCTGTACTAATTTTGTTATATACTGTATGTTTATCATGTCTGCATAATTATGTACGAAATCATTCAGTATTTCCATATATATCTTAAAAATTAATAAATAAATAACATTACAGGAGAATATATGCATGGCTGAAAAGAAAGAAAATATAGTACAAGACAGATCAGTTTTCAGATGGAAACAAAAAACCTAATGTATGCTCCTGGGATTTGCATAAAAATATGCAAGTGTGAATAAAAAATATGCGAGTGTGTAAATGAGCGAGTGTGACAAAGTTACCAGAAGAACTTGTATTCTCCAGCAAGCTCAGTAAAACCTAACAGCTGTTTTCTTATAAAACTGCACAAATCTGTGTC
>JAQQZS010000018.1:15625773-15638779 GCA_030068045.1 Platyallabes tihoni | reverse complement strand
GAAATTTGGAATCAACATATTTTTCCTTTAAAATGATACATTTTCTCGGATTAAACTTTTGATCTGTCATCTATGTTATATTACAAATAAAATATTGACATTTGCCATCGCCACATTATTGCATTCAGTTTTTATTCACAATTTGTTTAGTGTTCCAACTTTTTTGGAATCCGGTTTGTAATTTACATAAGAAAAAATCATTAGACTCTTAACATGATTTCTTTCCCTTTTTTGTAATTAATTTATTTGTTTTTGTATGCTTTTGCATTAAATAACAATTTTAAATATACAGTACATTTTGGTTTAATTAACAGACAGTAGAAATTTAACTCTTTGAAATACAGTTCATAGAATTTCCAAATTTCAAGAGTTTTTTTTTCTCCAAACTTTTCATTGTTGTCATTTTTATGTTGCAAATCAAGGTGATTGAAGTTCACTGTCTAGGGTGATATTCTTTAAAAAAAAAAAATGTACATGTAACAATATTTGAAAAACAAAGATACTTTATTTACACATTTATTTACAAATAGCATAAAAATGTGCAAAAAATGCAATAATACTTATGTTCTACAAATATGTGTTTTTTTTCTTATTGTACAGACACTGTCACAGACGTCAATTACTAACTGTGGTTTGTAGGCCAATTAAGGGCTAAGGTGTCTTCTTCGGGTAAAAACTACTCTTAATAAGAGCCTTTAACATATACTGTAATATGCATGTCATGTTTTTATCCTATTTAATTTCTTTCTTTTTAGGGAATGATCAGCTATAAACTAAATAATAAGACTTCCTTAGAGTTCTATATATAATGCAACTATCATACTGTATATGGATTTTAAAAGGTTTATAATAATAATAATAACAATAATAATAATAATTTTTCTTATGATTATTATTATTTGTGATGTTTAATTTGCTCATGTTGCTAGTTATATATTATTCTTCCTCAGGATATAACTGTATAAACACAGAGGCTCATAAACTGTAAATGGTGGCAAATTTCTTTGAGAAATTAACACCTTTTAAAGGGATTTTTATTGAACTCTAGCCAATGTTTGTTTTAGACATCCGTGATGAGGATCTACAATATCTGCTTCCAAATAACAAGTAATTTAGGAGGAGGAACAGTCGGCAGCCAATAAGCAGCAGAGCAGCAACACATGGACAAACCGCAAGCTTTGCATTTTATACACAACTTTGCCCCTGGCATATAACCACCCGGGACACCACCTGGGATCTGCATGTAGCATGTAGAATTATTTTTTGCCTGCAGTGGTTAGAGAAGAAATGCATAATTTATGAAGTTCGAAATTGAAATTGAAGTTTCTCAGCTTCCTAAAGTGATGACTTAGCTGCATACCCTTCTGTTGTGCCTTCCTCCCCACCCCCCCTTTTTTTTTTTTTTTTTTTAAAACTGGGCATCTAATTGCTTTTTTTTATTTAATGAGCATCAGGATATCACCCTCCCCAATTAAGCGTCTTATTCTATAGTATGGCTGGCACAGTGACTGGTTAGCACTGTCGCCTTGCACCTCCAGGTTCAGGTCTGTGTTCATGGAGTTTGCATGTTCTCCCCGTGCTTGTAGTGTGATTGATTGTACTAGTTTCATTGATTGCAAAGTAGACGTACGCTTTTCCCCTACTCCCCTTGCAGTATGGCTTCCAGTGAGGAGACCTGAAGTGATGACCTCATCCCCATGTCACCCAACTGAGTAGGAGACCTTCTTAGACAAGTACCCTTAGACAAGCTAAAATCGGGGTGCCAACGAGGTTAATTGACCCACATGTTGGTTCGAGTTACTGCACAAATAACTTGCATTTTTCAAGTCAACATGTGGGTCAATTAACCTCATTGATTTTGTTTCTTTTTTCCTCACGTGTTCTGTGCTGCTCCTGGCAAGATGCCGCCTTGGGTGGCTTTTCATATCGTCCATATTGTCCATATCTAAATCCACCACTGGTTTAAATCTGTTTAAGATCTCAGCTGTATATATATTAATTCATGTGTATTTGTAAGGCCACTCAGACAAACTCCTCAAACACTTTTTGTAATATTTGGCAAGGTTCTCCTTATGTGTGCAGAAGTCAATATAATATATGCTCAGAGGAGGAACTCCAGTTCATGTGTCACTCCAGGCTGCAAACAGGAGAAACAATCTAATATCATGATGGTATCTCTATTTACGTGATAATAAGTTTGCATTACATTTCAGCAAGCACCCCCTGTCACTAACGTTCATATCTTCTTCCTTAAGCAGCGTGCCTGTATAGGTTATGTAGGAATCACTAAAAAACAAGATTTATTTTCACACAGACTTAGGGCACAAGCATAGCGACCCCACATAGAGCAGTTAACGATTTATTTATTTAAACAAATCTGTAAGGATATGAAAATGACTCTGCAGCGAATTTTGACATGAGACAATTGCAAAATGTTACTGACATGATAACGATAAGTGAGCCGTTAAGGAATTAAACTATGTCATACTGTACATTTACTTTACTTTACATTTACTTTGGCAGACGCCCTTATCCAGCACAACTTGGTGGTTGTGGGGTTTGAACCTTGACCTTCCGGACCATGTCTTAACCACTGAGCTGCCCCTGATCATTGGATTTATTCCCATTTGTACAACTGTGGGAGGTGGTCAACAGTCAATATGGGCAATTTGGAAATGCCAGTTAGCCTAATCTGCAAGTCTTTGCCTGCTAATTAGCCTATTCTGCAACTAAAGCAGAGAACCCAGAGAAAGCTCACCAAGCATGGAGAGAACATATATATATCCCTAATGACACTCATGCACGCGCACACACTAACGGAATCGCTGCTTTCTGACAGAGAGCGACTCTGGATCTTTAACAAGAAACCTCTGTAATGACACTTGCTTTTGCTTTACCCGCGCATGCACACATAATCACAATGTTATAGTAAACAGTACATACATACAACGCTACATACATACGTTGACTATACAAGTGACGCATGTGCACTGAGACTGAACATAGGAGATGATTACTCATAACCCTGTAGCATGCAAGAGAGACTCATCGTGTATCAAGCCCTCACTCGTTGATTAAGTTCAAATTTATTTTGCTTATCTTGCAAAACGCTCGCAGACCAAGTTACTTGCAATCCAAGGTTACACATAAATATACACAACATCCAGTGGCTGAACAAATTGCTGCGAATTATAGTACACTTCAACCGTTGTGAGTAGAAGTCGTAATATCTCGCTGAATCAGAGATAAATAAACATGTGCACTGTAGCTATATTGTCCAAGATGTGGTCATAGATTTTTTTTTTTTTTTTATCTTAGATTAACTGAGTTTATATGGTGGTTTGAGCGAGGTTAACTCTGTCTCTCCTGCAGGAACATATTTAGCAATGGGTTTGGACATGGTACAATTATGTACATATGTACATGCTGACTATATAATTAGTTGCAGCTTTGTTGTGCTGAGATGGTCCTTTACATGACAGGTGTAAAGTTAAGGTCTTAAGTTGGTTAAGAGTCTGTTTGGCACCTCTGTTTCTTAAAATGAACACAACAGATTTTACAGTAATTCAGGTAGGCCAACTTTGCATATGGTGCAGCGTGGATTCTAAATAGGGTTGTATAAACAGAATAGCAACTTGAGCGTGATCTCGTCTGCATGGTGTTTCACATGATTTTCCCATGCCTCCAGGTTCTTTCATCTTCTCCCAGCTACAAAAAACACACATTTCACTGCCGTTGAATGGTATATTCCTGTTTGCCTGTTAGTCTTCATTTATTACTTTTAACTAAACCCCTAATATAACTATTACACCCCTTATAAAAGTCTCATATCTACATTTCATGACCTATAGTAATCTCAAGTTCCATTTTGTTTTATATACACGATGGTGTAGTGGTTAGCACTGTCGCCTTGCACCTCCAGGATCTGAGTTTGATTCCTGGCCGGGGTCGATTCCCGTCTCTGTGTGCATGGAGTTTGCATGTTCTCCCCGTGCTTGGTGAGTTTTCTCCAGGTACTCCGGTTTCCTCCCACAGTCCAAAGACATGCAGGTTAGGCTAATTGGCGTTCCCAAATTGCCCGTAGTGTGTGACTGTGTGTACGTGTCTGTGCCCTGGACACCCAGGATTGGCACCCTGTTCCGGGTGTACCCCACCTCGTGCCCTAAGTCTCCTGGGATAGTCTCCTGGCATAGGCTCCAGGTCCCCTGCGACCCTACAGGATAAAGTGGTATAGACAATGAGTGAGAATGAGTGAGTGAGGCTGTCTGGTTGTTTGTCAGTATCCTTATCCACCAATTCCTATCCACCAATATCTAAGTGATAATTTTAATACCAATTTATTTTGTCTAAGATCTTCACCCTCATTGTCTATGATTTAAAACAAAAAACTTTTGTATACATTGTCTTTTCCTTCAGTTTACATATTTTTATAAGAATGCATTTTCAATTTATTAATTAATTTTATCTTTTATAAAAATGTATCTGTGATTTTTTTTTTTTGACGGAAATCTTGTTACATTAAAAAAATATATAGACCTGTTAAGTTAAGCCTTCATTTTTCGCATATACAGTGAAATTCTTTCTTTGCACATCACAGTATCAATTGGGTCAGATCGCAGGGTCAGTCATGACACAGCGCCCCTGGAGCAGATAGGGTTAAGGGCCTTGCTCAAGGGCCCAACAATAGCAAGCTGGTGGAGCTGCGGCTTGAACCACTGAGCTTCCGATCAGTAACTCGGTGCCTTCCCAGAAAACATGCCCACTGTGGGTAAGTGTGGGTTTATTGTGGGACAGTGTGGGCTGGGCATACCCACATTAACCCATCTCAGGCCTCTTATGGGCCCACAGCAGTTTTGCCCTTTAGGGCCCGTTTGTGGGTTTTCTGCGAGGTATCCCAATTGTTGCCCCAGTGGGCTAATTAGTTCAGAGGACTCATTAGTGGTGAATTATCTAATTAGCCTTCTTAGCTACCACTGCCCCTTGATTTGTTTACATGGTTTGTTTATTTGCTTTGCACCAATGCTGTCTCCCTCTGTATGTCTCTCTTGCTCTTAGTTTGGTATGGGAGTGAACAGTAAGGCTAAAGCGAGTCCCCGGATCTGTCAACTGGCTCATCCAAAGACAAGAATATCACTGACGCCATCAGAAAGCAGCACTAATACCTATTTGACACTCCCTCCACAAGTGAAGACTTCCTCTCGTATACACCACCTGGCTCGTGAGTTGTTGTCATCTAATGCCTGATTATGCTATTTAATGAAAGTTCTGTCACATTATTTAACATAGAAACTGCTTGGGCAAGAGTCTCTGACAACAGCGTTGAGTGTTCAGTATGATTCTGCATATGATTTGCAGCATTGAAAATAAAAAAAAAATTTTTGTTTGTTTGTTTAAAAGAAATAAAAAATGTGTCATGATTCATGCCCTGTCTCCCCTGTTTTTCCCACGCTGTCACTTTTCCATGTGCTCATGTTTTCTCTAGCCTGTCATGTGTCCTTTCCCACGCCCCATTTCCACCCTGTCTGCACATCGGTTTCTCATTCCAGACTGATGTAAGCATGCGCAGTGCAGAAGAAATGGTTCACGTCCGCCCCTAGTACGGGGGTAGGAGGTGTCCTTTCCCAGAGATCCACGCATGATAATAAGCTGCACCCCTGTCCATTCTTCTCTCACCTTTTAACACCTGCTGAGACAAACTATGGCATCGGTGATCGAGAGCTCTTAGCCATCAAACTTGTCCTAGAGGACTGGAGACACTGGTTAGAGGGCACAGAGGTCCAATTCCTGGTCTGGACTGACTGTTCCTCCAAACCCAAACCGCCTAGAGGAGTGGAGACACTGGTTAGAGGGCACGGAGTTCCAATTCCTGGTCTGGACTGACTGTTCCTCCTAACTGGACTGTTCCTCTTTGTTCCTCTTATTCTATGCTCTCAGGTCCTGGAATGGGCACACAGCTCCAAACTGTCCTGCCACCCTGGCACAGCTCGAACCCTAGCTCAAGTGCAGCAACATTTTTGGTGGCCCACGATAAAGGAGGACATCTCCAATTTTGTGGCGGCATGTGACATCTGTATAAGGAACAAACATGTCAACACGGCCCCAGCAGGTCTCCTCTGACCCCTGCCTATCCCGTACCGCCCTTGGTCTGACATCGTTCTAGACTTTGTCACAGAGTTACCCATGTCCAATGGCTATACCTGCATTATGACTGTGGTGGATTGGTTCTCTACAGTCGCTCAGTTCATTCCCCTGTCGAAACTCCCATCTGCCAAACAGACCGCCGAACTCATGATGTTTTTAAGCCACAGTTCACTCCGTAGTTTTGGAAGATGTTTTGCAAACTCATTGGAGCCACCCCCAGTCTGTCCTCAGGTGAGCCTCCAAAGAACCAGTCCCTCAAGGTAGGCCTGAGGTGCATGTCCTCCCGGGATGTCTCCTCTTGGAGCAGGTTCTTGCTCTGGGTCGAGTATGCCCATAACTCCCATGTCTCGTCATATACTGGTTTGTCTCCCTTCCAGTGCTGCCTAGGATATCAACCGCTCATGTTCCATCTCAGGAGGAGGTCAGCGTCCCGTCTGCCCAAGCTTTCGTCCGTCTTAGAAAGATGCTATTACAGGTCGGCAGAAGTTACAAGGGACAAGCTGATCGCAGGCGCTTCCAGTCCCTAAGTAGTGGGGCAGTGGGTCATGCTCGCTACCCGAGACATTCCCCTTAAGACCATCTCCCGTAAACTCTCTCCCCGTTACATTGGGCCCTTCGCCATTACTAAGATTGTCAACCCCTGCGCCGTTGAGCTCTTGCTCACAGTGTTATAGTAAACAGCACACGCGGGCACGGATGTTGATTATACCAGTAAGAGACGCGCACTAAGACCCAGCAGGGAAGACGATTACCCACAATTCCACGGTGCAAGAGAGAGAAAAACCGCTGGCTCAGTTGTGATCACGTGACGCTCGGCATCAAAACAAGAAGCGAATGCGTGATACATGATATTCGGTACTCGTAAAACAAGACTTGTTCGTTTTCCAAGTCAAAATTTATTAAAAATCTTTGCTCGTCTTGTGGAACACTCACAAACCACATTACTCGCAATCCGAGGTTTCACTGTATTTTATTATATTTTATTTAAAAAGTTTTTTTTTCCATATTTTTCTATGTTTCTAATTTGTAAAATTCTCTTATTTCATACTGAAGCTTTTCTTTCGAATTTTTAGGTCATCACCAGCCGTATAAGCATTTCCCTTCATATCATACTGTGAATGTGACAAATAAAATTTGAATTTAAATTTGAATTTGAGATCATGCCACTGAACAGAGGCTTAAACAGTGGGCACTATGCATGATGGGTGCATCACTTTAAGCGCTTTCATTCTTACTCTAACTCACCCAACACTCTGGGATAGGGCCAGTCTGAACTCATCATACAACATGACCTTTTCCATTCCTTCAAAGTCCAACTTTTATGCTTCATAGCAAATTAAAGGCTTTTTTTCTGATTAGTCTCACTAACAAGTGGTTTCTTCTGACCACATGGCTATTTGATCTCAATACTGTTAGTTCTCATGACAATATTTGCATATTTAAATCTAAATGGTGACTTTTTTTGGCAGGCAGTGTGAGGTCATGCTTTTTTTTTCGTGATTTGTGTACACTTTATATTAACAGTTTTTCTTGAAAGTGATCATTTTGTTTGTTGAAAGTCTAATTGATCTTAATCAAAGCACCAATGGGATTAGATCTGGAAGATTTGGGAGGCAAGAATGTAGACAAACACATGCATACAGTATGTATATCTGCATATACTGTACATGGTTAGTAAATATGCCATATATCAGTTAATACTAATATACTGTATATGATATAATTATGTAATAATGAATTTACAATATCATGTTATAATCAGAGAGTTGGAAATTTAATTCGACAAATATAAATAATTTGTAAGCAATGTGTCACTTTTATACAAAGGCAGTATGTCATACAGTATGTGACACATATGATAACTTTCATTAACGTAACAAATTGCAAAATTATTATCTTCCCTACTTACTGTAAGAATGTAAATATCATTTTCTAAAGTCGCACTTATAAATATTGACACTATAGTCAAGTGACCTTGACCATGTCTGAACAGGGAATTGACCTGAGAACACTGCTCAACACTTACCCACATGACAGTTTAACACTTTCCTATTAATGTAAACTTTCAGACTTTCCACCGATAACCTCACAATTTCTGTAATTTTTTTTTATCCTCTCTTAGTTCCTAAAAAGGCACACCCTCATTATTGTCCAGACCGACCCATGTCAGCGCATGTGCCCAAGTCCATCCTGAAGGCTATAGCCAGTACGAGACTGCAGGAGCTGGCCACACCAAAGCCTCGCAAGCCTCTTTTTGAGGGATTCGACCCCTACAAAGTGAGCTCGGCTGCTCGTGCTGCCACTGCATCCCCTAGAATACAGGAACTGTCTCTACCTCCGGCACGCAGGTGCAGGACAAAATCAGCCCAAGACGAATACAAGAATAAACAAATGTGACGTATCTGTGAAGTAAATTTTATTATCTCACATTCATTCTCTTTCTCATAGTAATCAATGTTAAAACAGATATTATAATGAATACAATAAATGTATGGAATGCCAAGACCAGTTATATCACTGGTTATTTCATATTTCTTGGTTACTAAAGCAGCTCTCTAACGTCAGGCATGATCTTAAGTGGTGCTGCAGCTTTAGAGTGGCAAATGAGTTGTAACCCTGCATCATGTCTTTGCCAAGTTAGAAGAGTGACAGTGAAATAACTTTTTAAAAGACAAGAACGAGTCCAGGTAGAGCACTATTCAGTAATTGTTTGCAATCTTTCCAGTTTCATTTAGGATTTTATACAAAAAAGATTGCTGCAATAAGTTCAGGAAATGGAACAGAAAGCATGAATTTAATTACCTGTTATTTTTAAGTCTCGATTATTGATCATCTATTATTTCATCTATTATTATTACAGTAAAGCCCATCTTATTTAATGGATCATATCAAGTACTAGTGCATAATAATCATATTAGTATAGACTTTCAATAAACTTAGTGTCAATACACATGCCATGCAAGATAACTAGAACAGTGTGAACATTCTAATAGTGATTGTCTGCGTGAATGAATAGCTTAGCTAGTTTTTTCATAAAGTTTATTCATAAAAAAAACAACTATACAAACATTTCTGAATTTTACCATTTAAATTGTACACCAATCAGCCAAAACATTTTGATCATCTGCATAATATTGAGCACATCTCCCCTTTTGCCACCATAACAGTGATGCACTACAGTATGTGTTCTGACATCTTTCTATCACAACCAGCAACAAACTTTTAATCACATTGATCTACTCTAGCGCTTCTATTGGATCCAAATCTGCAGCTCTTGTGGGATGTTCCTGGTCTGCAGTGGTACAAAAAGTGATCCAAGAAAGGAAATCCAGTGAACTGGCGACAGAGTCATGGGTGGCCCAGGCTCACTGATGCACATGGGGAGTGAAGGCTGGCCCGTGCAGTCCGATCCAATAGAAAATAAGAGCTACTGTAGCTCAAATTGAAGAAAAGTTTAATGCTTGTTCCATTAGAAAGGTGTCAGAATACACAGGACATCACTGTTTTGATGGCAAATCTGTGCCAAGTTGTGTGGATCGGATGATCCGCTGTGGCGAACCCTTGATGCGAGCAGCTGAAAAACTAACAATAACATATTGTAGATATCTCATAGTACACGGTGGGAATACGAGCATCAAAACTGATACAGTAAGTAACCTAGATTTATTAATGTGTAAGATGAAGGGCATTGGTGGCTCAATAGTAGGCATTTTGCTTGCCATGCAGAAGGACAGCATTTGTTTGCCAGCACATGCCAAAGCCAAACCCAGCCACATGATGCACAACATTCTCAGCTCTTTAATATAAAGGTTACATCAGGAAGGGCTTATTTTATGGTAACTCAATGTAATGTAACCATTTATTTTCCATAAGCTTATAATAACACTATAAAGACCCAAATGTATTCCAATAATTAAGAACTTTTCTTATGAGCATCAGTAAAAAGTTACTGGACAATTGTAATAGTCAAAGGTTGTTCTACTTGAGCTTTGGTTAATGGTTTTCTGAGTTGATGTTGGGATTTAGTCTTAGTTTCATCTCGATTTAAACCGACAGCTGCAGCAGTGTTTTATTCCTTTAATCTGTTTAAGTTTATCATTTCTTTATCTCTACACATAAAGAAATAAAGAAATGTTTCCAAAGCTACAACTTTCATGCAACTGCACCATATTTGCCATTTTGAATATCTAACTAGCCAATCGTAACCAGACCTATGGGGAATGCTTGTCATTTGGAAGAGAAATCAAAATGTATCTGAAACGTAATGTATATTTAATTAATTGGATGGATAGATAGATAGATAGATAGACAGATAGGCAAGTGTAGTGGTTAGCACTGTCGCCTTGCACCTCCAGCGTCCGGGTTTGATTCCCAGCCAGGCTTGTTTCCCATCTTTGTGTGCATGGAGTTTGCATGTTCTCCCCGTGCTTGGTGGGTTTCCTCCGGTTTCCTCCCACAGTCCAAAGATATGTAGATTAGGCCAAATTGCGTAGTGTGTGAATGAGTGTATGAGTGAGTGTATCCAATGCCCTGCGATGGAGTGGCACCCTGTCCAGGGTGTACCCTGTCCTAAGTCTCCTGGAATGCGACCCTGAATACAGGATAAAGCGATATAGACGATGAGTGAGTGAGTGAGATCGATCGATCAGTTCTGATGATTCTCTAGAGAGTATTACCTTTTTGACCAAAATTAATTTTCATCTCCTGTTGAAAATTTTTTATAAAGAAGAGCCAGGTGGATGCAAAGTCTTGAAACGTCTGGATCTCAAGGCAACA
The DNA here is from genome assembly GCA_030068045.1 of Platyallabes tihoni. Classification (NCBI taxonomy): domain Eukaryota; kingdom Metazoa; phylum Chordata; class Actinopteri; order Siluriformes; family Clariidae; genus Platyallabes; species Platyallabes tihoni. The sequence goes on along the minus strand of JAQQZS010000018.1, from coordinate 15,627,862 downwards.
CAATCAAATCAGGTGCAAGAATCATAAGAACAAGCTCTAACAAAAGACCAATTGCAATGGAAATTATTACCATTGAGATGGGTACACACCTGGGAATGCTTTAATTATATGAAAGTGAAACAGATGTTGTGAAAAGAACAATAACCACCCTTATTCTTTAAACGCTGTGCGAGCGCACCAAAACAAAATGTCAAAAGCAATGTCAAATCAGTGAGACAACAATACAGTTTTTATTGGCCTGAGCCGTGGGACAAAATGTAATTTGATTTATAAAGACAACCTACCATAATGTCAAAGAAAAAACATCCTGTCACATGTTCACAACTGAGGCGTGCACAAGTAGTGGTTACAGAAAAGGAACAACATATGTTCTTAAAACACTGTCAGCACACAGTCCATTTACTTATAAACATTTATTTTTTAAATGGTCTCTTATATTCCTTCACCTGTATAAAATAAATCTTCTTTTATGCCAACTCAATTTAATGTTACCTTTATAAAAAAAAATAAAAAAAAACAGTATGCATTGGATAAGACCATAACACTGACTGATAAAACCTGATTGCTGATCAGTACTTTTCTATAAATTATTCTTTTAATATAGTTGTCATAGTAAAGCAGACATGGTGCTGGCTGTTTGTCTGTACCTTGCATAATAAGAACTACAGCTTTCTTACAAAGACCCAAAGTTATGGAATACCCTTCTGATTAATGTCCTGGACTCAGACACAGTCTCAGTGTTTAATTCTAAGCAGAAAACTTATTTATTTAGTCAATCCATTTGTGAATAGATTTCTCAAGGGTAAAGGTGCAGGTCTGGTAGACTCATGGACGTTGAGTATTATGGTGACCCGAGATGTTTGGATGCAGTCTTCCCCCACTTACATTAATCATTCAGGCTTGCTGATGGTGAAGTGACTGGTTGCTTTACTTCCCAGTGACTGAAGTTACACAATAGTTTAGGACTGAAATTCCCATTTACATCACCAGGTTTTGTTCCTAGGCCTCAAACAACGAATGTTAAACACTTTTCCTATTATACTGAACCTCCAGCTACTGACAAACAATATGACCGCAAATCAATCCCTGCTATATTTATCAGATATCTCCTAAATGAGGATGGGTTCCCAGTTGAATCTCAGGGATTTTTTTCTTGTCACCGTCACCCTGACTTGCTCATCAGAGACAATCTGATTATTTATATGTATTTCCTCATACTTTTCAAACATATGTCCATCCTTTTTTTGATTCTGTAAAGCTTCTTTACAGCAATAACCACTATTAAAAACAGTATATAATAAAATTTTATCTGTATCAAAATAAGCTCTATAGAAGATGAATGAATGAATGAATGAATGAATGGAGTATAGCCTAAACTGTAACTGCCCACTAATTGAAAGAGATGAGTATGAAATGATGCCTTATAACCTTGAAAATATTTGGCGTTGGGACAGTTGAACTAATCAGTGTATAGAATGGATAAGGTATAGGCAGTCAGATCCTTAAGTTCTACAGTATATGTGGACAAGGACACAATTTTCATATTTTTGCCTCTGTCCACCACCACAACAGATTTAAAGCAGTCAAGATGAGATTGATAAAGTGCTCCTATATTCCCAAATGGTGCATTTTTAAAATCTTGTACAGACAAATTATCTTGTGGCAACAATTTATTATCTTGTGCTTACACAGCTCACCTAACCACACAGCAAATTACTTGTACTAATAAAGCAATGAAGACCTTCATGTTCCAGATATTCTTTAGATCAAAAAAGTGTTCTGTTTAAATGCAACTTACTTCTACAGTTTTCACTGCAAAAGCCTAGCATGACTAAATAGCAACTTTTTCATGCAAAATAAGTCAATTGGATTTTTTTGTTTCATTTTTATGTCATAAAAAGGTAGTTTATGGTTGATATATTTGCAACATACAAATGAAGATTTGCATATGTCTTTCCCCCTACATATTACAAAGAATATTATATATATATATCTATAATCTTCAGAGGTGAAAAGTAATGAATTACATTTACTCGCATTACTGTAATTGAGTAGATTTTTTGTGTACTTCTACTTTTTAAAGTAGTTT
>JAQQZS010000018.1:15600736-15613067 GCA_030068045.1 Platyallabes tihoni | reverse complement strand
GTCCACACACACACACACACACACACACACACACAGTGCAGGCTGAGAGAGAGAGAAAGCGAGATAAAATCGATCTTTAACCTCTCTAACAAACATTAACGGAAACACATCTGTCTGGATTCATTTTCACTTTCAAAGGTAAAGTACAGGTTGATTTTTTTCATCTTTACTTTGTATTTTGTATTAATTATTTTTATATATTTATTTTTTTGGGTTATGGAATGAATAATCTGAGTTTTCATTATTTCTTATAGGGAAATTTGCTTCTTTGATTTACGAGTGTTTTGATATACTGTACGAACCCACTTCCGGAATGAATTATGCTCGTAATCCAATTTCCATTGTAAAGATATAAAATTCCCGAGGTGGGAATCAAACCCGGAATCTGGAGGTGCAAGGCAACAGTTTAAACCACTGTTAATAATCAGTTTAGTGTAAATCAATCTAAACCTTGATACAGTATGGCCATTTAATAATTAATTTATTATTATAATTTGGTCTGTTATAAAGAACAGTATAATGTTCATGTGCACAGTCCTCTTTTTAGTAAAGAAGTTTTTGAACTGAGGTTTTTTTTTTTCCCTGTGGCTGAAGCCGCCCACAAACGAGAGGTTTTGGTACGAGTGGTTTGGCAATGTTCATGTAAGTGAGAGATGTCCAACAACCCAGAGTGTTTTCAGTACATTTGACCATGCTCCACTCTTCTATCCCAGCCTCTCCAGTGGCCACACGCTAACGGTGTGATTCTGCGCTACGCCGCTTCATGCCGGGATGAGCAGCCCCGTTCCTCCCGGGACTGCGATCATCTGGATTCTCAAAGCACTTCTTGCGTCATTTCTGTCTCTCCTCACGCCTGCATCTGCAGTCTGAGTGCGTCTAACTCTGCCGGGACTTCACCCTCAGCTCACATATACATACCTGGAGAGGAGGACACAGGTGAGAAATAACAATCTCATTAAAATCAGTTTACTTCAAAAGTTTACTGCATGCTGTGATAAGCAACTTTCTGGTCTTGGGTTTTATGCTTAGGACAGGTATCTTTTTCTTTTTGTGTCAAGAAAAAAAAAACAGACGTCACATCGTGCAAAATTTGTGCTGGTTTGCTCACGAAATGTTTGCACAAGCATAGTTGCACAAGTTAGTGCAACTTTAACCGACAGTTACTGGAGAAGAGCAAATATTTATGCAGTCGAATTGTTTAATCAGAACAAGAAGCACAAGAGCTTTGCTAAACCTAGTCCGCTTTCTACTGCTCACCAATTCACAGGTAGACCATCTTCCAATGCCTTAAAAGCATGTTCACATCCCTCCTCGGCAACAACAGCATCTGACATTTGCTCTAGAGCCAAAAATGATCCGCACTCCGGACTGTAGAATTTATTTTAATTAACTTTTAACTTCATGTTGATTATTTTCAACATAATATTCTTGCTTTTCAACACTTAATTAACAAGCTTTCTTATGCCCTCATTAAAAAATGTGATACGAGCATCGTCACGCAAGATCACATCGCCCTTGAATAGCAGTCCTCTGCGTTTAATCCCAAGTTAAGGCTTCAGCTTTTTAATAAGTAACGAGCACTGTCGATTGTTGAACCTTTTTCTGACAATGTTCCAATACCGGCCCTTGAGAATCCGGCCCTGGAGAAATGTAAGAATATCGATTTTCAAGCTGATGGTTGACTTTAAAACTTTTTCATGGTCGCCAATTGAGGATGTTTCTCTTCCATACTCTGCCGTTTACTCTCAGGCACGTAGTGATGAATCTATGTCTCGTCCCCCACCGGTAATGATTCTTTTTAATAAACTTTCACCTTCCTTAGAGTATTCGTGTATTCGTGAAAATTTTGTTCACAGATATTCAAAAACCTCTGTTTATGCTCTTCTGTGAGTTGTTTCGGTATCGAGTACAACCTTTAGATCAGAAAGAACGAATCTCTTCTTTCATACAAATTACAAGTGGTGCACCGCAGTTGCAAATGAACTGGTGTAACACGTTCACACCTGCACGGTGCTGATAGGACAGATGTTTTAATATAATCGCAGTGCGGATCATTTTGATTCACACACATAATTGGGCAACTGACATTTCAGACACAATACGGCTAAATATGTCATTTATTTCGGCTCTGGGGGAAAAAAAAGGTTTGCTAAAGAAGTCACTATTGGATACAACTGTGCTTTACAGTGGACTTAAACTACTGTAATTATCAGCAATTTTGCAATGCTACTTTTTCAGGCAGGTTAGTGTGCTGGAACTAAACGTCTTATTTAGAGTGTTTTGGATTTTTGTTCTTGCTGTAAATACGGACGTGTGATGGAATTTCTCATATATCTGATTGACATTTTCAGAAGACTTCAAACACGGTCCTAGCCATAGGGGAAGGTTTTGAACAGTTTAAAGGAGGCCCATCATCCGTGAATGATGATCCTGGCTGAATTGGCTCCGGGCCCATCAGGCAGTCCGATCACGTCCCCTGTTCTGCATACTGAGAGAACTTTCTACCTTGATGGTGTCCAAGCACTAGTGAAACGCTGGGATGAGTGCATTAGTGTAGAAGGGGATTATATAGAGAAATAAAGGGCTCTTAGTCTGAACAATCGAAAGTCAAAAATCACAACGAAATTCTGATGTATTTGATTCGACTCGGTGCTTCGTTTAAATAGACCGACACAAACAAGTTATTTAGTGCCTTCAACTTGTGGGAAAGTTCAGCTCGGTTATGAAAGGCATATTACTGAATGAATTTTACCTTAGGGAAAACTGTACTTGGGGAAATTACAAGGTAGTGACTCATGAAACTTGCCACAAGGCACTTTAAAAGTTTTTTTTTTTTTTTTTTTTTAATTAAAAAAGCATGATGAATAAATATACTATCTTTAAAATAGAGCTCGGACCGCCTGAAAACATCAGCATCGTTGCTTTGGATGACTTCCAGCTGGAGGTGAAATGGACAGCGACAGTGAAGCAATCAGAATCCAGCTTTGTGGTTGAGTGGTTTCCAGTACCGGACACCACAGTGGTTGGTTTGTCCTGGAGGATTTTGAAGGGCTCTGCGAAAAGCTTGATCATTACAGGTGTGTCATCTGGGGTATATATATATATATATATATATATACTGTATATATACTGTTTGTTTTTTTGTTTGCTTGTTTTTACTATTACACTATTATTGCTATTTTTATCTTATGTGTTTTGTAGGCGTGCGTCCTGAGATCCCATATAATGTTTCAGTTCGGGTTCTTCATAATAACACAGCTGGAGCTGCCAGATTTGTCATCGCCTTTACCAGACAAGGAGGTTTGTATTAGTCTTGCACACGAAACAGCATATATCACGGTAAGAAATAGAACGGTGTGTCAAAGGTGAAAAATATGATTTATGACTTGTCGTTCCTGATCTGGCGGTCCACAGTGGTAGCCAAAAGTATTACAGCATCAGACAGTGTGCCATGTATTATAGTCCTCCGTGTGCACAAAGCAGTCGTAACCTGTCTGTGCTGATTAGAATCAGCCGGCTTAGTTAATGGATGGAGCAAACATGTGGCAAGGCGTTTACTTTCTAAAGGCGGGTTGTCCACCTCTGCACAAAAATTACTAAAACCAGGGAAATTGGGAATTCCTGTCCATGATCATCAGAAAGCAATTAAGCAGTGCATGACAGCAGGGGTAAACGCAGGCATCTTTTTGACTCTATGCCCAGCCGGATCCAGCAAGTTTTGAAGAAGGTTTTAAATATATTGCTACATTGCAGTGTTTCATCATGTCTACGACTCCACAGAATATGTGCTTCTTTTGTTGTAATGAGAGAAAAGTAATGCTCATGATTCATCGCTAAACCACAAAAGAGATCAAAGTTATGTTTTTTTTTTTTGTTAGTTTTTTTCAATTATTGCTTATTGCTATTTCAATCACCATAATTGTGTTTCATGAGCCTAGCCACAAAATTTAAAGGGACTGGGTATTCATACTGTAGGAGTCTGCCTTCATGCTTGTACGAGGCCTCTAGGGGGCAGAATCTCCAGGCCCTCCAGGACATCTCCGGTATACACGGTCGTTGGGGGCCTGGAGCCTATCCCAGGAGACTTAGGGCACAAGGCGGGGTACGGGGTGCCAATCCATTGCAGGGCACACTCACTCGCTCTTTCACACACTACGGGCAATTTGGGAACGTCAATGAGTTTAATCTGCATAAGGAAGGAAACCCACCAAGCATGGTCAGAACATGCAAATTCCATGCATACAGACCCGACTCAGGAATCAAACCCTCGTCCCTTATTGAGATTATCAGGATTTGAACTTCCACCTGAAATACATTTTCACTTTTTCTATTAGCTGCTGAAAGGTGTGCAGTTATTTGTAATATGTGTTTCTCAGCGCCCTCTATTGGCCCAAAGCTGGAAGTGATTCAGCCATCATGGAATGATGTGACTCTGAAGTGGCAGCCTGTTCCTCTGGAGAAACTGCGTGGATTCATCCAAAACTACACCATATTATATAAATACAACGGTAAAATTAAATGTAAGTATTCTTCTTTGTGATATTGTTTATTACAGCAAAATAATGTCGAGGTAATTATTATAAGCTGAGCTAAGGCCAAATTATATACACTACTATATATACAGTATATAGTTTTAGACACCATGTTATCTGTAGCACAGATGTTGATATATATGTTGTCTTGTCTTTTTGGTCTTCGCCGGTTGTTGGTATACACTTTGTTGCATTACTGTCATACTTGTCATGTTGTATACTGTACGTTTATCAAGTCTGCTTGATTATGTACAAAACCATAAATGTTTTCTTCAAATTAATAAATGAATAAAAAATTAACATAATTAAAGAAGTACTGTATGTCGGCACTGTGGCAGAGTGGTTAGCATTGCCGCCTTGCGCCTCCAGGGTCTTGGTTCGATCCCCGTCTCGGTTTGCATGAAGGTTGCATGTTCTCCCTCGTGCTTCGTGGGTTTACTACGGTTGCTCCGGTTTCCTCCCACAGTCCAAAGACATGCAGATTAGGATAATTGGTGTTCCCAATTTGCCCATAGTGTAAAACCATTCATCTGGATTGGATCCAGAGTATACATTCGTTTGTGCCCTAAGTCTCCTGGCATAAGCTCCAGGCCCCCCCGGGACCATGCATACAGGATAAAGTGGTACAGACGATGAGTGAGTGAGTACCGAAACATATTTGCATGCCTGTAAAGAAAGCAACATTTTTTTTGCATGAAAAAAGAAAGGAGAGAGGGGAGACAAATTTACCAGAAGAACTCAGCATATTTTTCAGCACGCTCAGTTAAAGAGCTGCTTTACTTACTGTGCGAAAGTCGTATAAACATACAAAAAATGCCAATGCTTTTGAAAAGTTTCTACATTACAGAAAGAATGCTATAAAGAGCAGTAAAGAGTAATAAAATAAACACAGTGAATATTATTAATGTTATTATTATAAAATTCTCTGTAAAGAATCAGTAGCGTCAGACACAGATTTGTGCAGTTTAATAAGTAAAAGAGCTGTTAGGTTTTACTGAGCGTGCTGGAGAATATGAGTTCTTCTAATAACTTTTGCAAAACCCAGAAGCCTACATTAGGTTTTACATTTTTTAAATTTATTTATTAATTTTAAATGTATTTTGCGAAATGGTGAATGGTTTTGTATATAATAAAGCAGACATGATGAACATACTGTATACAGTATAACAACATAATATGGTGATTAAGAGTCCAGCACTGCATGTAAATCAAAACATGTAGATTTAAAAGTTTTAAATATTAGCAAAACTTAAACTTCAATATAATCATTCATTTTAACTGATATATATACATAAAAGCATAAATGTATGTCACATCATGTTCTCCAATATTCTTGTGCAGCCCAAGTGCTAAGTGGTGATTCTGAGCAGTTTTCTCTTAACGCTCTGTCTCCTGGAGAGTATGCAGTGTGTGTGAAGGCCCACACACTGGTAGGGGGCGCTGAGAGCCCATGGGTCACTGTGACTATAGGCAAGTTATGATTTCAAACAAGCATCCACAAGTATCTCACAGTGTTAAGTTGTTTATCATCACCGCACAGTCCCCATTGTGAAATTATGTGAAGATGAGTGTGTGTGTGTGTGTGCTTGTACAGGCAATGTTCACATACCAGTGACGGCCATAGTGCTGTGCACCGCAGTGACTTTGATTTTGGTCATTTTCCTCAGCCAGACCAAAAGGTAAATCACTGACTTACATGAAATGTTTAAATATTAAGGCTTATCTGTTATGGGTTTTGGTTCTACAGATCTGTAGAAGTCTTAGGCACCCTGTGTTTTTTAGTACAAAACTTTTAATTTTATTTTATGACTTTATTATTGAGTCAACACAAAAACATTTCTGATTTTCAAACATCAGTATTCCAGCACAGACATAAAAGTTACCAAAAAAATGTTTGTATGCCAGAAGAGAAAGCAGCATGTTTATATTAGCAATACACTTTTTAGAAAAAAAGAAAAGCTGTTGGGTTTTTCATGCAAAAAGAAGCAGGTGGATCAAGACTTCAAAAGAGCTGTGCATGGTTCTGCAGAATACTGAGTAAAAATTAGTAGCTAATTTCCTTATAAAACTGCATTATCACACCAAATAGCGACTTTGTTTGAATTATTAATGTTTACTGGGCATCTGAGTCTTTTTTTCCTTTCTTTCTTTTTTTTTTATAGGCATCCTTGCTCGACATCATTTATTTGCTTGTGCCTAAAACTTTTTCACAGTGCTATATACAGGTTGTCCCCTACTTACGAACAAGTTACAAGCACGTTCGTTAGTTCGATTTGTTCTTAAGTCTGACAAAGTGAGGCTTTTACGCCTTTGACGTGAATATAGAATGTATTTTCAAGTGCACCAATCTACTTGACTAAATCTACCTTTCCCAACATTGCTATCATGTGACCAAAAACTGTAAGGAAATGAATCTCGCACATGAAATGTAACAGTGTTGTTTCTGCGCCGGACGTCATTTTGTCTCGGAGCTGTTTTCCACTGTATTGGACTGTGAACTCTGTTTTGTTGAGGATTTTCCGAAATCAGGATTATTCACCATCAGGACAGCTTTACAGGACATTTTCTATCATCATGCTCTCGGACTGGTTCACTGAAACCGATGAGGCTGACTAATTTCTCTCGCACCCCCACAAAATTTTGTGTAAAATGTAAAAAATATTGGTATCTGGTGCACTGCAGTGTCTATTTTTTGTACAGTACACATGATTGAACCGGAAGTGTAATCGTGGTCCGTTCGTATCTGACTCGAATGTTCGTAAGTCGGGGACTACCTGTATTTAGGTAGAACCTGAAAGACAACAATCATATACAAATAGGAAAAAGATGTGCTGCACTGCATATTTCATTTATCAAAAATGTACTTGCTTTTCATCAGGATTCAGCAGTGTCTCTGTCCGATCGTCCCTGACCCATCTAAGAGCAACCTGTCCGTTTGGCCTCCTGTCTGTCCGCATCAGGTAACATATAAAGGTTTCCTGATATTTAACACAATTTAGACACAAGTTACATGGTGGTATAAATAAAAAAAATAAAAAAGCCTGGATACATTTTGACAAGTACAATCCCTTCCTGAAATTTGAAATCATAACAGGATCAGATGACCGCTGAGAGCAGTATGATCACATTCTTTGAATATATACTGTATCGCCACTTCAATAATGATTCAATAGTGGTTCGGATTGATTTTTCCATCATCTCTATCTTATTTTGCAAACCTTCTGGATGTGAAGCGTTGAATGTGTGGTTAAGCTTCCGAGCTGTTTACATATCAACATGCAGATATTATAATCCTGCACAGCAATTAGTAAGAATTTAGATTTATTACGTATGAATTGCCCATAATAGTAATAAGATTCAAGAGACTTTATTGGCCATTTGTACACACACTAATCATGAGAGTGCATTGGAATTTTTGGGGCTTGATAAAAAGTGAAAAAAAGGCAGTGATAAAAAAAAAGAAAGAAAGATAACAAGAGTTGAATGAACATATCATACAAAAATAAATAGTAGAAGGATTTAAGCTATCAGACTATTACACACCATAATGATTATCTAGTACTGTGGTTTGTTTTAATAAAGACTCTTTCTCTATTTCCCCTCTGTAGCATAATCTACCAAACATGGACTTTAAATCGTCCCCTCTTCTCTTCAAGCCTATCAGCACGAGAGGAGAAATAACAGGCCATTGTTGTCACCACCACCAACACCACCCAAAGGACAGCAATCTCCAGGCTTTCGGCTCAGAAACAAATAAACAACTCCGTAAACAAGTTTCACGAACATTCAGTGAGCCGAACGTTAAAGAACCCACTGAAAAACTAACCATTGACCTCAGCTATCAAAACACTCTCAGTGCAACGCCGCGTTCCTCAAACAACGTATCTTCTGATTGTTTAGAAGGTCCTGATGTTGGAACGACCGAGGTGGATTCAGTTTTCTATGAAGGCAACATTGTGCTCTGTTCTGAAACCTACCTGCCTCTTGACTGTCCAGCGCTCAGAGAGGACACCCTGGACCCAGAAGATTTTTTCTACAAAAGGAAACTTGTGTCCAAATTGTGTCCAAAGACCTGTTGCTACAGTCACGTATCCACCAGTTATCTCCCAGATGCCGATCCCTATGTTGACTTTAGAACGGTGGCGTACAATTCGACTAATCTTATCCGTGAAAGTAACCATTTCTCAAGACTAGAGTCCAGTTACTGCAGCCATGTTTTAACTGGTTATCTTCCTGTCCCCGAGCCTTCGCTAGATTACGCCGACTTTGTGTCCGTGAACACGGCTGACTTTCTCTATCAGAGTAACCACATGCCAAAATATTTAGCTCGTGGTTACGTGCATGTTTCTACAAGCTATCTGCCACTTCCCCTGGCTCATTCTGAAGCAGACTTCACTAATAGTATTCATGATAATAATTATAAGTCAGGATTAAATTCCTGCATTTACAGCAACGTACAGACCAGCTATCAGAAATCTTGTCCTGATTTAGAAACCGACGACGTATACAGGGCATTGTAGTTCTGTAGGAGCTGTGGAACATCCGTCCACTTTTTACAGTTTTCCGTACAGAAACAGTACATGTCAGGGATGACTAGTTGTTGCATGTTTGTGCATTGGCAGGATTGTAGCAGGGGGCATTCATCACAAAAATAATGTATGAGAGAAGTCAAACTAGGACTTTTGACTGTGCAGAATAACAGTTATTTATGAAAGTAAGAACTGGCTTAATTTCTCTAGATAATCCCCTGCTACACTATCTGATGGCCTGCTTCATGTCTGATACGCTGGCCTCCCAGGAACTCCTGCTGTGACCCAAACATGTGGAAATGGCTTGGAGCGAGGTCAGGACTGTACAGAGGGATGTGGCAATAACTCTCAGCCGAGTCCCTGTAATGTGCAAGTGGTGTTGGGGAATGATTTTGTGTACAGTTCCCGCAGACAGATGCGTCTCTTTGCAAGTTGGCGACAAGTTATCCATCGATTTCATTATTTAAAAAAAAAAATTATTTTAAGCATCAGTTGTTGCACTTCTTGAGTGTTTACCGACTGATCGGTTTCCGAGCCACATGGGCCGACCGCAGATGTACGGCCTTGTTAAAAAACGTTTGCACCATTCAAAGAGTCTCATCTGGTCTTTCTGTGCCTGAAGTCTTCTGTAAATGTCAGTCGGCTTCGCGGCTTCATTCATGACAAATATCACTATGAGTCCTTGTTTGCCCTCGTGTCCTGCTACAGCCAGAACTCGCCTTATTTATTTAGCGTGGAGTCAAAGTTGAGAGCCGAGTCACGGTTTAACAGAAGGAACGTGTTTTTTTTTTTTTTTTTTTAGATTTTATTAAAGGCAATGCTGGATTTGAATGCTCATTAAAAATTTTTTTAATAAAAATAAGTTTTATGTTAGGATGGTTGTCAGACAATATGAATTGTGAAGGATCTATTTGCTATATAGAAGCAAATAGATATGTTTGTGCTTATTGTAATTATGCACCAGCTATGCTTTTTAACTCTTACCTTTGTCTACCTCTATAACTTGTGTTATAAAAACGATATAGTATACTTTAGTACTGTATATTGAGCAGCTATTCAGAAACTTACATGCTGGCAAGTTTATTCATTTTTCCTGCCAGGAAATTGTGGAAAGATACATTAAACATGATGTCTTGTGAATTCCTTCTCTCTCTTTTTCTCTTTCTTTATCTCTCCCACTCAGAGAGTTTCTTTGCTTGGAAGACTTTCCTTGTGGCAATTTCTTTTTTTAAAAAAAAAACAAAAGTGAAACAGCTTTATTTATTTAAGTGCTGATCCTGATTGAACTGTGTTTTTATGACTTAAGTATCTCAATACAGAAAGCTTCACCAGAGTAACAATGCTTGTTTTTCACTGATAAAATTATGCGAGAGTCTGTCTGACAAAAGTCCTGGTGAAATATCGGGTTCACCTGTACAGTAGTTTGCCTTGGATTTGGCTCAAATGTCTGAGCTGTTGTGATAGAAAACTAGTGTAAACAACAGTTAAAAGGGTAAAGCTAAAAGTAAGCTGATCAGCTTTTATGTAATCAGTGATATTATTATTATTATTATTATTATTATTATTATTAAGTTGATGCCCATGTACATGTCTGCCTGTCTTTCTGTACAACAGAACTCTCTGGTTAACTAATTAATACAATGAAATAACATTGTGTAAGGTTGAGTATCTAACACCTTGTTTACATTAAGTTGTACTTCTTTCGCCATCAGCCGAATACACACCCTGTTCGTTAATCGGAGAGGGAATCACAGATGAGGAATTAATAAAGTAGATCCGATGAAGTTTTGTCTTAAAACAACTCCAGTAAGTTAAAACTGTACCACTTATACTGTACCACTTCAGCACTGAAAATATGAACTAATCCCAGTAAAAATATTCATTTTCGCTTTTATAATCATATCTATTGGTGCAGGTGTTTACATTGAGTAATCTATTTTGAAATAAGCTACTGATTAGCTATTCAGTCCGGCACATAACTGTTTATAACATCGCTTTTACTCGACCTTTTGATTTCACTTATGGTGCAGGTTAAACTTCAGGTACTACAGAAGAGTCACTGAATTCTGTCCAGCGGTCGATTTAAGACGCGCCCACTGTTTAAACGAACTTTCGCTTTATAATCTTGCACATAACTGCTCGTAACATTTATAGCACAGATTTAACTTCAGGCAAAGTTTCAGTAAATTCTGTCTAGCGAGTTTTGCATGATGCTGTGACAGACAGACAGACAGACGGACGGACAGACAGGCAGAAAAAATTTCTGAGACTTCCAATGAAAGGTTTTTGGCCTTCCAATGTATGAAGCGTAAAGATATCATTGAAAGAGCGAGTTCTTACTAATGTGTAGACAAAACCTTTCTTTTATTAATATACTGTAGATTAATCAACACCTTCTGACCAATCAGAATCCAGAGTTGTGCAATGGGTTACACTTCATGGTTTTTATTTTTAATTGCTTATTTGCATTTGATGGCCTTCTGGACAAATCTATTAGCAAGAAGTACAACACTCCTTAGTGGATGCCTCCGTAGTAGGAATTTAGTTTGTAAGACTACTTCAAGGTCAATGTGTTTAAAAGTTAGTTTGTATGCATATTGTACTGTATTGTGGCTGTTGTCTTATTGTGTGGTGTGTGTTACATAAGTCTAAGTTTTGAAAGCAACAGATGCGTGCATGCATTTATTTATTTATGATGATAAAATTATGATCTCTGTGAAGAATGTTGAAGTGTCTGCTTTGTGTTAGCGATCTCCAAGCACTGGACTTGTTCATACTTGCTGCTACATGCCTGCGTGCAATTCAGGCCATTTTGTTTTGTGCCGGTTTTTTTATGGCTTCTCTGACAAAGAGTGACAAAGAACACATGGTGATCGCCAAGTTCAATAATGAACTTTCACTTCAAGATAACATCGCAAGTGTGATTTGTTAGAATTTGAAAGAATCAAGAATGACCTCCAAAATTGAGAAGAAATTGTTGTACCTATCAGAATGCACTAGAAAAAACTGAAACTCATTTATCTGTTGCTCAATCATTACTGTTTGGCATTTTACTAATGGTACAATTGAAAACAGGAGCAACAGTTATACGTAAATTACATGAACAAAGCAAAATTAATTTCAATTATTTTAATTGTTTGAGAGAAAGTTTTCCTATCCTTGTTTTTACGATATGAATTTGTATGGTGTGGTTGTAGAGCTGGGCGGTATGACCAAAAATTTATATCACGGTATTTTTCAAAATTATATCGGTGTCACGGTATTTGACGG
>JAQQZS010000018.1:15587346-15600636 GCA_030068045.1 Platyallabes tihoni | reverse complement strand
GTATATAAAAAATTTATATAATTTTTAAAAAAGACACCGGTATTCGGTATGAAAAGGTATACCGCCCAGCCCTATGTGGTTGTATGTTTAATTAAGTTGTTTTGCAGTACTGTACTAGCTACTTTGTAACCTTTCTTAAAATTCCACCAAGTGTATTGTTACTAAGTGTCACATTAATATGATTCATAAACTTTTTCCATTCAGAATAATAAATGTACTATAAGTAAGAGTCCATCAGTTGGCATCTTCAGTAGCTACGATTTATTAGAGCCCTTTGGGTGTTAAACGTTTCATTTTAGTATGCCATGGATGTTCACTCTTAAGAATCTCTAGGTATCAATTGTATTTGTCTATTGTCTTGGGGGATCTGGAACTGGCAGGTTAGGCTAATTGGCCATTCCCAAATTGCCCGTAGTTGTGTGTTTGAGTGTGTGTGTTCTGTGATGGATTGGCATCCCATCCAGGGTGTAACCCGCCTCATGTCCTAAGTCTCCTGGGATAGGCTTCAGCCCCTCCACGACCCTGTATACAGGATAAAGTGGAATAGATGATGAGTGAGAGTGAATGAGGGATCCGGAGCATAGCCTGTGAAGACGTGGGAACACACTAAGAATGAGATGCCAGTCTATTGAAGTACATCATGCACACGAATTCCTGCCTAGGGGTAATTTAGCACAGCAAGTCCTCTTTCTGGTATGCTCTTGGAAGGGAACTGAAGAACCAACAGTACATAAGAACGAGCACTGAAATGCTAGTAGTTGTGCTGCGTGCACTGGTTTTAAAGGCTGCTTGTTTAGACATGTACATCCGTGATTTGGTTTGTTTTAAAGAGGGCAAGGGTTTGTTTGGGATGACCAAGTTGGTGTGTTTGTCTAGCTCAGTCCTACTTTTTTAAATATAGGATTCCACAAGGTTTATCTTATGAAAATTTATTTCCTGTAAAGAAATTCTTTGTTGTAAAGGTTCTAGATAGTAAGGGTCACTGAACATGCGTCACCCCAACTTCCAAGATAAAATACACTTGCACATTAAATAATACATTTTATGTTCATTGGGATTTTATTACGGCCAGTCAGTGCACAGTCAGTACATATTTTATAGATTATTTTATAGTTAATTCATTAATTTCCTTTGGCAGTTTATTCTGTACAGGGTCATAGGAGGCCAGGAGCCTATACCAGAAGGCATTGGGGATGAGGCGGGGTACATTCTGGACAGAATGCCAGTCCATTGCATAGCACACACACTACAGACAATTTGGAATACCAGTTAACCTACTCTAGATGCCTTTGGATTAAGAACAACCCCTCCATAGGTGTAAGAAACTGAGCCCTTGAGTTCTCATCAGCTCGTCTGACATATGGGGTCCCACAGGGTTTTATCCTTGGTCCCCTTCTTTTCTCATTGTATTTGTTGCCGCTTGGCTATATCCTGAGAAAACATGGCATCTCTTTTCACTGCTACGCAGATGATAGTCAGATTTATCTCCCGTCAAAACGAAAGCAGGAAGGTTACTCTACCAGGGCCCTGTTAACTTTACATAAAGGTATGGTTTGTCCTGAATTTTTTTTTTTATGTTCATGGTAAAAAGACAGGTTTCGTTGTTTGGTCCTGGTGCCAGGGGTAAAGTTCCACCTCTGGATTTGGGAGCCTTGGTGCAGTATGTTAAACCCACAGCATGAAATTTGTGTGTTAATTTTGAAAATGGCCTTAAATTTGATAAACAGATCAGTGCTGTGGTTCGGTCTAGCTTCTTTCAATTGAGGCAATTGGCAAAACTTAAGCCTGTTTTGGCTGTTAGGAATTTTGAAATAGCCATCCACACCTTTATCACCACTCGTCTCGATTATTATAATGCTTTGTATTTTGGAGTTTGTCAGGCAGCATTACATCAACTACAGCTGATTCAAAGTTCTGCTGCTCGGCTCTTAACTTCTACGCGTAAAAGAGAATATATGGCTTCCCTTCATTGGCTCCTGGTACAGTACCGAATTAATTTCAAAATTCTTTTGGTCAGGTTTAAATGTTTACACGGCCTTGCCTCGCCCTACCTCTCAGACCTAACTGAAGAACCTACAGTACATGGTTTTAAAGGCTGCTTGTTTAGACATGTATATCCGTGATTTGGTTTGTTTTAAAGAGGACAAGGGTTTGTTTGGGATGATCAAGTTGGTGTGCTTGACTAGCTCAGTCCTACATTTTTAAAATATAGGATTCCACAAGGGTTATCTTGTGAAAATGTGTTTCCTGTAAAGAAATTCTTTGCTGTAAAGGTTCACCCCGATCTCTCAGATCATTGGAGAACCAAAACCAAATGCAAGCTCAGGGGTGATCAGACATTCTCTGTGGTGGCACCCAAATTGAGACCTAGCTTTGACTATTTGTGAGGCCACATCACTGAGGGTGTTCAAATTTCATCTAAAAACTCGTATTGGGTTGGTTGGTTGGTTGGTTTTGTGCATGAGATGTTAATTTTATACTGTATGTTCTGCGTGGATTGGAGATGTGTGATGTGATTTTATTTAGGTCTTTTCATATTATTTTATTATTTATGTGAAGCATACAGATAGGCCCCAGACACCCTGTGACCCTGTACAGGATAAGTGGTGTAGAAGATGAATGAAGAAATGAACAAACACGCTTCAGGAGTGTTTATTCTTCTTCTTTGGCGTGGTGAGGGTTACTACTGGCCACCTAGTGGTAACTGGAGGTATGGCAGTCTGGATTAAACAAGCTCCACATGCAAACAAAATTCAATTCACTTCAATTTTATTTGTATAGCACGTTTAACAGTGGTCATTGTTGCAAAGCAGATTTACAGGAAAAAAAGTATGGAAAAAAATGATAGACGAATACAACTATCAGTTTTTTCCCTGATGAGCAAGCTGAGTGCGCCGGTGAAAAACTTTTAAAAACATGTTCCTTAGAGGATAGCACTATGTCCTCGCACAGTGCTATCCAGGGTGCAGGTTCGATTCCTGCCTCGGGTCTGTGTGCATGGAGTTTGCATGTTCTCCCCATGCTTGGGTATTCTGTTTCCTCCCACAGTCCAAAGACATGCACTTTGATTGGCACCTGGTTCAGGATGTACCCTGCCTCATGCCCTCAGATCTCCTGAGATCTCCCCGTAACCCTGTAGAAAAGATAAAGCGGTTTAGACAATGAGTGTGTGAGTAAAAATTTCTTCAAAACCATATGCTCTCTACAGTATGTTGAGGTATTGTTTTGAACCATGCCCTGGAGAAAATATTAATGGTTTCTAAAGTGAAAATGTGTAAACCTCCATGCATGTCTCTTTGTAAGTGGTTACCCAGAAGCAGCAGGTCAAAAATATCTTTGTTGACATGAGAAAAGACAATTTAAACGACAAACTGGTAGGAAGCTGATACCCTTGTTACTTTTGTATAGTTAAGTTACGTTGCTTTCTTTCTTCTTTTAGTGTTGAATCATCTGTTTTTTTTCTGATGTGATTGTACGTATCTTTCATTGCAATCCATCTAAGTTGCAGCGAGCTCATAAACTATTGTGTTCTATATCCTACTGTATGTGTGTCAGAAAACATGGACAAAGCCAGTTTCCTGCACACAATCCACACATTTCCCTTTCCATCTGTGCCTCACTGTCCAAATATTTTGTTACCACCTACATGTGAAGGACCGAAACGCATGATGTATGTGAAGCCATTATCAAACACTGTCAAGTCCCCTCAAAGGTCCACGAGACTAGACAATGTTTTAAGACGTCATTAGGGAGGTAAGGCAAAGTTCATGGCCAACACGATATATATTTTTTAGAACCCAAGCATTCATGTCAATTTGTTTTTTTTTTCCATTGAATGTGTGTTTGCCAGAACAACTATTCCTTGTTAAACTTTCTGCATGAAAAAAAACCCTCTTGATTAATAACAATACCACAAGTCAAAGTATAAATGCTAATAAGTCAGAGCCAAGTGCATGCAGAAGGCCAAGATGTGATTCCTACATCCCTAATTGTACTTTATTGTTTTGTTTTCCTTTTCTTTTTCCTTTTGCATGAAAAAAAAGAATCTATCAAAAATAATAAGTAGAATGGAAACTGTGGTTTTGTGTTCCTCGTAAAGAAGCTGAAGGAAGGCAGAGCTGAGGAAGGCAGATAAACCAGCACGAGAAAAAGCAAAGATCATCAACTTTTCCTGCGTCTGGAATTCCTGACAGAGTCCTTCTTTGTTTGGACAGACGTACTGCGGCCCTGGTGTCAGTCACACACACACACACACACACACACACAAATATCCATCCACTCTGATTGGGTCCACACAACCAAAAATTAGAGTGACGAGTTAGAGTCACAATCCTTTTCGTGACTATACAATCATTATTGTATACAACAAAAATCATATATATTTTATAGAATTATTGGATGTTCCTTGTTTGGTGCTTTTTATCTGCTACAACATTTTATACTGTAGACCTCCAAACAATAAATCTTACATTGAAGCATTCCTATTGATCTTAATTAGGGTTGAAACTTCAATATCTTAAATACATACAGTTTTCAGATGAAACCATATGATAATGTCACAGTTTGTTTTATTACAAAAAGAATGTTGGATTTTTATATAATAGTTACTTTTCATTCTTTAATTTTTTTTAAGTAGAAGTACATGCATTACTGTGTAGATTATTCTCCACAGCTATTTTGCAATGGATGGCACAGCGGCTTAGCCAACGAAACATACTTAAATGATTTTCATCATTAAAATAATAATCCTCTCAGCAAATAATCTTACGCTCAGTAACCAAAAGTAAAAATGTTTGACTCTTTTAGCTTTTAAATAAAAGCTTTGTGGATTCCAACCAAAATTCCTTACACCCAGTGGGCACAGATGAGACTGCGGGAGATCTTCATGTGCATACAATACAAACTGGAGACCTACAGCAGACCCATGGAAACCATACTTATCTTAACACTCCACCTCCACATGACTTCAGGAATAATTTCCTAATGTTTTCATCTTTAGGGCATTTTCACAAAGTAATCAGTAGATATTTTTGTGAGGATGATGTAAAGAACTCTTACTGAGGCTTGAGTTTTTATCTACCACAGATGACCTGAGCAAGGTTAAATATCATTATGGGGCTGTTTGGTGATCATAAAAACTCCCAAGTGTATGAGCACTTTCACTGTATCCACAAACTCTTGGTGTATCTTTACTGTTGTACGGCTTTACAAACTTTGATAAACATAACTTCTTCTTCCTCTTTTTCTTCATAAAGCGCACTTAATTGAAATCTTAATGACCTAATTAAAACAGTTATGAGATTAAAAACTACATTTACTCCTATATATACAATATATCATCAGCTAATGCACTTATCCCAGTACTTTCATAACTGTATTGTTATTCAGCACAATCTAAAGTTTTGGGTTTGACTTGAACTGTATCTATCTATCTGTATTTTTATTTTAAACATTTTTATTTTAAAAGTTTAAATTATGAAGCAAATTATACTACACTTTTTCTTTTTCTCCTTTCTTTTCGATAATGATGATGAAGAATTGTTTTTTTTACATTATGTATGTGAAATCTATCTATCTATCTATATCTATCTATCTATCTATCTATCTATAAATCTATCTATCTACTCAGTATTTTTTCATATATATTTAATAATTTTTTATTTTAAAACATTTTAATTATGAAACAAATTATTCTTCAAACTTTTTCTTCTTCCTCTTCTGATAAAAATAATGATAGTAGTTTTGTTTTTTGCAGTCTATCTATCTATCTATCTAGTATTTTTTCATATATGGTATATTTAATACATTTTTATTTTAAAACATTTAAATTATGAAAAAAATATACTATAATTTTTCTTCTTCCTCTTCTGATAATAATAATGATAATTGTTTTTTTGCAGTCTATCTATCTATCTATTATTCTTATCTGTATTACAAATGATCTGATCAGTAAGTATGTTCTGTTATTCTGCACAATCTAAAGTTTTGGTTTTGACTTGAACACGCCTTGAATCTATCTATCTATCTATTAGTGTTATTTCATACACTTATTTGAAAACAGTATAATAAAGTAAACTATACTTTTTCTTCTTTGCCCTCCTGTTCTGATGATAACGCTGTACTGAATGCATTTCACGAGACCATCTAAGGAGAAGTCCTGCGTGTGTGTGTGTGTGTGTGAGAGAGAGAGAGAGAGAGAGAGAAATATGTGTGTGAGAACATTTGGATAAATGTAATGGGGAACTATGGACAGTGTGCGCGCGCGCGCGGACAGGGATTGTGACGTCACCGGGAGGGAGGGAGGCGTAGACCCGGGTGCAGTTGTACCGAGCGCAGCGAAAGGTGAAGCTCAAACTCGGAGGGCCAGAGAGTGCGGAGAGGAGTTTTTCCTGCTGGTTTTTTTCCCCCTTCTCTCTCTCTCTTTCTCTCATTAGCGGCTCGACGCGGGACAACTGACTCCGCATGTTCGTGCAGAGCCTTCGTGACAAAAAGGACTGTGTTTCTTGCTCGCTGGCTGGAGAAGTTTCCGTGTGTTTCCTGGGAACACCTTGAGCTGAAATCAGTGCCGTCACAGGTACAAAGGAGCAGAAGAGCCGGAAGAACTCGCACTTCGAGTTTACAGACTTCCCAACGTGGACCTTGTATTTACCTGCTACATTTAACACACACACACACACACACACACAGTGACAGCCTGTGGTTCAACATGATGGACGTAAAGAAGAAGAAGGTCTTTATCCTGGTGGATGTCCTGTGTGTGATTATCGGTAAGTCTGACTGATAAGGGCCTCGTCCCAAACCGCGCAGCAGCAGCAGCAGCAGCGCACTAATTAGTGTGTCTAATTAGCCACAACGTGCTTCCGGTCATCGCGCGCTGCTTTAGCATTTGTTTTACTTCGTGCTGTCACTTTTATAATTTTTTTTTTTAAGTGAGTTTAACAACACTCCAGCTTTGTTTACCAATATTTTGTGATTTATATATAAACCCACCAAGAGTGTTTGTCAAATATTCATTTCTCCTGCAGAATGTTCAACTTCCATTTATAAACCTGGAGCTTTTTATTGCTGTTAGTAACATTAGCCTTTTCAAGCTACACAAGTTTAACTTTCTCACCCTGCAAACATCTCCAGATATTTACATTCCCTGTGGTTTCTTGGTTGCAGAAACCATGTACATTTTATCTCCTGTGGGAAGGAAAAATACTGTATTTGGCAAATCAATCAATTCGTGCAGGAACAGGGGAAGAGAAAAAACAGTTGGTTGTTCAAAGAGAGGTACGGTTTGATGCAAACTTTTGCACGCCCTTGGAAGAGAACAATAAAATTGGAACGTAATGCATTGTGAGCTTGAGAATGATTTGACCGCACTCACTCACTCATCGTCTATACCGCTTTATTCTGTATTCAGGGTTTGTATACAAACTTCTCAAAAGAATCCTACAGAGATGAGTGGTCTTAGACGAAGAAATGCACACCTTACTGAAAAAGTGTGGTCTGAACTTTTCCTACATTCAGTAAGCTCTTCGGTTCAAACTGTACTTTCCAAACACGTCAAGTTCAACTATAAATTACAAGCTGAACTTTTTACATTGAAGCTGCTGGTTCAAGTTTCTTCATCCCCCAGAGGTGGCAAAAGTACACAAACTCATCACTGAAGTAAAAGTACAAGTTTTTCGGCTGCTCCCGTCGAGGGGTCGCCACAGCGGACCCTGGTTTTAATGTCGTATACCCTTCCTGAGGCAACCCCTCACATTTTATCCAGGCTTGAGCCCGGCACTGCCTCCAGGGGCTAGGGTTTGTGTATTGGGGTAGTACTGACCCCGGGCCTTTCGCATGGCAGGCGAGAAACCTCCCCTTGAGCCACCAATGACGTGAAGTAAAAATATGAGTAGTTTCCTTGAAATGTACTTCACTACAAGTGAAAGTAACAGTTCAAAGTTGTAGTAGTCTACATAGCTAAAGTACATGCTCTAAAAATGTACCAAAACAGTACCAGTACTCTACAAAGAAACAGATGGATATTTATATAACCGAGTTACTGATAAAAAGTATTTTCAACACAATTGAAGTCGATGCTGCTGATAACATGAATGTGCAAGTCTAGTCGAGATGGATAGCGTCAGGATTCCACATGAATTAACTACACGGAAGGTGGGTAGCTTTGTTAGCCTCTTCCATTGTCCTTGGCATGGAACACAAACCAAATGGGTTGGACAAATTTTCCTCAATGCTTACGCTCATTATGTTAGCTTGTTAGCTAAATCGCTTGTAATCTTACCTTAGTGGTAACAAGTGCACTTATTCGAGTGGATTATGGATAGGATCCGTTGCCCAGGCAACAGTGAATCGCTTCGGTACACATACGTGAGCAGTATGCGTTTTCATAATGACCTGCCGGTCGTTTCTATAAACTAGGATTAGTGGAATAGTTTTGTTCTTGTCTTTCCCATGTGGTGTGATTATGGTGCGAGTGACTGCGTAAACGTTTCAGTTTAGATTAGAAAAATCAATGCGCTTCAGTGTGATCGACAGCTGAAAAGATACGAGTCTCTGTTTAAAATGTAGAGAGGAAAAGTAGAGGTTTTTATATTTAAATAAAATAATAAAAATAAATTAAAATGTAGTCAGTTACATACAGAAAATACATGTATGGATATACGATGCAAAAAAATGCCTGAGTACCGTTAGAGTAGTTGTACTTTATTTGCCACCTTTTTCATCTTCCACAATAAATGGTAATTTCCGACAGATAAGAATTATGCTACTGATTGACATTTGTTAAGGTAATTATCTCACCAAACCACAGCAAGAGGAAGCATTGTATTGGACAATTTGAATACGGATGATGCAAAGTCTAATTGAATAATTGAAACCGAAGACAGCGCTAAAAAAAGTTCTGGCAGGGGCAAAAGTTTTCAAAATCTCAGAATGCGATCGCTACTCGGACGGCAATAAGAAGATGGCATAAGGATTACACAAAAATCGTACGGTATAATATAGCCAATAATGATGCATAAAAAACTTGCAAGTGGACATTTTTTTTTCCCCTGCATTTTCCGTTTCATGACGTAGGCAGACGTTCGGATACTTTTTTTTTTTTTTTTTTTCCCACCACAGGTGTGTTGTTAAAGGATCGTCGTCACAATGGAGACGATTAGTACAGATGTTATCACATTTCCTTTGCTTTAACAGAATTTGTAGAAATCTTTATTGGGATCCTCTCGTTAGGTATTGGGTTGCACTTCTTAATAGATTGTTAAAATGCTGATATAAATCTGTTAAAAAATCATTAAAAAAAGGTATTGTTTTGCAAACATTTGCACTGCACCGTACATATAAACCCGGCGCATGGTAATCCAAAAGCATTTTGCTTACTCATTCCGCTTACAAGGCATTCAGACGCTGCATTCACAGGAGTGACTCAGTAAACGTGAATATAATATTCAGGTTAAAGTTTAGTACAGGTGTAAAACAACTCCATGAATTAAAATGTTAAAATAAAATTTGTTAAGGGCAACATGTTATGGGCATGCGGCTTTTCGGACTGTATTTTTTTTATTTCTTTTTTTTTTTCTTCTCAACTTATCAGCTCATCTAACCCTTCATCAGATTACAATGGGTGTGTTAGAGCAGAAGAACATGCGTTTTATTATAGGGAGGTTTTTCTTTTGTGTGTGCGCGCATGTCCATGGCAAAACTTTCTAATGCAATTCCAGCCCTAAAATTCTGTCATGTCTGAATCAATTGAGGAAGCTGTGTTTAAAATACGAGGGACGTTCAAATCAAACCGGGACTTTTGATTGCGGATAGAGTAATAGAGGGTAAATATTACTTTTATTTTATTGGCCCCAAACATGTGGAAATGGGTTGAAATGAGGTCAGGACTGTACGGGGGATGTGGCAATAACTCCCAGCTGATTTTCTGTAATGTGCAAATAGTGCTGGTGAACGATTGAGTGTGTGGGTACGGTTCCCACTGAGAGATGCCTCATTTCCTCAAGTTGGCTGCAAGTTACGCTATCTGTTGAGTTCCACGCTCTGAATGTTCACGGGAACGACTGCAGTGGGCTCCGAGCCATCTCGACAGGGATCGTCACTCGCCTTCTGTAAAACGACTGCAGTGCTTTTATGCTTTTGAAGAGTTTTTTCGGTAAACGTTAAAGATGACTACTTGTTTTTGTGACCCGAAACAGACATTAAAGTTTTACTGGTTAAACGTTCTTAAACCAATGCCAAAGAATGTGGTTGAAGGCATTCCAAGCTTTCTAAGTGACCTTAGATCCAATCGAAGACTCAGCACTTCTGTGTGTGTAAATGAAGCCCACTCAGGTCCACAGAAATGGTGATTCACTTTGTGGTCCACTTGATTCAAGGTCCCCAGTTTACTTTATGGCTAATATGGCGACTTCATAGCTGTAGGTTCCTGTACCTTTATGAATGAAAAAAAAGAAAACAAGGTAAAAAATACTTACAGGTCAATTCATATCTTTAATCATGTCATGACATCTAAACTATGTTCATCGAGACATGTTTCTGTGGTGGTGTACACAATGCTAACACCTGAGATTCTTTTCAGTTTTGTCTTTGGACCCCGATAGGCGTTAGTTCCAAGTTAGCGGCCAAGGATATCCTCCAAGCCCCCCCCCAGTCGATTCATCCCCTTTCTTTGGAATATGCTTTGTCCAGAATTTCTGTTTTGCACAGACAGTCTGGTAAGCTGGCATGAAGTCCCATGGCTATGGAGCATCTCTTTCCAGATACAAGCTTCACGACCTTGATTGACTCTCGATAGTTTGCATTTAAAAAAGTACCACAAAATAACCCATCATTAGTATTCAAGAGCTTTTCTCGAAATATTAAGTACGATATCTGTGCTTGTTTGCTGACATGTGGTTGGTCTTTTTCTACAAAAGTAGGCAAGACTTGGACCATATATTTTTGTAGATGCCGTCTGGTTTGTCTGGCTATACTGTAGATGATGTGCATTAAAACAAACCTCGTGTATTTCATCGAACCCCTGACCATCAGGTAAACAGGAAGTCACCTGCATTCTCTCTTTACTTTAAGTACTTTGCTGTTCATTTTCATTTAAATAAACCCTATCTCATCGTGTGCTGTTTATCTAATTGAGAGTTTCTTTTCTGAATCACTCCAGTTTCCAGACATCATTTCTCACTAGTTTATTTTGTTGCCTTGCCAAATCTTTATCCGTTTCTCTTCCCACATTAGGCTTCCTGGAAGTTGTACTAATCTACTTTGAGAGAACTGGTGCATCAATTTGTCCAAGCATTTCTGTTCTGGTTCTGTTTACAGGAAGCCTCATTTTCGATTGATTAAAGGTCCCATATTTTACAGTTTCTTCAGTCCTCAAAGCTTTCCCACAGTTAATCCTCCTTGTAGATAATGCTTTATAAAAAAAATAAAAAAAAATTCGTACCCCAAACTCCCTTTATTTCACTTTTCGCTCCAAATGATCCATTTCATTGTTTGTATAAATGAGTTCCTGCTGAGACACGCCCCTTCAGTTCTTCTTATATGAGGTCACAATAGAGGAAAATCTAAGTGGCTTAAAAAGGAATCTTTTTCCCCCCCTCATATTTGCACACATGTGCGCACACACACACACACGCACGCGCACACACACTGGAAACCCATCCGAAGGTCTAAAAATGTGTAATAAAAGTGAATTTTGCATAATAGTCCACCTTTAATATCGATTCCCCTGTACAAGTTAATGGGCTTCATTTATCAAACTGGACATGAACAAATTCATTAGTAAGTTGCTGACAGGAGCATTGATACAAATACTGTTCATGGAAACCCAATTTGTTTGGATAAACCTGTCTCGCCTAAGCGAGTATATCTGTACATTTAAAAGACATTAATGAGTATAATTGGCGATGAGGTAAAAAAAAAAAGAAGCAGTTTTCTGAAAAGGTTGCATTATCGAGTATAAATCTCTTAAGTTTTAATTGCACACAAAAATGTTGATTGTTTTACGGAAATCTGCCGTTTCGTATTAATGACGTGAAATAAAGAGATCCAAGACAATCTTACAACTTAAGACAAATAAGAGAACAAAAGAAAAGTCATCCTATGAAAGGAGTCAGTCTGTGCCGTGATTGACATTTAACAACATGTGTGGGTGAGAATGAGGTCTGTAAATCTGGTGGATTTATTATTTTTTTTCTTGGGCATTTGTCCCAACAGCTCATCAACACACAACTGTACGACAAGATGAATAAACTGTGAAGCTGCCTCAGGTGTGTGTGTATAGATTGGAATACGTGTAATTACAGTATGTATGTACAATACCAGTCACAGGATTGGATTTATTTTCTACATTCCAGGACAATACTGGATTTTTTTCTTTCCAATCTATAAAATAACGCATATAGATTAGGTATTTAATTAACAATTAAAAGGCTTTTAATTGAAATGGCTTTGTCTGTCTGTCTGTCTGTCGAGAGAGATCTTATAGGTTGTTGTTCTGTAATAACCTCTGTGTTTGTGTTCTTCTACAGCGAGTACACATTCTTGTCTTGCATAATAGGTGAAATAACAGCTTCTATACTAGGTCTAGGTTTACTATACATTCCTCCACCGTGTGTGAATGTGTGTGTTTCACAAAACAAGTATACCAGGTACATTTGTCGTGTTGTTAAGACTTGCACAAGCTGTTGCACGGTTTAGGGTTTCGTTCTGCCTCCTTATTTGATTTTTTTTGACCCATTTTCCTTTGTGGATGGATCCTTTGTGGGTTGTTTTAGGTTTGGTTTCTAAGGTGTCGACCAAAGGCACGATTACTGCAGCATGTAATACACATCGGTCCAAATTTGTTTGTGAGCGGGAAAGCTAGGGTTTTATTTATTGACTTGATTTTGTTTAATTTTGGGCAGGTTATATTTTTGCATGGTTACAATTTCAATAATGGCAGCATCTGCATCAGAGTTCCTTAAAGGAGATTTAATACAACACAAAAATATCGTCGTTATCATTGGGGTGAACAAATTACTGTCTAAAAGAGAAAAACCCTCCCCACACTTTGGTAAACTTCCTCAAAGCTTTTGCTTCATTGTACCAGATTAGTTTTTTCACTATGCGAAGAAGAAAGCCTCTTGTTCAGCCATCTCTAACAGGAGGTAGGAAGTAATGACTTGGTTTCAACTACGAGATGGAGAAAAGAAAAGATGCTGGTGATTTACTGACTAGAGATGTAACGGTATCAAAACGTCACGGTACGGTAATACCTCGGTATGAATGGCACGGTACGGTATTTATTGAATCATT
>JAQQZS010000018.1:15569672-15586045 GCA_030068045.1 Platyallabes tihoni | reverse complement strand
AACGTGCAACGTCACGTGATCTCAACCGCGGTTAAGACGATAGACCAAAATCTCTACCGGTTGACAAATTTCTACCGATTAACCTTGTATACCGGTATATCGCCCACCCCTACACCATGCAATGAGGAAGTGAATTAACCAAGCCCGCTGTTAACGGCCGAGCCTTGATAAAGGGTTTTACCTTCTCTAGTCACTACACTCAGGGCTGAGGGATATGAGCGTGTAAGACCAGGGCTAAACAAAATGCAGCACAATTCACTTTTCTCCCGGCTGAAGGTTTTGATATACAGTATACGATTTGTGGAGGGTTTGTGCAAATTTGAGTGAGACCCGGCAAGAGAGGACCTATTGTAGTTTCTTGCTTGTAGTTTTTTGGTTTGGTCTGTGGTTTAGTGTGGTTTAATCCTATTCTTTTCCTGTGCAGCATGCTCAAGCATATCTGAGGCCAGTTTTAAAGGGATTACTTATTTTCCGTCTTGTCCAGCACAGTAGATATTTTCAAGCTGTTCGCCATGACATGTTTTTCCAGATGGGGCCAAATAACGAGCGATCTAGGCGTCTGTGGCAGCAAAGGGGGTTCATGCAGGTCCCAAACTAATTCTCACAATAATAAGGTCAAGAGGTCAAGTAAACATTTAGATGAAAGGTTTGTGGTAGTGCATGTAACATTAAAAGAGATATAGCTATCAGTATCTGACTGATGGTAAAAAAAAACAGGAGTTTTGTGAAAAGCCTCGAGTCATTTCCAGAGGGGAGACATTGGGCTGGGAAGACCTGCATTAAATGTCACAGTTTAGGGGTAAAAAAGGGAAATAACGATAGTTGGGGTGCCCTAAGGGATGAGAAATGCTCTTTTTTTCAGCATAAAATGTAATGTTATTAAATCTTTTTATAAATGAAAGTGTTTAATACATTATGAATAGTAAATAAAAGTTTATAATTATTTATAAAGATTATAATAGAGTGGTTAAGGCTACGATTCCCAGGTTCAAACCTCATGAACACTGTTGGGCCCTTGAACAAGGCCCTTAACCCTCAACTGCTCGGATGTACAATGAGATAAAAATGTAAGTCGCTCCGTATAAGGGCGTCTGCCAAATGCCGTAATGTATTACACTGTACACTGCCTGGCCGAAGAAAAGATGCATACTCATTTTCACCTTTAGCATTGATTTCTGTACAGCGCACAATGTTGTGGTCAGTTCATGTGTGAAAATGATTCCTCGCGCTCCCAGATCCACTCTCACAATCTGGAGTCCTGGAATACGCCTCGTGCCACCAGGGAAGAAAAATGTGATGTGATAATCTGGTCATTCAGTACATTCAGGTCGTCAGCTGACTTCATTTTATTGCCACATAATGTTGCTGAGTCTAAACCTGACCAACAACCCGAAACAACCTCAGATCATAACACTGCCTCCAGAGGCTTGTACAGCGGACACTATGCATGATGTCTGCATCACTTCATGTGTGTCCCTTCTTCTGGAATAGGGTCAAACTGGACTCATCAGATCACATGACTTTTTTCCATCATTTCAAAGTTCAATCTTTATGCTCCTTAGCAAATTTGAAGGCTTTTTCCAGATTAGTCTCATTAATAAGTGGTTTTCTTATTTAGTCCCAATCCCACGAGTTCTCATCACATTGTGTGTGTGTGTGTGTGTGTGTGTGTATGGTAATGTTCTTACGTTCAATATTGAACATGGCTATGGTTTTCACTGTTTATTTTTTAACCATGCAACTGTTTACAAGATCTCCATTCATGATTTTTTTTTTTTTTTTTTTTTACAGACTTTTTAAAATAAATAAACACATTTCTACACAACACTGACGGTTCAGCACTATCCTTCCAGGTTTTCATAATGTATTTTAGGATTCTTATGCCAGTTCCAGTAATGAAATTTTTTTGTGTGTTTTAGTTTGCTTAACGCAGCCCGATAACTTGACCCTTCCGTAATGACAACTTTTTTTTGGTGGGGGGGGGACAGCGTGTTTCTCACCCCTAACTACAAGTAGAGACATTTTGATATAGGCTTTATTTAAAAAAAAAACATTTGTTTTTAAGACACGTACAAATAGTCAATTTGAACTATTAACTTGATTATTAAATGACTATTAACTCAATTTTAACTTGAAGTTAAATTGTTTTTATGAACAGCCTTTTTTTTTTTTTTTTACCTCAAAACCAACAAGTTATTGTATTTTTAAGAAACAACTACTGGGTCAAGTTTGTCGATAGTGTATAAAGCGTCAAGAATATTAATGAGAATTTAAATCTTAAAAAAAAAAAAAAAAGGACAAAAGAGTACAAAAAAAAAGAGACCGACCCTTCTGTTAGCAGGAGTTATCTATTATTATGTCTGGTAGTGTAGCTGATATTTTCATCACATTTACATGACATATCTTCATCATGCAAATCAGTCTCCTCATCCAGTGTGCTTTAAAAAAAATAAATAAGCAAACACACACACAACAACGACGGAGCAACATTCTGTGTAATCTCCGGGGCCAGCTTAACAGACATGTCTCTTCCTTTTATTCCAAGGCATGCTTTCATTTCATTTTGTATAGACATGTCCAGTTTTTGTCCAGTAGTGGACAGAAACAGAATTTGACATTAGTTTTAGAGTTTTACATCGAGTTCCATTCTCATGGCGTGTAATGTGAGCCGAGTTCTCTCGATGGAGTTAAACTAAGACAGCTCAGGGCAAATTAAGTGAGTCTTGAATTAGCAAGTAACAGGCTCACCAACACTACGTTCAAGTGCCTGGCACATTTCCACTTCAATTCAGAACAAACTTTTTGTAAGTTATTCTAAATGTCTCAGCGAGCCATAATTAATTCCAATAAATATAGTTGTAATTGTAAAAACCTTATTTATTTATTTATTTATTTATTTTTATGAACAGCCACCAAGCAGCTTTATAGAAATCTGGAGGCATCAACTTCTTTTTGGGGAACGCAATCCTCTCAGGAGGGACGAGTCAGGAGTACAGATATCTCCAATCCCAAAGTAATCTTAATTATTTCAGAAATAAGTAAGCATATTGAGCTGTGCTGGATTTAATAGGAACGCTCTACACGCATGCTCATTCATCCAGATATCCAGCGGATCGAGAGCACAATGCATTAAATCATGCAGAAAGGTCAGATTTCCACACGCATAACTATCTAGAGTGTAATGTTCTTCCGAGGGCCATGCCGAGGGTTGTGAATAAAATCATCAGGGGCCAGAGATTTTATTACAAGCATAAATAGTAAAAGTATAAACAGGTCCAATATTATATTGTTTTTTTTTTTTCTTTCTTATGTGCATAATTATTAGCAATGAAACTGACCAGTAAAGCAAAACATTACTCATCATGAACACTTTGGAAAAAAATGATAGCGCTGTCAGAGCTGTGCGATTTAATGTGTGCGATTACGCAGTTTATCGAATCTTTTCTTGGTCGATGGAGTTGTTGGGTCAGTTTATGATTCAGACTTAAATTATTTAAGTAAAATTACAAACGTTAAATGTCGAACATTAACAAAATACTCATTGATTGTGAGACCATAAGCACTTCTTCTTGAGAGTTTGTGCACGATTGGTGCAATACCGCCACATACCAGAGGGAAGTGTGGAGCAGGAGATCAGCAGGATTTTTTTAAAAAAATGTTTTTATATATTTTTTTTATATTTTTAAGTCATTGCTGCTACTCAGGAATGTTGAACTACCCCAACTCATACCTCATTACTACAAAAGTACTGAAACGAGTTACGTTGTTGTGTTTGTCACTCTGTAGCTCTTTGTTTGCACATCTGCACGTGCACTTTGTTGTCTGTTGTCTATTTTTGGTCCTTTTTTGTATAGAAGTAATTTTAGGCTAACTTAAAAATAAAAAATGTCTGTCATACCTGAGCTAGTCAGCTAATTAGGTCTCTTAGTTAACTAGAGTTGTGTTGTTAATTTATGTTGTTGCATGTATGTAGCACCTCGGTATTGGAGGAACGTTGTTTCGTTTCACTGTGTACTGAACTGTATATGCGTGGAATGACAATAAAAGCCAACTTGAATGTATGTCAAACTGTATGGATTATTTTGGAAACTTGAAAGGACACAATAATAGTTTAATGCAAACTCCACGCAGAATAGGCATTGTGCTTGCTTTTGAGGTTAACTCTCATCAGACACTGCACCTTTTCTTAGAACTGATCTTATCTATTTCAGGTGAAATGTCCTCTCTCTCGTTCAGTACCGAGACCAGATGCCGGTCTGTGAGGCAGGATTTGTGGGATGTCTTTATTTACTGAGTACATCCGTTCGTACGGGAAAGTCCTTCCGAACATTTGTGGTGCGTGAAGCTGGAGCTCGGTTAATTCCGCGAATGAATTCACACCCAGAACTGGATGGCAAGTAGGAAAGCGAAGACGGGTTGCTTTGGAGCGTCTGGCGAAAAAGTTTATTTGAAACTTTTTCCGTATTTCAGCGATTAGCAGCTTTCAACCCTGGAGTTTTAAAAGTGCACTCAGGACTTTAAAGTGCTAAAGGTAAGAGAGGTTTTGACCTTAAAGGAGGGCTACGATAACGCAACACTTCTTTGCAACCATGGTGACCAGAAAAGCATCCGTGATAAAAATCGCCCAGACTTTTTCCAACCTGCAGCTACCTTGGATTTCCTCATCCTCGTGTCTGATGTGTGGCCCTACTCCACCTGTAGCTGTACGATTTCATTCATTGTCCTGCTGCTGCCACCTGATTGGCTGATTTAGATTTTTTTGCACGAATGGAATTGAGATTAACGGCAAATCGGTGATTTACGAGCCTTTCTTCTGTTTGGTTGTTTCATTCAGATAGTATTTGAAATTACTTTATTTGAAAAACTGAGAGTAAACATTTTACAGTTTGTTCATTACTTTCTCTCACACACACACACACACACACACACACACACACACAGCAAGACAAAAAAAGGCAATGTGATTTATCTTTAGTCAGCGTCTTTTTATTTATTTTTTGTCTGTCCCACACATACACACACTAACTCGCACGTACACTCCCACACATGGCCACATAATAAAACCAATTAGATTACTCTTTTGTCAGCTTTCTCTTTCTCTCTTTCTCACCCACACACCCACAGTAAGACAAAAAAGGCAAGTTTATCTACCCCGAGTTTCCTCGCTCACACAGGAAGATAAAGCACAGCAACTAAGAGAGATAGTCTTGCCTTTTTTTATTTGTCTCGCTGCGTGTGTGAGAGAGAGTGTGTGGTGTTTGTGGTACTCAGAGCGAGAGATGGCGAGAGAGCGAGGTAACTAAGAGTAGATAATCTTTTCTGGCTCTGACTTTTGCTTTCTCTCCTGCAACACAAACAGACCACAGTCTTTCACACACAATCAGACAAAAAAGAATATTTTTTTCTTTCTTCTTTGCACATCATTAATCAGCATTTTGTTCCTTTCCCTCAAAGACTCGCGCATACTAATGAAAACAGCAAGTTTTTATCAATCCGTCATCCGCCTCCCCCTCTTCTTTCTCTTTTCTCTCCCTCTTTCTTTTTTCCCCTTCAAATCAAAACCAAATTTACGAGCTTCTCAGCTCTGGCATCGAGGTGTCGCGTTGCTCCATCGCCCAGCCCGAGCCTGTTCTCACCCTTAACTCAGCCTCAGCCTGACAGCAAGGTTTCCTCCTTCAAGAACAACAGCTGCAAACGGTCTGCTCTTTAACCCGCGAGGCAATTCATCCACCGATGCACGAGGAAGGTCACCGAAGAGTTTTGGCCTCTCGCAGCAGTTTATTGTACCGGTCAGCATTTCGGGGGAAGTGTTTTGCAGCGCAGGCCCAGGTCAGTAGCAGTTTACTGCGAGTCACGCGATACAGAAAGGAGATGTTTCAGCTGCGCACGATTCTGACCCGTGTTTAAAATAATTATGATGATCGTCGCTGTAGCTGTCGCAGCAGATTTCACCTAGCGGCACGCCGATCATCATGAGCAGCTATCAAGGAGTAAAGAGACGTTTAAAAAAATAACTGATAATTTTTTACATTCATATTATTTAATTAAATGGACAACAAGGAATGCATCAAATGCAACAGAAACAGAATAATTCATTGTTAAACTGTAAAAAAAAAAAAAAAACAAAAACAGTAATTTTTGAAATGACTTCATATGTCAAACCTTTCAAGAATAAATTATAGTTAAGCGCTGCGATTTTTATCTTTTTTTAAATTTA
Source organism: Platyallabes tihoni (assembly GCA_030068045.1). Classification (NCBI taxonomy): domain Eukaryota; kingdom Metazoa; phylum Chordata; class Actinopteri; order Siluriformes; family Clariidae; genus Platyallabes; species Platyallabes tihoni. Next base: position 15,579,828 of record JAQQZS010000018.1, on the reverse strand, counting down.
TTTATTTATTTTTAATCCGAGCAATATGTCTATATATGGAGCGTTCAAGTCAAAACCGGGACTTTCTCATAGACAAAGTCATTAAACTGATTAACGTTTACAGAAGCTTTCAAGCACAGAACCGTGAAGACAGCATCTATTACATTACGTTTACATTACGGCAGACGCCCTCATCCAGCGCGACTTACTGTACATTTTTATCTCATTACACATCTGAGCAGTTGAGGGTTAAGGGCCTTGCTCAAGGGCCCAACAGGGGCGTGGTCGTGGGATTTGAACCTACTGCAGGATCTTCCGAATGCCTTAACCACTGAGCTACTCCTGACCCCTTTTAGTGATCTGAGAGCTTTCAGCGAGTGGAACGCTTGATCCGTGAAAGTCCAAAAGGTAACTTACGGTCGCCTGCTGTACTTGTACTGTGTGAACTGTACACACAGTCATTCACGAACATCACTTGCATGTCACAGGAACTCATCAGGGAGTTATTGCCACATCTCCCACCCCCATACAGTCCTGACCTCACTCTGAGCCATTTCCACATGTTTGGATCATTAGAGGATTTCCTGGGAGTAAAGCGGGCTGTGTGGTACGATCACGGCTCCGGTTTACTGAGGAAAAAGTACTTTTCTAACTTTGTTATCCAAGCACTAGTGAAACGCTGGGATGAATATAGCAGGAGATAAAAGCTTGTCTCATAATTGGATCTGTTGTTCTAAACAATTAAAAGTCCCGGTTTGACTTGAACACCGTGTACTTCTTTTATAATGATTTTTGGCAATTACCTGGTGCACTGAATGCTACTTCACCGGAATGAAATGTGTTAATCGTATTGAAACTGCATTTTATTCTTAACCACAAAGTTTAAAAAAAAAAAAAAAAGAAAAAAGAAAACTGTTTTTGGTTTGGACCCCCGTAGATCTTGAACCAACTCCAATCTCCGGCAGCTTCTTGCTCAACCTTCACCCTTACGAAACAGCACTGAAGTTCCAGTGGAATTTTCTTTCCCCTTCTGAACACGATACTCCAGATTTCATGCACCACAGCTTGAGTTTTGCACTAAACGATTTTCTTCACTTTTTCAACCAGTTCCGACCGTCAGCCACCCTGATGACGACTCTGTAACCTCAGGCCGGTTATTAAAACCAGCATTTCTTCATATTTCTTCAGGATGCAGATTGGAATGCGAACGTCCCTCGCAGGCAGAGAACATGTCCTCTTCTGGGTTACACCGGATCAGTCCTCTTGTGCAATTCCTCATTATTATTATTATTATTATTCACTGAAGCAAGATTTGATCGTGTGTCCATGAACTGTAGGATCGTTCACAGCAGCAGAAACTCGGTCTCATAACCCCTAGCAGAAGTGAAACACCAGGTCTTTATCATACACGTCTTCACCGCGCAGCTGAGACGTGTCAAATTTAAACTCCGTTCCATCCTCCCCGTGTCCACACAACCCCTCGTTTAAGGAAAATGCACTCGACCGCTGTTGACTTTTTCACCAGAGTGGTCACTTTATTTATTTTTTATTTAGCCACTGAAGAAGCTTTTGTGGAAAACGTATAGTCTTTTGTCTGAAAGTGTCGAGAAAGTAAGGACGGCGGAAAAAGAAGTGAGGTTCAAAACGAGGTCTTACTGTCTTTTCCCAGCGTTTATCACTACGCTTTGTGTTTTCTTAGCCATAATCATGCTTTGTCTCTGTGTTTACATGTCCATTATGTTCTGTCTCTTTATAGGAGGAAAACCCGGTAGTACTTTTGTGCTGCACAAAGGCTCGGAAAGTCTCTGTATGGCAAAAAGGTCATACGAATCCGTTTTTTTTTGTTGTTGTAAAGAACAATGGAGACTTTTTAATCCTTCCGTGAGTTTATTGAATGAAAGCAGAAGAGTATCAAAGCGTAAGGAGTTAAATGAAGCCAGTGGTAAGAGGAAAAGGAGGTTTTATAATAAGATTGTTTTTGTTTTATTTTCATAACCCCGATTCAATACTCAGCCAGTGACTGAAATCAGACGGTTCTCAGCTACACCAGCCATGACCAGAGACCCGGCTCGCCTCAGATATTTTATCTTAAGTGGAGAAACCGAAAAGTGTTCACCCCGTCATCCGGACTTTGAGAGGTTGTATCCTGGCTGATACTACAGCCATTTACAGAGTTAGAATACTTACTTTCTTGAGGCGTTAAGAGCCCTGGGACCGTTTCTGAGAACACTTGACCCCAAAGTCTGGTTCATTTTGATCAATGAGGACACAATCGTTCCACGCTCAGGAACCGTGACCGAGTTCCCTTGAAAAGGCGGTCTCGAGACCGACACCGCACACTCGGGCATGGATAGAATCAGATATGGAAGTCAGTTGTACCTGAGAATGGAAACTATCTGTCTCATCAGGGTGACGACTACCAACCAGGGAGGGAACAGACCATCACATGCTTCCACAGAGACACGTGACACCAGCCAACCTTTTATTTTCGCAATGCTGCTCATGCATCATCAGGGAGTGGTGTACCACATTCGGAGGGAAGTGCGATCAGCTCCCGTCCGCTTACCTGATCTAACAGATGCCCATGACTGGCTAGTGGCACGATGATCGATGTGAAAATGTGAGAAAGCTTTACCGAACTGCTCTCTCGACTCTCCGGCTGTGGTCTCATATTCATTTGGATTCTGATCTGATTTTGTATTCAGAGTTTTGTAAAATAAAAGTTTTTAATAGTCCATGTTTTATTCTAAATATTTAAGAAAAGTCACAAGTATTTGTGTATGCTGTCAACTATATTCCTTCGAAGGAAAGAAAGGAACCCGGAATCAGAATTAGCACTTCAGAGGAGAAAAAAATATATATATACTGTATATGGAAAAAGAAAGGAAAACTTGGAACACATCTCTAATGTGCGGCGCACATCACACACACACACACACACACATTCGTTCCATGCCACAGGGAATTTGGGACTGTTTGGCCTGACATAACAATGGAATCATCTCTCGTGATCCAGCGATAATGTTCACTGACATGTTCTTCGATTACGTTACATTACCAGAACTGACAAACTTACAAGCAATTTAACGTCACCTTAAATGAGTATTGCTCAAGAATACACCAAAAGAGCAACAGTTTCTCAACAGTTAAACACCAGAACGTTACTCTGCATTGTGGGAAGACACCAGAGTATGGAGTGGAAACCCACTAAGCAAGGGGAGAACATGCAAACCCTCAACCCAAAGGATGAGATGATGATGATGATGATCTCATTTTATGTTTTGTTGATAGAACAACCTGCTCCTTTGGTGTGTTTGTGAGCATGTAGGGTGATGTTAAATTGTATGAGAGTTTGTCAGGTCTGGTAATGTAAATGCTGAGTCACCGAATATTATGACCGTGGATGTAGTAATTCATAAGTAATATGTTATTTAAAGATAACTTAAACATACTGAGAAAATAAAGTCCACAGTATTTTTAATGTTAGAGGTTTTTTTTTCTGTAATCCATCAGTTTCTGATCAACCCCCTCTTTTTTTTATCCAATCCCTGTGCTACAGTTTAGAAAAATGGGATGTAATATATGTACCATATATCATAACCATTCGAATTACTACGTCTGCAAGAAATATAGAGCATTTAACAACCGGACTCCCCTCGTGTGATTTATTTTTTTTGCTCGTCGGTTCTTCAGGAGGCAGTGAAAGAAGGACAGGGTTTGTTCATCCGAGTAGCGGAATGGTGAGAAGTAAAGAAACAGGAGCCAGAGTTTTACATTCTTATGTGAAAGTCGCACAATTTCCAGAGTACACACTTGGTGGATCAGTAAGGAATTTATTTTCCAACTGGTATCGACTCCTTTTATAAATGTCTGAAATCATTGACCCTTCTAGACAACCAGAGAGCTAATGGTGCTGTTACAAGTTCTATACTATGCTGTAAAACATTTCAATTTGAAACTTTGGTATGCTGCACTGGTATGTATCTTTCCACTTGCCCTCATCTCGTGTCATTTATGTTTTTTGTTTTTTTCTTTTCTTTCCTATCTACGCATTCATATCTGGAATAGCTTGGCTGGTGGAGAATCCTGTCGAAAGACCACAGCGGAGCCCTGGGTTTATCTGTGAAAGGGCCTGGGAAAGGTGGCTTTGCAGAGGCAGCGCGTTGACTGACAATTTTATTTACGGGTTAAGACGACGACGTATTGAAATTCAGATCTGGGACGTTGTGATGTGTTTTTGCAAGTCCGTTGTCTTTTCTCGGTGGGGTTAAAGACAAACACGGTTGTGGATTTTGATACCTCAGCGGGGTCCGTTTTGCGGAATCTCTCTGGCAGCTGTTACATACTGATACGCTTGTGAGATTGTGTATGTCTTGGCAGTGTCAGGGTTTGGAACAAGAACTAGCATATGAATAATCCCTCACTTCTACTTTTCGGGCCATGGGAAAGCAGCGCGAGTCAAAGGCCACGAGGAAGTACGGCACATCCAATTGTGAGTTCTGGCCTGTTTGTTGTTCAACACTTCACAGATGAGACTGCATGTGACATGGGTCACAATGGGTGTTTTGTTTTTTTTTTTTGTTTTTTTTTTTTGGTTGATGTTAGTTTTTAATTTGTTATTATTATTATTTCATCAGCTCAACACTCTGCTCAAAGAGATCATTGACCCCGCTTCTTATGACTCAACACAATCCTAACCTCAGGCCATGGCTTGTCATGGTTTTATCTGCCCCGTGTGCGTGTTTTTAGAGAAAGGAGATGGTGAAAGATGGTTTGGCTATAATTAGGCAGTGAGCCAGAAGCGTTACTGAGTGTGGGCTACAAACTCACTCGTCGGACTTATCACTAGTTAGCAGGGGCGTAGTGCTAGTATGAGGGGTGTCATGAAATTTCTCGTGAAACCGATTGACATTTACAGAAGAGACTTCAACCACAGTATAGTGATGAGACTCTCGGTCGCAGGGAAATGCTGATCCCTCTCATGGTGGCTCGAAGCCCGGTGCAGTCATTCCAGTGAGTGTTACTCGTCACCAACTTGTGGAAGAGACACATCTGTCTTTGTGGGAACTTGGTGTACTCACCATCATTCAGGAACTCGCAAGGTTTTGCCTCATCCCCCGTATAGTCTTGACCTCACTTCATATGCCACGTTTCTGGAGCATTAATGGAGTTCCTGGGAGGCCAGCATTTCAGACGTGAAGCAGGCAGGCCGATCATGGCTCCAACGTACTGAGAAAACGTTCCAAGCACTGGTGAAAGGCTGGGATAAGTGCATTAGTGGAGCAGGGAACTCCCGGTTTGACTTGAACGCCCCTCCTATATGCTACAGTCCTTCTTTTATAAAATCCCACAAAATAAAGTGTAAATCTATTTTCAGAAATGAATTTTCTGAGGTAATCTTCAAATGCATTTGGTTTAAATTCACATTGGTTGTGTTTCCTACTACAGTGTCCCTGGACTACCGGGTGATGCTGTAGTGTTGCAATAGGAGCTGATCTCCATCTAAAGAGAGTGATGAAGCAGCACTTTAGTCCTGTAACCTGCTCTACGCTTCCAAAGCTTCGCCACCATCATTCATGCTCACAGTCATGACCTCGTACTATGGGTCAACAGCCGGGTCGAGTCTCTTTCGGTACTCTGTGCACTGCGTCGTATTGCTTCAAGACCCACTGGAACTTGAAGTTCAACTTTTGCTTCTGCATTGGATTTCTCAATATTATCACATTTGAACTTTTGCACGAAAAGAAAACGGGGTCAGTGCAGCAAACGGCTCACGTCTCACAGGAATAATAATAAGACCGCGGCAGAAATCAATTCGCTCCAGAATAACCAAAAGCCAAAATCGCAAAATTTACAGTATTTTTTTGATTAAGTGTTTCAGGATGGACCTTTCTTTCAGTCTACATTATAAAGGGTGGCCTGAAAGTCTGGATCCGTAGTGTGTAAACAAAGTGTAAACAAACACCCTGTCAAAACATGCCAAACCTAGCGTAAAAAAACAGTGTTGGACAATCAGTAGCCTAAAAAATTATTTTTGAGTTTTTTAACACAAAAAGGAAATTAAAGTCGAGTGGTGTTGGATCTGGTTGTACAGTCAAACACTTTAACAATGAATAATCGGTTAATCATTAAGACGCACTTTTTCCCCCTCAGTTTAGGTTTCATTTTAACAGTTCCTGCAGCACACTGGTTTATTTGTGCTGTCTCACCACAGCGACATAAAACGTTCATGAGCGTACTTAAGTTCAACCGGTCGGTTTACAGAAAATGGCTTGAATGAAAGACCGCGCTACAGTAAATAACGATGTCGGGGAGTTCACGAAAGAAATCGCTGGTAAATAAGTTATGTGAGAAGACTAGCTAGTGCGTTAGATTACAGCTGGGTTGTCGTGGTTACCACTATATACAGAACAAACCTTATCTGTTAGTACATTTTAGTTGGTTAAACACTTATTGGGAATAAATCAACTAAAAATGAATCATTAACATCTCTCATGCGGATTCAGACTTTTGGGCGATGCTTAATAATATCATCTGTGCTTCGTTACACAGCGGAGTGGATCATCCTGTGATTTCATAATCTTGGGTAAAGTTTACTTCATGTCCAGGCTTTGTATGGCAAAATCCCAAAGAATTGTGCGCAGCCTAGAATGGTGCAAAGATGCAATGATCTTTATGAAAACTCTGGAAACTCAAAACTAGGCTTTTGTGCTTTGTCAGATTATCAGGGCTCTAGTTTCATTAGCGGTTACTTTCACTTCATCTGGGGTAACTTTGACCTTGTGATTTCACGAGGATATTTTTTTCCTTCTGTTGCTGCACCAGGATAATTTTTGTGATTTCATAAGAATTATCCTGAAGGGAAAAAAAAAAGCGTTAAGTAGCGACCACACCAGGCTCTTGCCCCACTTTTTTTTTTTTTATTTATTTTTTTACTGTTCCATGGTGCCTTTTTGTGTTATATTCCAGTAAACTGCTGAGAGGATCTTAGACACCCAAGTCTCTGTTATGCCTTTGGGTACCACAGACGAGCCCGCCTGGTCCGTTTCCACAGTGTCGCACAAATGAAAAGTATGAGAACACCCAGCGCATCACAGCCTCCTGTACAAAAGTTCAATTTTGTTGATCCAGACTCCAAACTCTTCAGATCTCAATCCGATTAAGCATTCATGCCAGACAAACAAGCCCGATCCGAGGCCCTGCCTCGCAACCCACAGCACTCAAAGGATCCTACCGCAAGCGTCCACACCACAGCACATCCCCAGAGGTCCTGGATGCCTGAAGCCTGATTGCTTACATAAAATCGAACGGGTTACTGGAAAGAGAACTTTTTTAAAAAGATCATCACTATTGGAACACCACAGAGATATTGCTTATGAATTGATCACTTCATAGAGAATCACAGTGATGTGTCAATGTAAGATTATTATATGTGCTTGACTTATCATTAGAGGACTGAAGAAAGAAGTGTGAGGTTTCCCCATTATTAAAAAAAAATTATAAAATAAATCACTATTTCTGATTTCTTGATGCAATGCTTAAACCATTTTGTGAAATTCCAAACTCTTCGTGCTTATTTATCTTTCTTTTCATGGGTTCCATGGTACGTTCTGATTTAACAAAAAACAAACAAACAAACAAACATCCATCATCTTTCATCATGATCATCCCCCCCACACACACACTCTTCAAACCAGAATATCTGCACGCATTCTTTGTAGCCGTACCACTCCGCGGAATTTCCCTCAGCACTGTATTTTTTTTTTTATTAATTTATATATTTATTTATTTTAAAAAGGGAGGGATTTAGCGTTCTCATGTTGCAGATTTCCTGAGGGACAGCCGTGCAAGGGCTCCTGACATCTCCACTGGAATAAAACCACCGGCGAGTCTGAGAGCAGATCAGCGATGGCGTCATTACCATTTCCATGCCCCTATTTGCTTCTGTGTATGAATCATGTGGAAAAGTGCTTACAGCATCTTGGAACGTTTTAGTTTCTCCACCTTTTGAGGTTAGTTGAAAAAGGCGGTTCGGTGTGACCATCTGTAGGTTTGAAGGAAAAACATGGCCGAGGATAATTCCAGGAAAAAGCTGCAGTCAGCTTTTACCTTGGCGTACAGGGAAGTGAGCGGAATTTCATCAAGACATCCCTAAGTTTCCTCTTCTGCCCGTTACTGTAAGTGGAGGAACGCGAACAGGCGAGCGCCTCTGCATAGACATGAATTTCCTGATGGCACAATAAAGCTACTGTGTGGCCTTCATGCATGACATCACGCATTAGGGTTTTTAAGGGCATGCTGCTCCTTTTTTTTTTCTTTTTTTTTTTTTTTCTTCTTCTCCTGCATACACCAGGCGCATCGAATATCTCTGGATGCCGTGATGGAGGATATAAAAAGTCATATGAGATTAAAAAAAGAAAACGTATTTACTTAATTGGACGAGAAAGTATTATTATTGTGCAAATCTGACTCATAAATTTCTGTTTAAAGCTCGACTTCCAATCCTGCCTCCCCAAAGCCTCTGGATCGACACCAATGGCATATCAGTCATTAAAGTAAGGAGCGTGTTTACATCACATCTGGAAGTGTTTTCCTTAAAACGCCATTAAGTCAGCCAACTCCTGAGTCCCGCTGATTAATTAGCACAAGGCAGCTTGTGTCCTCAGTTTGTCTCCGTTAGATCATGCCATGTGCTGGGTTTTAAGTGACTGCTTCCTTAGCCGTTAGAGAAATCTCACAGTTTAAATTTAAAGCGAAAGCTTGTAATGGGACAACAATTTCGACAGCGACAACATCCAAGGCTGTGTATTAATCTGCTTATATCACATGATCGTTCCCTCGTTTCTGCAAGAGCAGTGCTGGTTCTGTGCTCTGGGTTTCGCATCAATAAAAAAAAAGCTTATTTTGGATCAGGAGTCTCAGAAACAGTTGAATGTGTGTGTGAGAAAGAGAGAGACAAAACCGTATGCGCTCTCTCTCATGCTAACCTGTAGTATTTCGCGTCTTCTATGCAAGCCCAGATTTTAAAGGTAAACACCTAAGGACTTTTCGAGAGCTTCTTTGCTGATTTTCCTTGAAAGTCGAAAGATTTAAATTCTGTAATCTGATGGTCAGAAAGTTGTTGATGAATTTCCTACAGGAGCTCAGACGGTAACTACAGACTCGTAACTGAGCATTTTAGTATAAAACCAGAGATGCACCCACTCTGAAATTCTGGACCGATACCAATGTTTACAACAATAATGTGATAGATAGCCGAAGCCAGTACAAAGGCCCTTTTCATTTTTGGGGGGGATTTTTTCCCGATTTTCTCCCTAATTTAGTCGTGTCCAATTCCTCCCCGTCACTAGGGGGCTCCAACATTAAGGCTACTACTACCACTCAGCCGGGAGGGCTGAAGACTATCACGTGCTTTCTCCGATCCATGTGACGCCAGCCGACCGCATCTTTTCGAACTGCTCGCTCACGCGCCGTTGGGGACGGCGTAACACACTCGGAGGACAGTGCTATCCGCTCCCTGCGCTTGCGCGAGCTCACAGATGGCCCTGATTGGCTGTAGAGCCGTGATTAATGTTACAGCATCACCCGGGAACCGAACCAGCGATCTCCGAATGATAGGGCGAGCACTTTACCACTGCGCCACTCGGAGGCCCATTTTGTTTTTTAACAAAAAAAAACTTAATAAATAAATAAATAACTGAACAGTTTTAAAGACTTTAAGCTTTAATCATACTATCCTTGAATAAGCACAAATTCAATTATTTGTCTTTTTCCTTACCCTGGAGCCTATCCCAAGAGACAGGGTACCAATCCATCGCGGGACATACACAGACTGCCAGTTAGGCTATCGGTGTGTTTGGACAGGGGGAGGAAACCGACCAAGCTCAGGAAGAACATGCAGACTCCATACACATAGACCCAAGATGGGAATCGAACCCCGACCCTTAAGGTGGGAGGCGACTACGCCACCATGCCTCCAGCATAAATTTGACATTAACTGTCTTTAAAAAATAAATAAATAAATAAAAAAAAAGACATATCCTTTTTGTAGCCTTTCTTGTCTGCTATACAGCTACTTAATTGATAGTAAGAATTGATAGAAGTGGTGGCTCAGTCGGTTAAGGCTGTGGGTTACTGGGTTACTGATCGGAAGGTCGGGGGTTCGAACCCCAGCATC
>JAQQZS010000018.1:15554536-15565920 GCA_030068045.1 Platyallabes tihoni | reverse complement strand
GTAAGACAACATGCATAAAGAGGATGATGTGGACAAAATACTCATTTGCCTAATAATTCTGCACTCCCTGTACAGTACGAGCCCTGATGTCCGCATGTACAAGTGTCCACTATTTAGTCTGTGTATTTAGTCTTTATACAGTATGTAGACCACATGGTCTGTTCATTAAGAATAATGTATTTGTATGCAGTTTCATGCCTAGTACATACATTAGAAAAAAAAAAATAAAAGAAGTTAAAAGCATGATCACAAAAATATTTTAGAAGAGATGATCGAACCACCTCTTTTAGTCACACTCACACTTTGGTTAGTTTAAAACGATTGGGGGGGGGAACCTCACTCCTAAAAGTACAAGTAATTACATGCTTTAGCTTTTGTTGGAACCACAGTTGGAATCAAATTCAGAACAGGGATCAGACTTTATCATGTCACGGTGATCTGGAATTCACGTTTGTCTTTGTCGAGAAGTCTTCACCTCACAAGATCGTGGTTTATATCATATTACTGCCCAGAATCTAATACGTTATCATTTCTAATTCACAGGGAGTGGGTGGTGGACACATCACATACATAGAATTTTGGAAGAAAAAAAAATGTATGAGGGGTGTTGAAGTCAAAGTCAAACTTGGATTAGTCATAAAATGTCTTCTGAATGAAGGTGTAAAACACGTCAGTCGTCGCAGTGAACATTCGGCAAGTGGAGCGTCTGAAATCCGTGAAAGTTGACAGATAACTTGCAAAACAGACGCATCATCAGACACGCAATCGTTCACAAGAACAATATTTGCACGTTACAGGAAGTCGGCTGGGAGTTAGTCAGTCTGAACGTGGCTTTAACAAATTTATCCCAGCGTTTCACTAGGGCTTGGACACCATCAAAGTGGAAAATACGTCAGTGTAGCCGGGGATTACTGTACTGTATATAGCGATAAATAATCTCATAACTGTGTTCTGTTATTCTGCGCAATCAGAACTCCCATTTTGACTTAAACGCCCCTTGTACAATTGTTGTAGTGAAAGGGACTTAAAATATATTTAAGAAAATGTTTGTATGGAAGGAGTTCTCTACTTTATAAGGTTTTATCTTTGTGGTGTCCTGTAACATGACAATGGTGTTTTTGTGGCTCTCAAGATATAAAGAAATGGAAAGGCTGGCATGGGAACAACTTTTACACCTGTTGTAGCGTAAGTGATAACAGGAATTAAGCTGTTTTGCAGACAGGAAACCATCACGCTGAGTGACCTTTGCCGGTGTCTGTGATGTTTAAGCTCTTGATCTCCAGGACATACTGTACTGTATGTGCAGCTTTGAGATGAACAGATGGATGAATGAAATGGTCTTATTTTCCCCGTGTCCAGCTACAAAAGATGCAGACAATCGGTTTAGACATGAGTTTAGGCCACTGGCCATCAGGAGGAGCATGGGTACACCAATACACCAGTTAGAGTTTGAACTAGATCAGACCGTTTAATGAACCATCAGATAAGAAAGAACATCAAGTGTGTTATAACATCATGGTGACATTTGCTTTTTTACTCAGATGTTGCGTAGCTGTGTAGAAAATGTAATTTCTCTGGACCTCCTTAATATTGCATGAAATATTTCTTTCGATTGTTATTCACCTACAATTTCGAGCACATTTATATTGCAGCTGTTCATTCATAAACCTTCCAAGCCATGACCCGTGACTTCTGAGCCACCGAGGCCCTATTTAGCTTAAGATTAGGAAAATAACAAGATGTCCGTTCACATGACCAGACGGTTTGCCTCTTTTAAACAATGAAATTGAGACACATTTCTGTCCTCCGTGTTTCCTTGCCAAGTCCCAAGTATTGGCAGCAACGGAGTGGCGGAGAGCGTCAGTGTAGGCGGCGGCGCCTGCCGGCCCTTCTACGCAGCTTCACAGTCAGGGTCAGCCGGCCCCACCCGGCCATCCGTTGGCGCGGTATCTCCATGACATTCTTCGACTGGGCGGCTTTCCCGGCTGGGAACAGGGGCCTTAGCGGCGATGACAACAGCCTTTACCTTTCCAGTGACTGGTCAGCACAGGCTGACACTTGGCAGGAGTGAAGTGCTATGGTGGCTCATGCAGGCCTATTCTCAGCTTCGTCCAACGCGGTGCTCAAACGGCAGCATTCCTCCTTCGAAGTTCCCAAGGCGCATGGCATCGCCCTTCTTACATAACGCCCTCCTGTTTAGGCAGATGCATCAGCAGTGTCTCATTCATCCGCCTTTGAGCTGTGAGCTTGAACAGGTAAGTCGGCACTGGAGGGCTCAAATGACACGCGTGTGTGCAGGTTGGTCCATGTTGGCGCCTTCAGAGCGGCAGAGTGGTTTCTCCTGGGCAGCGGCTCCTGCAGGCTTTTTTAATGCGGCTCTCCATTCACTGTAGTGCCCAGCCATTCATTGAAACGTCCTCGGCATGAGCCCTTGTGATTTCCAACATCCGGGTGTCTTACCCAGTCAGGGAACGGGGGCCTTAACGGGGAACACAAAGCAGATGAAAGTGCCATGCCCGCGCTTTTTTTGGTCGCTCTTCAGTGTAGTGATCCAACAGCGGTGTTCAGTTTATTCGCTTTTTAAGTCTTTGAAGCGCACCCGCATTCTGCTCTCGCCTGTAGCAAACGCTACATAAATTCACAAATATATTATGCATATAACATTGTATCAAATTGCGAGCTTATTAAATAATTGCACGGGTCCGTATTGTTGCGTGTGATGAACTGTGCAGCACTAATCTTTATTGGTGTTTTTGTTTTTATAATTCAATGTTTTTCTAAGTTTTTAAATATATTATATTTTGTAATTATATTATTTATATATAATATATAATTATATATTGTAATTCCCCTACCAACACTCGACTGCGGAACTTCATTCTGATTGAATGTCTTGTTTCGTTTTCTCTCCGTTGTGCAGCTGCACTGCCGTTCGTGGTCATGACCATCATATTCCAGCCGTACCAGCGCGGGATTTACTGCGACGACGAGAGCATTCGCTACCCGTACAAGTCTGACACCATCTCGCACGGCATGATGGCTGCCGTCACAATCACCTGCTCCATCATCATTGTGAGTACCATAGATTACCAGTACTAAAACTAATTTAGCTGGAAATTACAGATGGGTGACAAAGGAGGTAATTATACTTTTTTTTTTTTTTTTGAGTTAAGTTAAATATTTCTTTTTCACATATACTGTTCATCACTACACACATCCCAGCTTGGGGGCCGGGGTCGGAGCACTGGGTCGGAGCACGGGGTGATACGTCTCCCCTGGAGCAGACAGGGTTAAGGGCCCTGCTCAAGGGCTCGCAGTAAACCTAGACCACCGTAAACCTGCTGAGCTAGCACTGTTCAACAACTTTCTGAGACATGTTTGTTTTTTAGTTAAATTGTCACCAGTCTGTTTGTTCCTGAAATAATTTCTGATGGTAAGTGTATATAAATTAGGACTAGAACAAACATCAGTGAGGGTTAACTGGGTCCAAACTTTACTTACTGATAATCACACTGGATTTATTTATTTATTTATTTATTTATTTATTAGAAATCCTCCAAAGCAATATAATGATACCGAGCATGGCTTATCAGTCATTTCTTTTTTTTTGTTTTTTGTTTTTTTTTTGTTTTGATTCTCCCTCTTCCTCTACAGATCACCACAGGAGAAGCGTACCTGGTCTACAGCAAGCGCCTCTACTCCAACTCTGACTTTAACCAGTACGCCGCAGCGCTCTATAAAGTGGTGGGCACCTTCCTGTTCGGCGCCTGCGTGAGCCAGTCCCTTACAGAAATGGCCAAATTCACAATCGGACGCCCGCGGCCCAACTTCATGGCTGTGTGTGCACCGACCGAGTGCAAAGGCTACATGCTGAACATAAGCTGCACGGGAAGCCCACACAACGTCACCGAATCCAGGTACAGTGCCCGGAGACAGATAGGCCAGGACTGAAGGTCGCTCTGCTTCTGACCTCACTTCTGGTGTTTGTTTCTTTGTGGTGTCAGCTGTAGTTCTCGCTTCCTGTTTCTTCTCTCTTGTGTGAATGTAGAATTTGACCCTTTTTAGAAGGATTTCTTTTTTTTTTCTTTTTTTTTTTTTATTTTACTATAAATACACTCAGGAGCATTGTTCAACCGTCTGTATTTATGGACATACTGTACCTTACAATAATATACATTCATATGCTTTAAAAAATCCATATTTTTAAAAAAGTGAAAAATATATACAATAATTATTAAAACAATGTCAGTGTTTGGTGTGACGACACTTTGAGGACCCTTTAGTCTCAGGTACACTTTGTGCAATTTTATATATTACTCAGCATCCTGCAGAACCACCTACAGTTCTCCCGAGGATTTTGACTGTTGCACCTGCTTCACATGCAAAACCCAGCAGCTTCCATTGTTTTTTTTTACATTTACGCATTTGGCAGACTTACATTTCTATTCATTTGAGCAGTTGAGGGTTAAGGGCCCAACAGGGACAACGTGGTAGTCATGGGATTTGATTCTGGGACTTTCCAAACCGTAGTCCAAGGCCTTAACCGCTAAGCTACGCCAGCCCCCTATCTCCCCCCCCCCCCCCTTTTGGAGTATGAATATATATAATGTGCTGCTTTCTTTTCTGAAATATGTTCTGTAACGTAATTTTGTGGTGGGATACTGACGTTTGAAAAAAATCTGAAAAGTTTTTTATAGACAAAAAATAAATAAAAGGTTTGTCCTGAAGAACACAGGGTGCTTAGGACTTTTACACAAGACTATATATACACAATACCAGTCAAAAGTTTGGACACGGGTTTGGATTTACTGGATATGAAATAACACACATGGAATTAAGTAATTCTGTAACAACAAAAACAGTCAGTTGTTATTTTAAGATGTCTAGGTCAGCTGTTCTGGAATCTGGAATAGTTCTTGCAAGAACAGTATTGTTAAATGCATTTGTTAAAAAAAAAACAAAAAAAACATCAAGCACCATGATGAAACTGTCTCTCATGAAGACCTTCTCAGGAAAGCAAAAGACCAAACCTTGCCTTTGCTGCAGAGGAGAAGTTCATTTAGCGTCACCAGCCTCAGAAATCACCAACTGCCTTCATCGTTGTAGAAAGAAATAAAAATCAGGAAAGATCATGGAATTATAAGGTGTACCCAAACCTTTGGTGTGTGTATGTACAGTATATATGTGAGAGTGAGATATTTGCTTAAATCCGAGTAAAGTTACTGTAAAGCCTGTTAGTGTGAAGAGCTTAAATGTACTTTCTATTAAGCGCTACTTTAAGCCCTAAGTATTAAAGGTAGATTTTATAAATGTGAGCAAATCAATTAAATGAATGATGCTTACAGTTTAACTTTATTTGCCCTGCTCCAGGTTGTCCTTCTATTCTGGCCACTCGTCCTTCGGGATGTACTCGATGCTGTTTTTGGCGGTGAGTTGACGCTCTCTCTCACATTTCCTTCATCGTTCCAGTTATTCGTGCAGACAGAGTTTCATGTACATTCGGGGAAAGTGTACCCACCCACATACTTGTCAACATTCACTTCCCAACAGACCAAAGGTTATTTTGTTAACGCGAAATCATCAAAGAATGATTTTCATTTTTGTCACGAACTGGATCGCAGCAGCAGCAGTGAACTGCAAGTAAGTTTTGGCCAGAGAATGTGATGCATGAACATTATTAGCCTGAGCTGAGGATGTGTGTAAGGTAACACTTTCAGTTTAATAGACATTCCTGTCCTGTTCAAACACGCTAACGGTAACACTTTTTAAAGTTCTTTTATACGCACAAAAGACACTGGATGCTGAGGATTTGCTCCGTTAAAGCTGAATTGCTAGAAAGGTTTGGTTGGTATGAAAATCCAGGGTTTCTCTTTAGCCAAGGAAATCAAGGTACTTTTATGCAAACTCAACCTGGCGGGTTTTCCCTTAAATGTAATACTTTCCAAAACCTATTTCTGTGCTTCAGTAAATTACGTTTCACTGGAAAAAGAAAAAAGAGGGTGGGGGAAAAGGGTTTAGGATTGATTTCCCGGAAAAATACACAGATGCCATTTACCCAGTAGGTAGGTGTTTGGTAGCTGTTAGTTCGGAATCAATTCGATTCGGAGTTTATTCACATTTTGGATGTTAGATTCTCTAAAATGAGCAAATCCCTAAAAATATGCCACACTTTGCGTCTTCCATGTTTTAGAGAGTTTTCTACTTATAACTTTATTAGTGGTTAGGGAAATACCGCCACCTACTGGACTGGAGTGTGGAGGGGAAAAAAACTAGGCATAATCAGGATCAGAATCGGGTTTTATTCGCAATTTGATTCTCTCGCAGCCGGAGGTCTAGAGAGAGATGATTGGCCGAGCTCTCTCAGAGGGGAGGGATGAGAAGTACTTCGTGCTTCCACATTAATCACGGCTCTACAGCCAATCAGGGGCGTCTGTGAGCTCTCGCAAGCGGAAGGAGCGGATAGCGCTGTCCTCCGAGTGTGTTACGCCACCCCCAACGGTGCGTGAGCGAGCAGTTCTAAAAAATGCGGTCGGCTGGCGTCACGTGGTTCGGAGGAAACACTTGATGGTCTTCCCGACTGAGTTGTACAGTAGTAGTAGTCTTAATGTGGGAACCCCGTAGTGACGGGGAGGAAGTGGACACGACTAAATTAGGGAGGAAATCAGGGGAAAAAATTCCCCCAAAAAAGAAAACTAAATTTGAAGACTTGAAAACTTATAAATGCTTGAGACAAATGAGGGAATAATCATTAGTGCTATTGAATCGAAAATCATAAAATCTGGCAAAATCGAATTGAAATTCTACCCATGATTCATACAGTAGCGCTGTTAAGAAGTACGAGTTTAACTGTTTGAAAGACGTGTGTTGTTAATGATTATTATTATTATTATTATTATTATTATCATTATCCAATCACTTATGACTTTCCGTCCTGTGTTTTCAGTTATATGTGCAGGCACGCATGGCTTTCAAATGGGCACGTCTTCTTCGACCCACGATTCAGTTCTTTTTGGTCGCTTTCGCCATTTACGTCGGATATACGCGGGTGTCTGATTACAAGCACCACTGGAGCGATGTACTCGTCGGTCTGTTGCAGGGGGCGCTAATCGCCGTTCTTAATGTAAGTTGCAACTTAAAAAACAAACTTATATTCTTTCCGTAATGTACTTTTAAATGATGAAGGATTAAACGCTCCACAGGTGCGATACGTCTCAGACTTCTTCAAGGAACGCCTCCCGCGCCAACGATCCCCCCAGACGCCGGAGACCGACGATTCCGAGCGCAAACCAAGCCTGCAGATCGCCGAGCAAGAAAGGAATCACCATTGCAGGTTCCCCGAGACCGTATGAGAGACTTTTTCAGCCTCGAGGCTGGTGTGTACCGTTATCACATCAAACCCAGAAAGTGTATATAAATATATTATTATGTAACCACTGGACAGGCTGCAGTGCTGCTCACTTAATTCCCTCACATCTGCATCCCAGAGGCATCAGTGCAGCTGCTGCAGCCACTAACGCTGAGTGGCACTGATACAGACTCGCCTCCACTCGTGGATAATCTCTTCTTCATATTCCTGCGTGCATGTGTGTGTGCGTGTGTGTGGCATCATATAGTATTCCTATATTTTGTCCTTTCTGTAGAGGGTCTGATATATTTATACTTTATACTGATCGCATTTTTCTTTTGTTTTGTTGTTTTTTAATAGCACAAAATCAAACCTTTTTTAAAAAAAAATTTCTCACTTCTCCCATTTCCAAGAAACGGATATAAATCATATCAAGATGCAACTTCACCTTATTTGTGGAACTGTAAAACTAAGTCTCAGAGTATAGCGGGTCGGTCCGTCGAATTTCAAGAAGCCGTGCCACTGAAAACACGTGAGGTTCGCGTGAGTCCGGATGAATTCCTCCATCCACTACGTTGTGAGGAGTAAAGTGAAGTTGCCAGGTTTTTTTTTTTTTTTTTTTTCCCCCCCTACATCATTTTAAACCTTTTTGTTTAATGGAAATATATCCTGTGGTGGTTGATTGATTTATAGTTATGACCCTCCTGGTGAAAGGCATTAGTGTTTTATTATGTATAAAAGAAAAAAAAAAGAAAATCCCCCAACACATTCACAAGGTGGACTGCATAATGTGACAAATTTGTACTTTTTTATAATTTTTTTTTTTAACAGAAATCATTTTTTATATGATATTATCTAACATCACCGAATACCACTAGCTAAACTATTACATATTTGCAAGCTTATTACTTATTTCTACTGCTCTGTTTTTGTATGTTTTTATGTGAATTTAGGGACAAGAGGAGTTGAAATAAAGAAAAAAATTGTAAAGGATAAAAAAAATTAATATGTATACTAAGGAGAATGAGACAAATAAAAGTAGGCTTAAAGATGAAACGTTTTTCCTCACTGCTAAATAACACGCTTCGGTAATCTCGTTTGATCTAGTAGTATTTTTTTTTTTCGGATTACTAAAGTTCTGTGTGAAAGAAAGGAAGAAAGATCTTTTCTAATAGGAATGCTTTGGGAGTGGACTTCATGACCGATCTCTTGTGCGTGCGTGCGTGTCTGGCACTGAAGAAAAAGCTTCAGCTATTTAAAAAAAATAATAATAAAATACCCAAGGCACATGGTTGGGATTTGTTAATGTTTCCCCGCGGCAATGCGCATCACCTCGTCCTCATCTCGCCCTGGATACAGAACTCCTCGTACCGGTGTCATTTCCCTGCGATGTCATCTCCATTAGTTTTATATGAGCCACGTGTTGAGCTTTACAGCATGTAATGTCAAGGGTCGGGGTCAAAAGTGGAATGTAATTAGGAGGCCACGTTTACTTGGTTAAGTGAAGCCGTCGCTCCGTGAGCTCCTGTATGAACATGTACAAGATTGTGTGATTTCGCTATTAGTTGCGCATCGCGACGTACTCTTTACAAGACTAACATGCGCCTTGTTCACATGCAATATACTCACACTGTGACTTACACTATTCCAACTAAAGTATATGAAATATGGCTCGCAGATCACGATTTGCATAACAAGCGCTACTACGAGCTGTCCATGTCTGCAACATTGCTTAGGTTGCGAGATTTTTAATACACACTGAGCATGAGGTGATTTTTATTTATTTTTTCTCTGCTTTTTCTCCAACAAACAGAGCGTCTCTGTGTTTCTCTGGTGTAGCTGCTGAAAGCCAAAGGCCTTAAAATAGACCAGGCCCCAATGCGGGGGAAAGCTCCCTTACTGCAAAGCATCTTTTATTTTATTTCTGTACTGAATCGAACGCGGAACGGATCCGAAACACGTGACGTATCCCTGCGTTTTTCCGCTCAGCTTTCACTCTGTTTGCTAAAGCGCAAATGGCAGTTAATATTTATAAATAATGGAGTTTTTCATCGTTATATCGTCATTATGGTTTTTAGTTCAAATAAAAATGCACAGGTTTGGGGAATATCCTGTCTTTTCTGAGCCCTTTGGAATGTGAGAGTACCTCCGAACGCATGACCAAGATAACACCCGAACCTGAGCTTTTTAGGTTGTACGTGAAAAAATAAATGCAAACATTTTAATGACCATTAATGTGACCTTCAGCTTTCTGTCGAAATAATAATGGACGAACTCACTGACACTTGTATACAAATATTTTAAATGTGCCTATCTATCAGTATCTGATCCCAAAGCTGCATTTCCAAAAGCATATAGTCATGGCACAGTGTCTGTGTGTGTGTACATACAGGACTTTCCCCCTCCTCATTTCTTCATATTCAATTACTTTATTGCAACAGGATGCGAAATGCCTAAACATATAGTTTTAAAAAGGCTATTGCTTGTTTACGTAACAACTTCAGCAGCAACCTCATTTCCCCTCTCATCTGTTCCAACCACTCAGCGTTCAGCATCACCAGTATACCTGATGTCATTCCAGATACCAGTATATCATCTGATCATGTACACCTGATGATTTATAGGTCACTGTGTGGCTTAACAAACAACATTCCTCTGAAACTGCTCAGGGACTGGACTGAAAATGAGAGCCAAAAAAGTATTTCAGGAAGCCTGTAGTAAAAAAGAAAACTAGTCTGGCTCTTTGGAAGCCAAATATGAAGAAATGAGGGCTGGCTCGAAACTTTTGGAAATCCTTAATTCTATCCACTAATTTGTAATTACGGCTCCCAAATTGTTTGTTTGTGTGTGTGTATGCTTGAAGCCACCATCTGTAGCAGGTGAGTTTTAATGTTGTTCTGTTCAATACTGTGGCCTGCACACTGATGTTCCCAAAGCTTTTGATTGTATGGCTTAAAAATATTGCACACATCAAATAGTTTTCTATATGTATTTTTATGTTTTTATGTCTTTAACTACTGTAGATTAATAAAGAAAAAGCAATTACTCTTACTATTTTGTTGTTGATTTTATTTCACTACTGAATAAATTAGTGTTGGTCCTCTATTTCTAATGCTTTTAAATGACCTTTATATTGACACTGCTGATTTGCTAGTCTTATTAGGTGTTGTGCGCAAGTGAGCATGCATTTGCATCTAGTGATCACAAATTGCAAGATTACTGGGGCAGGTACCACGCTGCCCCATATGTTTCTCTAGAAACCAAAGGCTCGAATTAGGTGTACCCTCTGAATGGGGTGCCAACCCGTCGCTTGGAACAAGTACACACTCGCGCACCCAATCACACACTACAGTGAATGTAGAGATGCCAATCAGCCTGAAACAGGAGAACCTAGAGATAATCCACCTGGCACAGGGCGAACATGCAAACTCTGCGAACACAGATTCGAATCCTCTTGAGGTGGGACGTCGCCATGATGACCACCGTGATAAGTCACCGTGCCATCCAGAACACTACGGCATAAATCTAATAAAACAGCAGAGTGTAAGTACAGGCAGATTGTCTACGATGTACAACCTCATTTCTATAGTAAAACAAACAGGAGCATGAGGAAAAAGATTCTGGATAGATGATCACAATACATCAAAAATTCATATGTTCACCACCGTATTGAAATTGTTACGTTCATGCCTCGCAGGGAGGAGATGCATCACTATAACGTATATCACTATCGGTTAGCATTACATCCTAAACCATTCATGGGAATTTGACCAAATGTTCACAGAAACTGTATTAGAAAGCATAGATGTGCATTAGCTGTTCCATTTTCAATTTTCACTCGCTCATCGTCTATAATCTTAAGTCTATAGCAGGTAATTTTAATGCTCTAGGACAGCACAGGTTCTCCAAGATAGTGGTACATGCTGGAGCTAATGATATACGGCTTCATCAGTCAGAGGTTAGTAAGAGTAACTTTACAGAGGTGTTTAAAGTAGCGAAGGCGATGTCCGAAGAAGTAATATGCTCTGGTCCCATCCCA
>JAQQZS010000018.1:15523120-15538001 GCA_030068045.1 Platyallabes tihoni | reverse complement strand
AGTTGTTGTGAAGCCACTCCTTCGTTATATTAGCTGTGTGCTTAGGGTCATTGTCTTGTTGGAAGGTAAACCTTCGGGCCAGTCTAAGGTTCTGAGCACTCTGGAAAAGGTTTTTCGTCCAGGATATACCTGTACTTGGCCGCATTCATCTTTCCCTCGGTTCCCACAGTATGATGCTGCCACCACCATGCTTCACTGTTGGGACTGTATTAGACAGGTGATGAGCAGTGCCTGGTTTTCTCCACACATACAGCTTAGAATCGCTTAGAATTAAGGCCAAAAAGTTCTATCGTGGTCTCATCAGACCAGAGAATCTTATTTCTCACCATCTTGGGAGTCCCTTCAGGTGTTTTTTAGCAAACTCCATGCGAGCTTTCATGTGTCTTGCACTGAGGAGAGGCTTCCGTTGGGCCACTCTGCCATAAAGCCCCAACTATTGGAGGGCTGCAGTGATGGTTGACTTTCTACAACTTTCGCCCATCTCCCGCCTGCATCTCTGAAGCTCAGCCACAGTGATCTTTGGGGCCTTGTTTACCGCTCTCACCACGGCTCTTCTCCCCCGATAGCTCAGTTTGGCCGGACGGCCAGCTCTAGGAAGGGTTCTAGTCATCCCAAACGTCTTCCATTTAAGGATTATGGAGGCCATTGTGCTCTTAGGAACCTTAAGTGCAATAGAAATTTTTTTGTAACCTTGGCCAGATCTGTGCCTTGCCACAGTTCTGTCTCTGAGCTCTTCAGGCAGTTCCTTTGACCTCATGATTCTCATTTGCTCTGACGTGCATCGTGAGCTGCAAGTTCTTCTATAGACAGGTGTGTGGCTTTCCTAATCAAGTCCAATCAGTATAATCAAACACAGCTTGCCTCAAATGAAGGTGTAGAACCATCTCAAGGATGATCAGAAGAAATGGACAGCACCCGAGTTAAGAATATGACTGTCACAACAAAGGGTCATAAATCTGCAAAAATGTCAACAATTCTGTGTTTTTCTACCAATATGGGGTGCTGTGTGTACATTAATGAGGAAAAAAATTAATGGTTGCAATATAACAAAGAGTGAAAAATTCACGGGAGTCTGAATACTTTCCACACCCACTGGAGATAGAATATATATATATATATATATATATATATAAAATGTATAGCAATACATTTAGTATTCATATATAAACTGTAAATATAATACCATTTAGTTTGTTTATTCTGCAGTAAGATATATAACACATGAGCGCCTGCAGGATGTTTTCACTGTTCTCGCCAACAGGAAACCGGAGAGAAATAAACAAGCAATATAAAACCAGCCGAGTGCTGCACCAAACACTAAAGCCATGCACGCTCCATTTAGCCCACTAACTGATGATCCTGTGAGAAATCGGACTGGTTGCACAGCAGTTCCATACATGCATAAAACACAAAATCAATACGACTCGCCTGCAGCATGTATAACAATTTACATGACCGTTTATAAGAAATGTTCCCTAATGGTAGTCATTCATCTACATACTGATGTACATGAGGAAGGTTTGTACTCACCCTGTTTGGAGCACCATCTAGAATAAAAAATAAAAAAAAAGAAAAAAAAGAGAGAAAAAAAAAAAGAGTTGAGCCTTTATTCAATTGATAATATACAGTCATACAGTATCACAAACATCACAGTGAAACACTGGAGTAGAAAAAAAGGTATATATGTAGAAAAACATATATTACAATATAACAACACTTTTCTAAAAGAATTACAGTGAATTTTGCATATTATTATTTGCATAATATTTTTATTTCATACGAATTTTCTTATCTGCATTATTGCTGCCAATTTCACAATAGCTATAGATGCTTCTTTATCTAGTTCACACCTGGCCCTTTCTTAAATCCTATATCTAGACTTTATCCTGATAGAATTTTCCACTTTTATAGCATCTACAGTTGTTATTTATCGTGTCTTTGCTTAGACAAATTGGATTCTGCTTGCTATAGTGTACTTAACTATTATTATCGGGCTTAAATCATGGTTTTGAAGCTCAGTTGTGGACGCTCTGGTCGTCACCATCTTGGCAGGATCGGACTCCCTCTAAATCAGGGCTAATCCATAAATTGGAAAATGGGCGAAGCAATCAGCACCTGGCTGTTGGTTGGAACGCTTCTTCTTACCTTACCTACCCACATGCTAGCTAGCTTAGCTTTAGCTTAGCTAAAATGCTATGGTGGCTAATGTGAACTTATATGCTAACTTATTGCATTTGATTGAACTACCACATTCATACCCTACACGCTGTCCCGTGTCAACTCTTACATTTTTCGTGGTGAGTTAAACTACAGTGAGTCTCGTTATCTGGTTAGCTAAGGTACGTTATGCATAGCACAAAGCTATTATCAATGAGGCCGTCACTCAAATTGGCCACGCACCTAATTATGCATAATTTTATGGCTTTATAATATCATTTAAACTCATGATTTACATAAAATTTCACCCCATACAGTTGTCATAAATGAGACAACATGCTATAGAAACCATATTTCTTTTGTACCGGGCTGCAAACATTTTAACATGGAGGGTCGATGAGGGTTGACTAACTTATGGAGCCTAGTGGTCATCTGAGGAACTGTGGGGTTTTGGTACTTCAACATTGGCCTCATAGTTCTTGGTTAACTTGGTTTAAATGCAAGTTTTTTTTTAACGTGGTAATCTCTATCTAACCATCAAGACACATGAAGTGACCAAGCGTAACAGTGACCTGATTTGATTATAGCTTTGATTATTATACATGTATGGTTTCTTTGTTTTCACCCTATCACTTTATTCGTGTTTTAGTTAACCTATATTTGTCAAAGTGTTGAACTTTGTATTTAATAGTCAGTATGTGTGAGTGGTGGGTGTAAAAAATAACGGACATGACAGGAAATTAGACAAAAACAATATATAAGACACATCAGTAGGCGCGACATGGACATGGTGGATATGGGCGGATATGCGCAACGTTTACATTTGTGTGTGTAATTATTATACATATATTTCTTGACATTAATGCATAAATAAGGAGTTGTTTTGTTTGTACCTCTTAGATCCACCGATTCGGGGTGAGTGATGTCATCTTTCGGCACCAGATGTGGAGGGAAGGGGAAAGCTCCTGGTAGAGCCATGAGACCAACTCCTGCTCCGAGAGACAAGCCTGACTGGTGCGGGGTCAGGGGGAATCCTGAGGCGTGATGGGACAGGTGCTGGAGCTGCTGTTGCTAAATAGCCAAGCGAAGAACAAAGAGGTCACTCACGGCTTAAACAGCTGACTTACAGTACAGGATAGTCAAAATGTACACAGTGTAATCCTTGTGCCTGGCCACTGTAATGCGGTAATAATGTGTAATTATAAGGGTAAATGCGAGATAAATACACACACTCACCCCTATGATAGCGTTCAAGTCTGCCATGCTCACATGCTTGGATCTTTCCACTGCCTGGGCCACCTGGTGCTGATGCTACAAAAATATATAAAGGTGCACTTTGAAATCTTACCAGCGAAGACAAAGGATTTCCTTATAAATAAAAACGTAATGCAGATATTCAGAATCAAATACAGGAATAGGTGTGGTTGTCTAATACTATATCTGTAACACCAAAGTGACACTAAATCATTAAACACAGTGGTTTATAGTGTACTGTACTGTATCTATCTGGTAGATCTTATATCATGATCGCGGATCTGAAATACGATTCAATGTGATACAATTTAATACAGCCACTCCTCTTTTTCTGTTATTGACACACAAAGGCATAAAAAAATAATAAATGACCAGTGCAGAAGAAATTTCATGTCATAACACGCCTGAAAACCACAAATAAACATGTGCTGCTTTCACCACAACACATAAGTTTCGTACAGTACAACGGAATAAGTAAATGATAAATATTACAGATTCGACTACATATGTAAGATAGTTTCACTTCCAAAAAAAAGAAAAAAAAAAAAAAAAGACAAATCTTTGGGGAAAAAAAATTGGTTCGAAAACCCCACACGCCAGATTTCAATTAATCACTCCCTCATCGTCTATAACGCTTTATCCTGTATACAGGGTTGTGGAGGGCCCGGAGTCTCTCCCAGGGGACTTAGTGCACCAGGCGGGGTACCAGTACCCACACACTGGATGGGGGGCCAATCCATCACAGAGCACACACATACGTATACACACACACACACGCTCATTCATAGCCAGAGGAAACCCACCAAGCACGAGGAAAACATGCAAACTCCATGCATACAGACCTAAAGGGGGAATCGACCCGGACACTGGAGGTGCAGTACTTATATGATGTTTTAAACACTTGGTGAAGTCGCATTTGTAAAAAGTCTAAACAGCTGTGTGGCCATAAAAAAAACAACTTGGAAAGGCTTCAGTTCGCTAGGGAGCATAAAGACTGGACTTTGGAGCAATGGAAAAAGGTCACATGGTCTAACACGATAGGCCAGGCAGTACACACACACACACACACACACACACACACACACAAAAAAAAAAAAAAATCTAATGGTTAATGAAAAATAAACTCCAGTACTTGATTGTTGGCTTTCAGTTTTAGAGCATTAAACCATAAAACCATTCACATTCAAAACCACCTAGATTTAGGGTTCCCCGTGTGCCTGTTCTGGCTTCTTGAAGCGTGGCTCCGCAGGGGATGTGGGGGTGTGTTTTGGTGTCTGCCACCCAGACATTTGCAGCAGATACTTTGGGTGCTGTGGTTTGTTTGGTTGCTTGGTTGGATGGAGATCAACAGAGTTTGGAGAGCGGGTTGGTGTCTATGGGTTCTTACATTTACAGCATTTAGTAGATGCCCTTATCCAGACCGACTTACATTTATTTTTTATTACACATATGAGCAGTTGAGGGTTTTCCTTAAGGGCCCAACAGTTGCAGCATGGTGGTTCTTGGGTTTGCACTGAGGTCCTTCTGATCAGTAGTCCAATGCCTTAAGCACTAATATCAGTGGTTAAGGCGTTGGACTGTTGGTCAGAAGGTCCTGTTTGTTTTTGCCTGCTGGGTCCTGGGCATAGCGTAGAGTGTTCTGGTGCTTTTCTATTGTATCCAGCATTGACATTTTTCAGCAACTTGTGGTGCATTGGCTTTTGAGTGGGATTAGATCAGACAGTCTGGATTTTGTTACTCGTGGGCATTAGCGAGCCCCGGTTGCCTGTGACCCTGTCACCAGTTTGCTGGGGTATCATTGGTGTTTGATGTTCACTTCACCCGTCAGTGGATACAAAGTTCAGGCTAATTGGTGCACCAATTTAGATGCAGCTACATCATAAATCACTGAGTACACCAGAATCTGAAACGGTGAAATCTTTAAACCCCTAATTAATACAAACCCATCCAATGACAAAACCTGTAGTGGACACATTACTTTAGAAGTGCGGTCTATTTGGCTCAGTACAGCCAAACAAGCTGATTTCCTGTTATTGCTCCTACTGGACTCATTTAGGGTTTTATGGCTTGAACATCCCCAGCATGCTCTCTGTTTGCTTGGTTAAAAAAAAGCTACATGAAATATTGATAGATGAAAGAGATGGGAGATTAGGCTGTGTTGATGACCACCTCTCTTGTAAATAATTAATGCCTAAATAGCTGTGAGAGGAAGAATAAGGGCCTTCTGTAGTAAGTAACACTTTATTGTTGGGTGGTGAAAGGCTCTGTGCGTGTGTGTGTGTGTGTGTGTGCCATTAATTTCGCTCACCTCTTGGGACAGGAGAGGGATAATCTGAGTGCATATAGCGCTGAGCCGCTTCACAATCTCCGCCTGCAGGGAAACGCACACATGCGCGTACACACATACACACACACATACAAACAGCTCAGAGAAAATCTTATCAAGCAGCTAAGGACATATTAAACATGACAATCGAGGGAAAGCATTACTGCTCCTGCTCCAGTCTGTTTCTCTCCGTCTTTCTGAAGAGCAAAAAAAATAATAATTCTACCTCAAATATGCTAATATTTAAAGCATATATTCAACAACAGCAGGCTTTAAAGAGCCAAAAATAACTTTGCTACCCTCAAGCGGTGACTTAAACACGCTTTTCCTGTCGTTTGATTAAGAAGTAAAACACAACAGGTCCTGACATGTTTTAGTTCCCACATTTGAAAGCAATTTGTCAATGGTTGCGTTTTTTATTTATTAACCTTCTGTGTTGATTCGAGATTCAAGATGGCGCCGTGCTAGTGGCGGGCGATCGCAGCTGCTCGGGTCTTGAGAGACGTTATATCTTACCTATTGTGAATTTCCGTCTGGAATGATTGATGTGATCTATCTGTGCGTTTTTTTTTTAATCCCATTTAATGTTGTGGAACAAATGACCTCCTGTTATCACTTGCGCTATAACCAGTAGATCTTTCAGCAGCCGTTTCCACCTTTATTTTAAAGTTAATAAGGGGAAAAAATGCAGCATTGTGATTTTAACAAAAACCATGAAGCAGCTCTTTGTCGTGACTGTTATCATTCGCTCACACTGGAGACTCCTTCCAAGAGTGCTAGCAATCATCTGATTATGTGCAGTAACCCAACGTACATTACTATAGAAACAATAACAAATCAAAATGATCATATTAACATGAACTTGTGTTTGTCTTACAGCAAGACGTCAGTACTGCTGGTACAGAAAATCAATCGACACCCTCTGACCAATCAGAATCGAGAATTCATCTCTATTCCGGTATTAGTGCTGCTGACAGGGGTTACATTATGGTTTGAGAAGCAGGTTTAACTGCACCAGAACCCCATAAAAAAAACCTCTAAAACCCAAATGGCCTGAAAAACCAGAAAAGCTCTAGGGGTCTGATCAGGATTAGCCCACTTTCATGGTTTTCAGTATGTGTATTACTGAAATGCGGCATTTGGGATTCGAAAAAAAGTAAAGAGACAAACAGCCCTGAGTAGTGTTTCTTAAAGTATGGAAAGTTCATTAACTTTCCATATTTTGAGATATTTCAAACTATTGAAATATTTTATTTTATTTAAATGGGCAAAAAGGTAAAAAATTAGTGCATTATGTCGTTAAAGAATGAAGAGGAAATTCAAATGTAGTAAATTGGCAAAAAGGTGGGGTACCACAAGTTGCACTACACTTCCTCATTCACACACTAAGGGCAATTTGGAAATGCCATTTCGCCTAATCTACATATCTCTGGACACTGTGGGAGGAAAGCGGAGTACCTGGAGGAAACCCACCAAGCACAGGGAGAACATGCAAACTCCATGAACACAGAACCGAGGATGAAATCCAACCCGGACCCTGGAGGTGCAAGACGACAGTGCTAACCACTATATTACATCAAATCCTAAAATCATGAATTAGTGGTGCTCAAGAGCACAGCGTGAAAAATTTAATTGCCATCAAATTCAGTTTTCAGGAATTCGCAAGTAAACATACATGTGCTTTTTATTTAGTAATGTCATCAGCCATAATATTAAAACCAACTAGGCTTCAGATTCACCATTTGTGCCACCGTGGCAGGTCTGGGCTGTCAGCATCAGCCTCCCACAGTTTAAAGACATGCAGATTAGGCCCATCGCCCATAGTGTGTGAACCCTGTGATGGATTGGGTGTACCCCGCTTCGTGCCTTAAGTTTCCTGGGATAGGCTGCGGCCCCCCACGAACCTGTATACAGGATAAAGCGGTATAGACGATGAGTGAGTGAATGAGTGAGTTGCTATAGCTATAGCATTCAGTAAGTTATATCAGAAACTTTGTAGAAGTTCCACAACAGTAAACAGAATGTATAATAGAATAGAATATAGAATAGAATATAAAGTATTAACTATTGTTAAAAACTAGGGTTAAAAACTGTGATAGTACTTTAGGTTGATAACTGTATCACCGCTAAGATTTGGGCGGCATTACACCACCTGTCTTTGATTATCTTCCTGTAACAAAACTTTTGATGCTTGATACGTTTTGAAATAAACCCCGTACTGAGACGACAAATGCCTTCAGCTGTGAGGATTTCCCTACAGCGAGACCTAACATCTCTGTGAGGGCAGTAGAACTGGTGAGCCTGGTGTTTAATGAGTTATATTAGAAATTTTATTGATTACATCATTCTTCCATGTTCAACTCACATTCAGGTATTTGTTACAGATAAAAGAATTCATTCAATTATTAGAGCTTGTACTTGCTATGTATGCTATTGAAGGTGGAACATGGAAAGCAGCATAAACACTTGAATAAAAGTAGAAATAAGGGCTCATGTTAACATGTTAAATACTTAAGTTTAGAAACTTCACATGACATTTCTTACCTGCTTCTGCATCTCAATATTCAGTCCATACGACATCTCGTAGTACTACAGTAAAAACAAGAATGAACATATATAATTATATGATTATGCTGACTCAGAAGCTCAGATGCTGACTCCAACCCGTATTAAATGAACTACAGCTTTGCATGACAAAGATAAATTAATTGCTGTTTTTCGATGAAACCGTGGATAATGATCTCGCTAATGATTTATAAACTAGAACTAAAAACGAAACTGCATTATATATTAATATAAAATGTACACCCCGCAACATTGACTATTCCACATGAAAGAGATGAAGGGAGGAAAGCCTACATTTTCTCACTTGGCTTTCTGTCTTTATTGACTCCCTTTCCAAACTGCATTTGGGAGTAATCTTCGATAAAAAAAAAAAAAAAAAAAAAAGGGCACTCACCATGATGTAATGCCTGTGCATCTCCGTCTTCTCCGTGGCCAGTTTCTCACATTCCAACTTGAGACTGAGTGAAAACACAAGATAGCAACTTGGGTTTCTTCTACTGAATGCCACAACTTGTTATTTCAAAAAATGCCAAATATCTCCAATTGGAACATTTTCTCTTTGCTGGATTGGTACCAGAAATGTAAGTCACCTTGGTTTGAAGTGAAGTGAATAAATGTAAACCGGAGGAGTCCGGTCTTGGCTGAAACCTACAGTATTCGCCATTAAGCTGTGATTAGGATCCTCACCTGTGGTACTGGGCCTGGAAAAGCTGGAACTCCTCTTTGATATGGTCCAGTGTCTCCAGAACTGTGAACTTCACGCCCGCATGGCCTGGCACCAAGGGAGCCTTAGAGACAACGAAATACAAATGGTAAATCTAACCGAATTATGACTGAATATGCACTGCTTGGGGATGGGCTAATATCACTAAGTGTCTTTGGTGTCCTCAGCAGAACCATTATGAACATATTGCAAAACAATGAGGTTCTGTGGTTTATTATAAACGACCAAACGTACAATTATACGCCTCTTGAAATGTTCTATACTCTTATTCTATACAATTTCCCTTGATTGGATGTATGTGATGTACCACAATGGCTAAATGCCACAAAATGAAAACACTTTTCTTATTGTTTTCAACAAATTCTATAATAAAACGTCCTCTAGATTTTTTAGATTCCTTTTCCATAATAATAAAAACAATAATAATAATAATAATAATAAACATTTCGTACGTGCCCCTGAAATTGATGTCCACTCTGTCAGTTTGGGGGAACTGTCCCTTTAAGGAAACTGGCTGATGTCATCAGTGACACCATAAACATCATATTGTCTTTCTTCAACGCAGGTTGAAACAACTTAAATACAATTCAAGCACATTGAGTACTTACACTCATATTTCCTAATTATCATAATTGTTTTTGTAGTTTGCTGTTGTCAAGCTTAACATGTCCACCCTGTCGTAGTGAAATATTAATAAATATAAAACATTCCAAATTATATGTGATCATTAATACACAGTCACCTTCAACAGTCAATCACGGGTTCACCATGTGCTGATTAAATGCTAACTTTAGCAAACAATGTCCACTCTGTCATGGTCCACTCTGTTATCAATCATTCCATTACAGGATGGACATGTGTGCATAATTATTGACACGTTTTTGAATAATTTTATTACCATCAACAGACTTGAACCATTAACCTGATTGTATGCACTGATATAATCTTGTACTTTCATTATTTCTTTTTACCAATATTGCAACTTGCTGCTGCATCTTATGTATAGTTACTTAACTTGTACATCTCAGATAGAAATATAGAATAAAATAGAAAGATTTAATGACAAAAACAGGTGGCACGGTTGGGTAGGTGTTTGCACTGTCGCCTTGCACTTCCAGGTCCCGGGGTTGATAAACATTTATTTTTTTCCGACTGAAGGTTACCGTAATTCGTGTTCTCAAATTGCCGGTAGTGGGTGAATGAGGGTGTGTTTTGACTGGAGGTCACACAAATGGGAATAAATACAACGGTCCCCACTAGCTTGTATGGTCCCTAGTTGGACTACAATAACAGGAAAATTGCACTAGAAGAATACAATTAAACTAAAGATAGACTTTGCAATAATAATAAAATAAAAATATACAAATTACACAGAACATGCAAAGTGCAATTGCCAACTGAGAGGTATAAAAAAAAAGTAAAAATATGGTTCAGGGTATGACTGCAGCAGCATGAGCGAAACATGAAGTATGAAATGAAATGATGTGTGTGTCAGCAGCAGTGTTATTGTCCATCGTCCAAAGTGCAAGCAAGTCCTTTTTTCATGTGTAAAACAAGAACAAGAAAAGTATAACCATACATACAACTGAAACCAATTAAATCTTATAAACACATTCAACATACGGCAACATGATAAGACAAATGCCAGGTTACCAAGTCAGGCTTCAGATTCATTATTTCAAACTGCACAACAAACATTTGTAAAAGTGTGCACTAAATACACGCAGTCCCCAACTTACAAACATTTCCACAGATACAAACGGACCACAATCCTATGAACATTTCGTAGATGCGAACAAACCACAGAAGTAGCTCATGTGTGTTGTACAGAAATAGACACTGCAGTGCACCAGATACCAATATTTACAACTATATACAACATTTTCAGTGTTTAAGTGAATGTATAAAATGGCCAAAGTCTGGTGCATTGTATGTGTGTGCGTGTGGGAGTCGGTCTCACCAGTTTCAATGAATCAGTCCGGGAGCATGATGATAGAAAATGTCTGTCATGTAAAACTGTCCTGATGGTGAATAATCCCAATTTTGGAAAATCGTCAACTAAACAGAGCTCACAGTCCAATACAGTGGAAAACAGCTCTGAGACAAAATAGCGTCTGGGATTCCCCTCGAGATTTAAAGGCACAGAGACAACACTGTTACATTTCATTCCATTCATTTCATTTCATTGGCAGTCTGCTTTACATTGTACATTTGTGTCAAAGGCATACGACTCACTTTGTCAGACTTAAGAACAAATTCAACTTACAAACCTGCTCCCGGAACGGAAATCGTTCATAAGTCTGGTACTACCTGTATCATATGTATTAACAATTTTAACTAGCGGCACGGTGGCAAAGTAGTTAGCACTGTCACTTGCACCTTCAGGGTCCATGTTCGATTCCCGCCACGGAAAGTGCATGGAGTTTGCATGTTCTCCGGGTTCTCCAGGTAGTCTGGTTTCCTTCCACAGTCATGCAGATCCCAAATTGGCCGTTGTGTGATTGCGTGTGTGACTAGAGGTCCTAACACGAGGTCCTACCAGAATAAATACAGTGGTCACCACTGGCATCCACGGTCCCTAGCAGTACTACAGAGGTTCATGGATGGATGGATGGATGGATGGATGAACACATTAAACTGCAGAATTTGGTATAATGTTTCAATTCATCTATCCATACTATCCATGTAGTGAGCATATACTGTATAATTAAACAAAAATCTATTTTTATTGAGAAAAAAAAGTATATACCCACCGTATGAACAGACACATAGCGACAAATAGACAAAACATAGTATTTTTATGATGCCTGAAGCAATTTGCCAAACCTAGTACTAGAATAATATAAACTCTAATAACAATACATATGATTACACACTCATTTTTACACAGTAGTGCATTATTGTTCGTTATTTGTTCTATGTGGCGCAGTGTTTATCCTAGTTCGGTCCATATGCTTATGATGAATGCTTGCACTTGCCAAGGCTCTTGTCTGTGCAGGACAAATTCCCTTTCGTGCATAAATAGTGCGCTATTATATTCAACGGCGCTTGCAAAATCCCAGGCTGAACACTAAATGCTTTGTTTTATAAAACTCCTCACATGCTAGCACACAGGCCTGCGGTCCTATACCCTACCAACGGGGCATGTCATCCAACACTATCACGCCTCATGAAGGGAAGCTTGTGCACACCAGATGGATTGCTCGGGCTTGCAGGAGGAGAAGCCTTTATTCCTTTCTAAATGCTCGGCCAGTATCGGTGTAACCAAGCATCGACTTTTTTACCTTTTTGTTCTAGCGTTATGTAAACTAATATGTGTCCGAGGACAGCCGCTAGCAAACATCCATTTCCTTCTGAGCAAAGAAAAAGCAACGTGACGTAACGTCCTGTCTTGCCGTGCCAGGTAACCTTTAATACAAAGGTGTGTACATAATCCTGATAAAATAAAGAGTATTGGAGGTGAAGAGTGCGTAGTTTAGGCTGGGAGCATCTGTGCAGGCAGCGCGGCGGAGATACAGCTGCTGAGAAATAAGAGGTCATTACACGCACGCTACAGACAGCATGACAAAGCACTGCATTATCGGCCAGGCTACTGCACACACTGCCATCCTGCAGGAATACAGCCATCTATCTCAATGTTTTACTGTGTCAGGACATAGAGAGAGAGAGAGAGAGAGAGAGAGAGACGGGAGGTGTAGGGAGGGAGGGGGATCACAAGGCTGTGAATAAGGCGCTGCTGAAATATTCACTACATGGGCCACAGATACAGCAACAGCCAATCTTATGAGACGAGTGTTGAAAAGGAGATGCAAACACCTTGTTATCTGTTACGACAAGAATATAATAATTAGGAAAGAATTATCCAGGCTTGCCTTTGAAAAGAAAATAGGCGCGTTTGAAATAATAATAAAATACATATATTCATTAATTTACACAAATCTTTTTATCCAGATCGCTGACATGATCTAACCTGAGCTGGAGAAATAAAACATGACAGGGTATGCTGTAATAAAAAATGCATCAGTTAAACAGTGCTCGATGTAATGTGGTGCTCAATGAAAAGCGAAGGGACATTACTGTTATAAACAAAAATGTGCGTTACGTCCAATGACAGCAAATCCCATTGCATTTTAGATTCTTCTTATACTGCAAAAATGTCCTCTTTTCTAATACATTATAAATGTGATGAGCAATGGTTCTCTCGCTAGACCTTTCTGTTTCTCTTATAAGCCAATTTAAAAGAAAATGCACACTCTCATGTCTCGTCTCCAACACTGGAATGTACAGAATCCTAACGATAGAAAGCAATGGCACTGGAGATTTGTTCCATTAAATTTCTGTTCTAACTAAATGTATATTTATTATGGGATGTTACTATAGAAATAATAACATACTAAAACAAGTGCACTAATACAATCCCCAATTTGAGCAGTATCACATTTTATCACTACATTACATTTACTCGCGCTCGTAAAGGCGTGAATGTACACTAATTTAATAATCTGACTTTTCCATCCGCAGATAATCTACAACGTACAGACACTTCAATAAAAAAATAAATAAATAAATAAAAGTCACTGGTGTGGAATCTTACCCTCATTAGCCATTTAAACCCTGTGTGTATATTATCTTGTGTGTATGTTGTCAGGCCAAACACTGAAGCGTAGGTAAACTTTTGATCAGGGCCAATGATTTCAATTATCATTAGACTTTAGAAAAGGCTCGTGATGTCAGATTTTCCAAAAGATATATACAAGTGTCTCACCTAGATGAAAAAGTGAATTTTCAGACAGGACCATATAACAATTTTTTATAATACAGTACTGAATGCTTCTTATCTGTCGATCCATGCTTCGGTTGTTTGCATACACATTTATATTTTTATCCAATAAAAGAAACATTTGCTTAACACAATTTCATGCCCTTATATTGTATGTATGTAGTGTCTGTAACTTTTTTCAATTCAAATCTTTCAACGAGCTTAACTGTCATTCAGATGAAACTTGGCCAATTTAGATTTCACATGAAAAGACATTAACCTGAAAAAGTGCATTATTCTTAAATGCGAAATTGTTGCATGTATTGCACCATGAATTTGACTTGGTTACGGAGTGTGTGTGTGGAAATTTTTTTTGCACGGAACACTTTTTTTTTCTTTTTACAGGTCAACTTGAAATTTTAAAGGAAGAAAGACTGGTCACTTCCATGTCGCATAAACTTCAGAAGTCGTTTATTTTGGCACACACATTTTATGTACTACAGTATATATATATATATACACACACACACACACACACACACACACATATACATATATATATATATACATATACATATAATACATATATATATAAAACAAAAACAAAAAAAATGCATTTATACAGTATTACAGTTTTGGCCAAACTCTGTACTGTACGTAGGTTCTTATGACATAAACTATATACAGTAGGTTATATGTGTAGTAGTAATTAAAAAGTAATTTAAGATTTCTGCCTGTGTGTTTCAGGGTTTTACATTTCTGGACATTTTGAAGACAAACCAATAGCCTTAAAAAAAATAAAAATAAATAAATTTCATGTTGAGGCTACAAAGGTTATGTGTCTATATCAAGCATGTCTCTGCTGACCTCTGAATGTCATTTGAGGGATTGGAACACTATGTGTCTCCAAGACCCTTTTCACACTTGTGCTTCGAGCGCTCCACTTGTCATCACATCAGCCCGAGATGGATGTTCACGCCGCGACCGAACAGGGTCTTAGTGTCGCCTCTGTCTTCTTCGTCTTTCGGCTGTTCCCTTTCAGGGGTCGCCACAGCGAATCATCTGCCTCCATCTAACCCTATCCTCTGCATCCTCT
>JAQQZS010000018.1:15481147-15497486 GCA_030068045.1 Platyallabes tihoni | reverse complement strand
TACTTTCACTCCTAAACTCTTGCCTTTCCTTTTCTCTCTCTGCTTTCGAACACGCCTTCCTCCTCTCCTTCTTCGACTTCTTCTAGGGTGACATAAAATAAGGTCAAATATTTATATGTGATTTAAATGCGATTAATTTCTAATTACAAAGCCTCTAATTAATTAGATTATTTTTTTTAATCGAGTCCCGGCCCTAGTTATTATACAACTTTATATCAAACGTTAAGAGCAGTATTGCCTACATATCAACTAGATGACTAAAAAAATAACGAGCCATTCTATACACCAATGCTGAATTCTCCATACTGATTGGTCAGAACATCTGGATTAGTTCTCCACAACAGAAATTTAAACAGCAGCTGGTTACAGGTTAGTATGTTAGTACTGTATTAAGGTGCTGGTTTGGATACATTAGTGTTACAATCAGTGTGTAACGTGTAAGATTAGTTTAATAATGAATAAATTAATAAATAAATAAAAAAGATAAATGTTTTTTTTTATAATTTTTAATGTTTTATATATGTTTATACATGTTTATTCAATATACATTACTGAAACTCGTGCATTTGCGTGAACTATATGAACATTGTCTACAGCAAGGCGGCGAACACGCATTACGCATTTGAACTCTGACATTACGCATACCGCGGTAAATCAACACGCTAATTGTGTGTATATTAGGTTTTTTTCAAGAGAAATAAACTCGCAGATGACAACAAGGTGATATTGTTCGTCTTTTTATTTCAGTACTGTATATTTTGGTGCGTACTATATTATTTATATTTAAAATCCTGCGTTATGATTAGTTACGAGAATTTTCATCTCATCTATGAAGCATGACCTCGCGCCAAGCAATATCCACATGTTTGGGTCATTAAAGGAGTTCCCGGGAGGCCACATTTGAGACATTAAAGAAGCAGGAAGTCCAATTATGGCTCTGCCGTACTGAGAAAACTTGGTGTCCAAGCACTAGTGGAACACTGGGATTATAAATGTATTTGTGTCGCAGAAGATTATATAGAGATATTAAGGGGGTTTTTACTCTCATGCCTTTGTTCTATCAAAAGTCCCGGTTTCACTCGAACGCCTCTCGTATGATTGTTGTTAACGATGAGGATTACTTTGCTACTTTAGCAATTATGGTCTCTCGTGAGGTCGCACTTTTTCCTTTAGGGGCTCTGTAGAAAAAAATATTTTCCCTACATTTATCTCAGATGCACAAATGATGTTATTATAAGTGCGAATCTGAAGTTATTAGCAGTATTGCCTACCTACTGCATCAATACATCATGTTCAGAAATGTACCTACGTGCCACGACACACTTACCTTCCACCCAGACATTCACACTGCATTCTCTTACCTGTTTATGCATCTCGATGTTGAGTCCGTACGACATCTCGTAGTACTGCAACGCAGGCAAGAGAGAGGAGATCGCGTTAAACAGGCTGCATTTAAAGCACAGCTGTATGCATACTATATACTACACTTCATTAAACAGCACACTCAATGAGCTCAAAAGACTGCGTTCATATCACACAATTCTGATTTGTTTGTTCAGATCGGATTTGCACGTCATGACGGTTCGCATTCGTGACTTTTATCTCACCCCGTCGTGGATGCGGCTGTTCTCCAGCCGTCTTTGCTCACGTCATTTGGGTTAAAATACGGTATATTTACGTGACCCCTCATTCATTTCAAACAATGAATGTGATTTTAAGCGGAAAAAACGTTTTGGGACGTTCTCACTCAAGTCGCATGACTGCGTATTATCGGATATGTATTGAATTTAGGACTACATTCAAAAGCGCCTCAGATCTGATCTGGAAAAAAAACAAGTAAAAGAAAATCTGATCTGTGCCACATTAGGGTATAAAAATAAGATTTGCCTCGCTTCAGGCTAATAATGTGAACGTACCGATTCCCAATATCACGTGTCAGTAAAGTGGACCCGTGCACGATAACACAATGTGTAATGCGTCATGACAAGAACAGGCAGGTAATAGCCTCGATTAGATGAGGTTAAAAACAGCAGATCGATCAAATAGCGGCATCCATTAGCTCACACCATGCGAGTGTGCACGCTATACAGACACATGTACAGGAGATATGAGATGATATTTCTGTCTGAGGTTAAAAGGATTTAAGAAAGACGACCTCGTCAGTGACCGTGATTCTGTCACAATATTAACGCTGGTTTCTTCCATTTTCAGGAGTTGAAGTGTCGCTAGTGCGTCTGCACTCGACAGATTCGACCACCGCAAGTCAGGGATGCGCTAAGACACAGGTCTGAGAACAGTTTAGAACAGGTTTAACCTGATAGGCTCGAGAACTGTTCTCAGACCCGGTTTAGGCTTTGCAATTAGATTTATTCACTCATTCAATTTCTATACCGTTTTATCTTGTACAGGTCACCTGAGGTCTGGAGCTTATCCCAGCAAGCACCCTTGATGCACACTTACTCTCACGCTACAGGAAATATGAACGCGGCTGTCCCCTGCAAGGACACATGTACACCCATCTACACGTCTCCTACATTCACCGAAGTACCCGGAGGAAACCCACTAAGCACGTGAACAGAGCCGAGTCCCAGAATCGAACCCTCGACCCAGGAGGTGCGAGGACACAGTGCTAACCAAATTAGAATTTATTTGCATGGAATGATTTAACACGTTAAGGGTTTTTAATTAAAACAAGGGTTAATGTGTTAATGCTGTCAGTAACAATGTTAAAATAATTAAAGAAGAGAAAACCTAAATATTTGATATGAACGTCATGCTTTTGGAGTTACATACAAAGAAGAAAACGATGAATTTAGAGACGTAAAAATAAAAAACACCAAATATTAAATTTAAATTACTACCCAATGAAAGTATTAACAATAATATTTGAAAAACAAACAAACAAACAAACAAAAGAAGGATTAAATATACAACCCTGTTAGTTCGATAAGCCAGAAGAGACTGCAGATTAAATATAAAATATCCTTTCTGACTAATTAAAAGATTTTACTCTAAAAGGCTTAATTATTTTGTAAACGCTATTTTTATTATATATATATATGTATATATATATATATATATATATATAAAAATCTAAACAAAGACGAGCCGTCTCTTCCTCCCCGCTGTGGCAACAAGCCAAGTGTTTTTGCTCGGAGGCAAAACATGCATTGTGAACCAGAGCGCCTCGCGTATTCCCCTGAGATGCGGTCGCTATGTTGGTCTGCTGCCGTTACAATACTGCCTCTTATCGATTGGTTATGAGCTGACTTCATAGACTTCACATTTAAAGCCGATCGATAGAGCGAATTTTCGGTGCGAAGAAAAAGAAATGCTCCAGGGTTTTGTGTTAAAGAAAAGTGCGAGATGCAGAGATGCATGAAACTAACAGCAGCATAGTGGAATTACTGCACAAAAAAAATCTATTAATCACATGTCTAGTGCCGGCATTGATGATGCATGGATTATCTTAAATCAGCAGGCTTTCACAGCAAAATTTGCGTTTAAGAGTCTGTATGAGCAGTTATATTAGAGTAATGAATACAGGTATATATGCAAAGAAGGGAACACAAAGAAACAAAGAGAAGCCTCCTGTCCCCTCCCATGCAGAAAACACATTACAGTGATGGACAAAAAAAGATTGACGGGAGGAGACCCGGTTCACAGTGAGGGTCTGATTGCGGGAGAAATGTAAGCGCTAGATGATGCTCAGACTAACACTATGATTAAACAGAAACCTTCTTACAGATGAATTTCTTAAAGAGGTCCAACAGCCATAAATACTGAGCTTCAGAATGAAGTGGACCACAATCAAGGAAAATAATCAATGATGATTTGGGTGGTGTGATGTGGCATGACTGCTGGTGTGAACGGACTGAAATTGATCCACGATCCGTACAGATTTCTCCCCAACAGTAAACCGCAAAGTTTAACCATTATAGCTCAGAATGTGTGTCAAATGTTTTTTTTTCCCCCAAGTTGTACAGACTTGCATTTGGGTCACGTTCCTGAGCGAAAAAAGCCCACTTTATCCTTACACAGGATATCGTATTACATGTCATAACACCTCCACAAGGCACTGCTGACAATCAGTCCAAAAACAGAGCAAACTATAATATATCAGTTACAGATATCTCAAATTGAAGCTTAATTATTAACACGCATTCCTTTGTCTCACTTAAATTAGCCAAATTGTTATAAGACATGTTTCGACGAGAGGAGTCCTACTGGGAACACTGGAGCTTATACAACTTGTCACAGCATGATGAATGTGCCACGAACCCAGCCAATCAGAGACAGGAACAAGATCAACTCTGAATAGCTGTTTCCTTTCCGATCTGAAACAGTAAATCAGATTCTTGATTCTTGATGATAAATGCAGACTTCTTTATGATTCATTATTGATCAAAAACAGATCAATACGTTTCTCCTTTGAACATCCAACAAAAGAAAACAAATATGTATCATGCTTAATGTTTAATTTTAATTTCAAATTTGAGCATTCATTTTTTAAAGATTTTAAGACATCTTGAAATTTTTTTTCCAAAAAGATTTCTCTGATGTTTGATTTAAAAAAATAAAATGTGTTGGAAACTTATTATAGGTTGTTCAAATACAGTGTAATAAATCTGTCTTTAAATTAAAAAAAACATATTAATTAGATAAGTTTCTTTGTTAAATAACATGATTTTTAACGTCTACTTTTAGCCTTATTGTATGTAAAAAGATTATGTAAGCTATACAGGTTAACATCTGGTTACTATAGAAACAACGATGTATTAAAAGAAGTGCGCAAGTTCCAAGACCTTCTAAAATTCACAAGTAATGCATTGGCTATTCAACACAATCCTTCCTGAATAAGTTCAAGAACTACACTACCTGGCCAATAAAAAGACTCTATTCAATCACCTTTAGCTTTGATTACTGTACAGCACACAATCTGGTGGCCAGTTCATGTGCGACAACGATTCTTCATACTCCCAGAAGCACGCTTTCACAATTTGAGTCCTGGAATACGCCTCGTGCCATCAGGGAAGAAAAACTCCATAGATGTGAGAACCTGGTCATTCAGGTGACTTCATTTTATTGCCACATAATGTTGCTGAGTCTAGACCTGACCAACTGAAACAACCTCAGATCATAACACTTCTAACAATCTCCAGAGGTTTATACATGATGGCACAACGCATAGGATCAATCTGGACTAAACAGACCACATGACCTTTTTCATTGCCACAGCATCCAATTTTTGTGGTTTTCTTATGGACACGCAGCTGTTTATTCAAATTCAAATTTTATTCGTAACATACACAGTCATACACAGTATGATATGCAGTGAAATGCTTATACGACCGCCAGTGACCTTTAAAAATGAAAGCTTATAGATAAGAAATAAATATGTATAAAAAGAAATACAAAAAAATTAATTTAGCTAAGATAAAAAAATATACTGTACAAATAAGGACATTCACAATATAGCAAAATATAGAAATTTATAAAAAATTTTAAATTTAGTGTAAATAAAAAAAAAATTAAGTAAAAATGACTGGGGGTGTTTAGCCCCAATCCATAACTATTCTCATAACTATTGAACATAGCTATGGTTTTATGGTTTTTCTTTTTAAAAAAAAAAGTTGACAGTTCAGCACTATCCTTCCAGGTTTTTCATGTGTTGAACTGTTTTTAACCCAGTTCCAGTCATTTCAAATAGCCGTAGTTGCTTTCTTTTTTTGAAGGAGCCTGATAATTTGTCCCTTACGTGGTAACTTTTTTGTGTATAATCCAACCATGTCTGCAAGAACTAGTAAGCCGGGCTTAATTATCCTTCCATGTAAAATATGTGGAATAAAGGTGCACCATCTGTGGAGGCATATAAAACTGCTGGACCAGTACAATAACTGACATTTAAAAATACTTTAATGCTGGATAAGTGTTACCTTTTATACACGTAAATTTATTATTAATTTTTTTAAAAAAAAAGCAGTTTCGGCTTAATTTCAGTACGCTTTATTAAACCCCATTACAGATGTGCTGCCAAAGATATCCGCACACCTGGAGTCAATCTTAATGGTGACTACGCCAGCCGGACAGACGATTGTTAACTGATAGTTAAATGATTCCAACTTTGGCATTGTAAGGGGTTGAATATGGACCAATGTTAACGCAGCTCTCAATATTTAAATGTTTCCTAAACAGCTTGGTTTGCATTCTGCCCCTCATGCAAATGACTGAGAGAGAGAAGTGTCCATCAGATGGATCCATGTAAATGGAACATGCTCGCTCTTGTAGCCTTCCAGAGTCTATGATGGTTTTGGAGATTTTTTTATTTTCATGCCATAGATTCAAGGTGCTGAAAAAAAATCCTTAGTTCCACATTGACATGCACTTTGCTGCAGATTTCTCGATTGCACATCCATGATGTGAATTTCCACCACATCCCATAGGTGCTCTATTGGATTGAGATCTGGTGACTTTAATGCTCAAATTGTACCAAGGGGCTCAATATGTGGCAAAATAATATTCCCCACACCATTACACCACCACCACCCTGAACCGC
The DNA here is from genome assembly GCA_030068045.1 of Platyallabes tihoni. Lineage (NCBI taxonomy): Eukaryota > Metazoa > Chordata > Actinopteri > Siluriformes > Clariidae > Platyallabes > Platyallabes tihoni. The sequence continues at coordinate 15,490,930 of JAQQZS010000018.1, read as the reverse complement.
TGATACAAGGCAGGATGGATCCATGCTTTCATGTTATTTTACGTCAAATTCTGACCCTACCATCTGAATGTCGCAGCAGAACTTGAGACTCAATTGAGAGCAATCTTCTCTTGTCCAATTACGGTGAGCCCATGCGAATTCCAGCCTCAGTTTCCGGGTCTTAGCTGACAGGTGTGGTCTTCTGTAATCTGCTGTAGCCAATGGAAACGTGTTGATGCTTTAAAGATGCTCTTCAGCAGAACTGAGAAGTTATTTGAGTTACTGTTGCCTTTCTATTAGCTCGAAACAGTTTGGCCATTCTCCTCCGACCTCTTTTCCAGACCGCTCTCTGTAAACCCTAGAGATGGTTTTGTGCGTAAATCCCAGTAGATCAGCAGTTTCAGATCAGCTTGTCTGGTACCGACAACCATGCCAGCACGTTCAAAGACACTTAATTCACTGTTCTTTTTCATTCTGATGCTCGGTTTGAACTTCAGCAGATTGTCCTGATGTCTACATGCCTAAGTTGCTGCCATTTGATTGGTCAATTCAATATTTGACTTGAACAGTTAAACCCTAATGAGGGGCTGGTGAGTGTACTATCCAGGATTTGGAATAGTTGCTGTGGAAGACTACAGTATGTAACAGTACTACTGTATGATGCGATTTATTGCATCATGGTTTTTTTTATTATGAAAAAAAGTAGGTTTCCCTCTCAGCAGAAGAGAACGATGAAAAAAAGTCACAAATACGTCTGGATCACCTCAGTCCTCAGAGTCTTGTAAGAATTCATTAATACTAAAAGATCTTGTTGCGTCTTTGTACTTTGGTCGTGTAAATCGAGGCCATCAAGCTAAACACAAAGACAAAACTGTCCAGTGGTGCTTTCTAACTGATAAGACTGATGCATGTCTTAACCTGCTGCCGAGCAAGATCCGGCACCTGAACATATTTCATTCCTTTTGTCAAGTTTTAAGCCTGTTCTTATCCAATTTTACTCAGTTTACACGTTACGCTAGAGAGTTCACAACTTCCCCCAATACTCAAACAAAAAGCGCTTTCTTAAGATTTTTACCTTTATTTCTTTTCAATCTCCTGACTATTTCCAGCCCTAAAAAAGCTTATTGCATCAACAAGGTAAAAAGTTTACCATCAGATTTCAACCTTCATGATTGTCAAGCTTGACGCCACACAGGTGCATGAAAGGAACGAGCCATAGACACAGCTCTGAACGATAAAGCCCAGTTCTAACTTGATTTCTTTATGTTAACGAACTGTGATGAGTCGTATGGTAGGATCGTGGCTTACCAGGATGTATCAGGGTGACTCAAGCGGCAGAACTTTGGCATTTTATGACCAGTAGGATCTGCCAGAGGTTCACCGTACGGTCTACCTCTGATCACTCGTGGCCTTCTGTAATTAATTGTGGGTAGCCGTAGGGCGGAAAGTTACGTGACCCTTGTGGGAACTATTAATAAGCAACTGGCATTATCGGCTTTTCCGTGACCTCACATGGTGTTTCGTTGCTTCTTAAGCAAGTCATTGCACCGCCGTAGCTGATGAGGTCAGAGCCTTGGCAAGCCACAATTTTTTAAACCGTAGCAATATGCTACAAAAATCGCGAAAGTGGGAGGACTTGGATCTTGCCAATCATTGCTGCCAATATGCCGTCCCTCTTCGGGCACCAATTTCCTTTCATTTCCATGTGGAGGATTTACTCACCATGATGTAATGACGCTGCATCTCTGATTTCTCCGTGGCCAGCTTATCACACTCCAGCTTTAGACTGCACACACACACACACACACACACACACACACACACACACACAGAGGATAAAAAAAAAAAAAAAAAGAAAAAGAGAAAGCTTTTTTACAAGGTTGTTTGCCAAGTCAGCACATATAGTAAGTAGAGTAATATTTCTACACTGGGTGAAAAGCCTTGAATAGTAATCTGGATTGGTGTGCAAGTGTGTGTGTAAGTGTGTGTGAGGCACGGCTGAAACGGACCGTGCCGGTGTGTAAGCGTATCAGGTAAAATATTTACATTCCAGCCTGAAGTTGAAGTTGACTGTGAAGGGGGAGGTGTTGCTCGCTCTTGCTCTCTCTCTCGCTCTCTCTCTCTCTCTCTCACACACACACACACACACTTTTCTTCAGGCTCTCATTTCCACTTCACCTAATCCCTCTTCGGCAAGAGAAAGAGGAAAAAAAATTTTTTTTTCTATCACCATGACAACCGAGTCTCGCTGCCTCTGCCACCTGATTGGTTAGTACTGAACAAACAAGACGCGATTGGTCAAGCTAAGAATGTAAATGTTTATAGAGATAAGGAACAAAACCGAGTGGTACTTTTTTTCTTTACAACTTCTGAGCCTTAAATGTATCACAGATCTGACATCTCGACGCTCTGTTTATCCTCTCTTCCATGCCTTCTTTAATCGTTCCACTCGTCCGTCAGGGCTGGGAGGCGTTCAAGCTGTAGCAGCCCCTCGAACACCCTTCGTCTTTCAGTGACTTAGAAGAATAAAAATGACAAAACCTGAGCTTGTTTTTTTTTCTTCCCTAAAGTGACGCATATTTTCTCGTATCTAGAAAAAGCTTTTAAGGATGTGGAAACTAATTATGCTGTTCAGGTAGAATTCAAAGTAGCATTCAAAATAATTTTGTTTTGCTCTAAACGTCCTGAACTTCAACTTTATTTACGATGTAACACCAGAGAGGGCGCTAAACTGATTTTTTAAAAATTATTTACAGAGTGCAAAAGCTTCCGAGGCGCTCTATCTGAGACGTCTCAAAACACAGCGATCGAAAATTGGTCGAAAATCACGTGCGTTAGAAACCCTGCGTGTCCGCGTTAGAAACCCCTAGAAGCTAGAGCCGCGTTAGAAGCTGGCCACTATGAAGTTGAGTTTTGCGACTTTGGAGGCATTTGATGAGGTAACGTCACAGAACAGGTTCCCCTACTTAGCTCTCACTTATCTGGCTGGAGAGTTGTGCTGATTAGAATGAGCTTGTTTAGTTAACGGGTAGAACGAATATGTGACATGACTTTTACTTTCTGAAGACGGTGTGTCCACCTCTGCAGGAAAAAAAATGGCTGAGCGAGTAACACCAGAGTACTGCAGATGTCGTTCTGACCACGTTAAGCTGGATCCAGCTGGTTTTAAAGAATAAAGGACTTTATAATAAATGTTGATTGTACTGTACAACAACATACACACACACTATGGCAGCTTGGGAACGCCAATCGGCCTAACCTGCATGTCTTTGGAAAGTTGGAGGAAACCAGAGAACGTGGAGGAAACCCAAATTATTCTTATCATCTAGATCATCATATTAAAAAATAAAATTAAAACTGCCATTAAAACATTGTAATTTCGCTTTTGTTCCAATACTTTTGGCCACCACTGTATTATACATGAAGTCGAACTTTGCCGATCAAACTTTCCACACATTTGTGTAGCAAATGTACCATATTTCTATATAAACACTTTTGTGGAAACTCCCAAATTTATACATGTTCATTTTATGACTGACAAAATATTAGAGAAAATGTTTGTTTTTGTGTCTGCAAAGAAACCATTTTATGCAGCAGGCCACTTTTTTTTTCTTTTTTTTTTAAGACATAAAACTAAAATTCAAGTGTGGAAGCCTCCAGAAAAATTGCACCAGATTCCTCTCATATAATTTCTCAGATAAAACGAACAAGTTGTACTTGAGGCTACTGATTTTTATTTTATTTTTTTTTCTAAAGCAGTTATCATATCAGAAATTGACCATGTTTGGATTACTACAGTTTATTTGTCTTTACAATTTGCATGTGCCTAAAGCTTATTCACAGTACCGTAACAACAAAAGTGTTCAATATTCACAGATTTAAAATTCAATATTAAACAAATATGATTAAACTCTAAGATAGCTTCTATAATTTGCATTTTTCATGTTTTACACAAAACAAATACAGTGTGGCTCTGTTGATATTCTTCCCTCTCTCTGTAGCAGTGTAAAGCTTCAGTTTTATGAATATTCAAATGGAAAATATACAAGTTAAATATAAGTACATGGGTAAACTTTAAATACGTAAGGGATTTAAACGGCATTTGACTTTAACGCTCGGGTAGAATCCTGACTCACATACCTGTGATATTGTGCTTGGAGGAACTGGAACTCGTCTTTGATGCGGTCGCAGGAGTCCGAGGTGGTGAACTTTAGCGGTTGTGCTGATTGAGACGCGGCCTGGGAAAGAGCAAGAACAAGAGTTTTAGACTATAGAGACCACTGGAATTCAGACACACCGTCAACATCTATGCAGCTAAAAACGTTATTATTACAGATTAATTTATCTCTCTAATTGCTGTGTTGGAGAGACTGCAAAGTTATTTTTCGCACCCAAAGTTGCCCCATCGTTCCATCTTTGAATCTTTCAGACGGGAAAATGGCTTGAAATATGTTTTTGTTTGTTTTGCATAATGAAATATACACTTACCAGATCTGTTAATCTATCATAAATATTCAGATATTTTACCAACAGGTCCATAAGTATTTGAACTCTTTTTTCTTGGTGTTTCTGTACACCACGTGTATTTGAAATGAAGAAATCGAGGTGTGATTGAAATGTGCAGTAGATCTGTGGTGAAGCGCAATTCAAGGGGTTTAACAAACATATGGCAATTAAGAATTACAATAATTTCTTCCATTAAAAACTTCCAGTTTCACAAACGTAAAAGTATTTGGACAAATGAACAATCACAAATATTAGGATTATTTTTAATACTTTGATGCAATGAAGTCTGGAACTCAAGGAAATCACAGTCTGCTTCAAAACGTTTCCGACCTCGATCTGCTTGGCCATTCCTATACTGCAGATACCTTCAGTTCCTGCTTGTTCGTCGGTCTACGTAACTTCGGTTTGGTCTTCCATAAGTGAAAAGTAAGTTTAACTGAGATTAGGTCAGGTGACTGACTCGGCCCTTTAAGAACATTCCATTTCTTTGGTTCAGTTTGTTTTTGTGGTATATTTTGGGTCATTACTCATATGTGATTTGAAGCTCTGTTCTGTCAGTCTTGCACACAATATCCGAACAGAAATTATGCCTTGAATATTTCTATCAACAGTCACGTTCTTAATAAACACCAGTGAGCCATTTCCACTTGAGCAATACATGCCCATGACAAAACCCTGTCTTCACGGTCATGTCAGACACAAGATATTAGTGTGTGTGCTTTGTAACATGAGCCATTCCTTTCCTTCTCCATATTCTTCCATTTCAGTCAATCCTCTACAAGTTCATCTCGTATCAGAACGGGACAATCTTTTGTTTTTTATGTAACATGGTTTCTAGCAAAGCCTAATCTGACCTTTCTGTTCTTCAGTGTTTTCAGCTGTTTGCAATTTGAGGTAAATAGTCTACATTTACATTAGAATTCAAATTTCATGATGGTGCCTCTCGATCAGAGGCTTTGAAACTGCATATGATGACTGCTTCCTTCCACAATGTTCCTGACTTGGCTAAATATTGTGTACGTTTTTTTCCCCCATTAAGTGAAGAATTCTGTGATTGTCATCTGTGGACTTCGAGGACTTTTGGTGTTTGAGGTTGCCAGTGCATTCCTCCCTTGTAAGAATGCATGTAATTGTTTATTTGGCCACTCTTAAATTTATCTCTGTCTCTGATGGACCTGTTTTTTTTCCCTCTCCAGTCTATTCAGGGCCACTTCTATCAAGGACTACATTATGAGCATTCCCATAACTAGATACCTAATTCACATTCAATACTTGGAATCAAAACCAGAACTTTTATCTTCCCAATCTGTCATGAAATAACTAAGAAACAGGTCATCAAACTTCTAGCATCAGCCAGTGTGTTCAATTAATTTTGAGCTTGCGGAATTCAAGGGACTGATATTCTGCAATTCTTTCGTATGTGTGGCAAATTATTTATCGCAACAGTGAATTAAAATAATTTTTTTTCAGATGTAGCCACTGTAATCCTACAAATGGCGCACTCTAAACTATTCACACATGGGCAGGCAGCACAGCATCCTATGTGGGAGGAGTAAATTATTTGATAAGTTTGTTTAGAATTGTAACACAATCTAAAGAAAAAAATTATAGTACAGAATTGTGACACTAACAGAATCTCAATACAAGTCGTCCCCGCTTCGGGAGCATGCTTGTAAGTCCGATTTGTTCTCAAGTACGACAAAGTGAGTCTAATACGTCTTTGACACAAATACACAATGTAAAGCAAACCATTCCACTTGGACTAAATCGGTCCCCTTCCCACCAGAAAAACCTAATTGCGCATCAGTAAATAAATCTCACAGGTGAAATCTAAAGGTGTTGTCCCTGTGCCATTAAAAATCGCGAGGGGAATCCCGGATGGCATTTTGCCTCGGAGCTGTTTTCCACTGTATTGGACTGTGAACTCTGTCTTGTTGAGGACTTTCCGAAATTAGGATTGATCAATTAGGAAATGAGGCCAACTCATTTCTCTGGCACACACATACAATATACTGGACATTTTATACATTCCCTTACACACTGAAAATATTGTATATAATCGTAAATATTGGTATCTGGTGCACTACAGTGTCTATTTTTGTACAATACACGTGAGTTATTTCCATGATTTGTCAAATGATAGTAGTACTTTGGTCCATTAGTAACTCAAATGTTCGTAAGTCGGGGACTACCTGTACAGATTGAATCAGCACCTGGGTTTCGTGATAATATCGTATTGGCTGGTCTCTGGTGATTCTCTCTCTAATAAACATAAAACATCACAATAAAGGCTGCACTATATTTATAAACGGCCTTGACAATCGCTTAATTAAGTCATCAGAAATTGAGTTACGTGTCGGAAAATATCCTTTTTGCTCTTTTTGAAAAACATTATTAGATTTTTTTTTTTGTGCAAGTGCAGCCAGAGAGCAGCTATCTGCCAAACCAGCATCACAGAGTATGTGCAGAAATCTGATTTCATATGAAACTGTAATTGCTGGGGGAGGGGGGGGGGGTTTGGGGGGGACAATGGGCTCCCAGAGAAGCTGTGGGCTACACAACAGAACACTCCAGGGGATAAACTGTTTTGTTACACACACACACACACACACACACACACACACACACACACACACCAAGATCTTTATGGTCAACATTCACAAAGCCTGCAGCTCTGATGTAAATCAAAGATCTAGTATTGCAAAGATTCTCTCTCTCACACACACACTGTAGCTGTATGACAGTTTGGTATCAAATCAAGATTTTTACATTAAAAGATTTGATTAATTCCCACGTTATAACGTTATCCTGGGCATTATCGCATGGATACAAAACTATAGTCAGACTGCAAAGTAAAAAATAAAATAGATTTTTTATTGTGTAACATTTCTGATGCTGCCCTATATATCCACCCCAATAAACATTTATTTTCTTCTCATTTTCAATGTAAGCCTGAAAAAGTAACAACTGTGGTCAAATCCCAGATATTCAATATTTACTTTTCACACAAAAAGTGAGACATCATGGCAATATTAAGAATTCATTAAAAAATGTTTGAGATTCAGCCATAGAAAAGCAACTGCAATATATCTGGAATTGACTTACTTACATTTCAAATCACATCTGGGAAAAAAGTAAGCAAGCAAGCAAGTATACATGCAAGCAAGGATGTATGTAATTACTTAAATATATATTGTAAATACCCATGTACACAAGTAATGAGGTAGTAAATATCTAAGTTTTTAAGTATGACATTAAATACATAAGTAGTTTGTAAGTAATTTCGTAAGTATAAAAGTATAGTACTGTGCAAAAGTTCTAAGCATCCTTTTTTTTTTTTTTTTAAATACAATCTTTGTTATACAAGTTAGTTGTGCTTTTATTATTAACACAGTACAACAACATACTAATTAAGCATATGTAAAAGTTTTTAAATTCCGGGTTTTGCATGCAGGAAAAAGAAGCAGGTGCGTCTCAGTGGGGTCCTGAGAATGACTGTGGCTGGTTCTGCAGGATGTTCTGTAAAACTAAGCACTTCATTTCCTTATAAAATGATGACAATAAGACATCCTTTTTAAAAAAGACATCCTTTTTAAAAGACATCCTTGCTCTCATGCAGTTCTTTGTATGTGCCCAAGATCTCGGTACTGTACACACAGTACTGTACAAAAGTACATAAGTATGTAAAGCAAGTAAAGGAGAAAAACACGTAAAATTTTATGTAAAAAAAAAAATTCAAGTATGAAAGTACATACGTTTGTAAACATGTATGTAAGTATGCATGTAAACACAGATATCGAAAGGAGTACATAGGTAAGTATATAAGTAAGTAAATATGGAAGTTAATATATTTAAATATATATAAATATTCAAGAAAGTAGGTAAGTAATTACATACAGTTTCTTAGTAACTACGCAAGTATGTAAGCAGCAATTACGGATGCACAGAAAAAGTAAATATGTAAGTGACTACTTACGTAATTAAGTATATACGTAGATATACAAGTAAGTAAGTAAGAAAGTTTGTAAGTATGTAAGAAAAATAAGTACAGAAATAAGTACTTAAGCAAGTAAAGTAAATAGGGAAGTACAGTCTTTTTCAAAAGTTTGGACAAATTTTCTAATTCAATGTTATTTGTTTTGTGATTTATTTTCTACATTTTAGATAAATACTGGAAATTTCAAAACTATGAAATAACACATGGAATTATTTAACATGGGTAAGGACAAGTGAATATTTTTATGTAAAAATGTACACAAGTTAATCAATCAAAGAATTTCAAACATTCAAATTCAAATCCAATTCATGCAACACATCATAATAATAAACATTAATACACAATATATTGTAAATGAGAGCAATAAATAAGTAGAATGTTTTCTATTAGTATTTCTATAGTCAGAATTCATGTTTTGAAAGACTTGCATAATATAACAAATATATAATAGAAGACGGTAATAATAAATAAATAAATAAATAAATAAAGGGACTTTATCGTTTCCCGCTCATTTCTGATTCACCATGGCTTTGAATGTTGGATTTGGTTTCAAAATCAGAAATTTTCGTTTCACACAAGTAAACTATGATAAAATGTTCTACTGATGACTGACTGAGGAAAAGAAATGGAACTGGTGAGGAAAATTTTCTGTCCTTTCAAAGAGAAAAATTCTATTGATTTAACATACATTTCTAAACGTTTTTAAATTGTACAGTGAAAAAAATTCTGTGGACGATAAATTTGGCGTGTGTGTGTGTGTGTGTGTGGGGGGGGTCTATTATGAGCTATAAGCGTGGCGGCCATAAGAGGTAAACAAGAGGAGAGGTTTGTGTGTGTGTGTGTTTGTTGCTAGGTGACTCTGCTGAAACCCTGAGTAATCCCACTCCTGCTCTCCTACCATTAGAAATCAATTAGAGGGCTGTGCTGCACAAAATCATCAGCCTCACCTGTGACCCACACACTCCTGTGTCAAAGAAAGGAATGGAAAAGAATGAAAGAGAGAGAGAGAGAGAGAGAGAGAGGATTGCCAGGAAGAAAGTAAGCGAGACTAAATGCAAGATGTAGAGAGCTTACATTTGAAAGAGAAAGAGATGGAGAGATTGAGATTGCTGTTTTCCTGCGTGTCCTTTTCTCATGCTAATGAAGGGCTTTGGCCTGTGTGACCCAGACATCTGCTGCTGCACTGTGTCAAACATACACACAACCACACACCTCCATGTTCTTGATGACGCCTTTGTTTTATCAAATAAGGGTGTGTGTGTGTTGGAAAAGAGGGGGGGGGGGGGGGGACACTTTCACAG
>JAQQZS010000018.1:15459069-15469712 GCA_030068045.1 Platyallabes tihoni | reverse complement strand
CTTTAAAATACAAAAACAAAGAAAAGTAGGTCGGAGCAGTCGTGACGGCAGCCGACCTCACCGGCGCCATCTTGGAATGATCCCGGTTAGAAGTGACCTAACTGACTCGACTAACAAAAGATCTATTAAATTGCAAATAAATAATTTATTAAATCTCATAGGTCTTCTGTCAATCAAGCAGCTATTAGGCACATAAAGGGAAATCTGAAAGCTCATGTATGAGGAAGTGGGCAGAAGTGTTTTCTAATTAATTTCCTTTGACTGTGTTGACTTTCACATTCTTCCCTCTCTCTTTTTCCATTCCTTATTTCCTATATGGCTATACTTCCACCAGGTATCTATAAAACGTCCCTCCAATTGATTCTCGGCTTTCTACAGAACATGAGAACGGCTCGTGCTTTTTGATGAAGAAGCGGATGTACGTGGTACGCATGTACTTCGTGTTTACTCAGGGTGTTTGGCCTTGGACTTGTATACCTTTTTGTTCGGTGGATAAAACTGAGAACATTCCGACGCTCCGTTGTGTGTGTGATTGTCTCTTTCCCGATCCGAAGCACAGCGGACAGATATCAGGGTTCGTTCATCGATTTATTTAAACGTAACAGCATGTTCCTATAATAGTGGCTACTAGCCACATTTAGAGGAACTAGGGGGAAAGAAAAATCAAGAAAAAAAAAATCAATGTGTTTTGAGAAGAAAATATTACCATGAAATCTCATCATGAAATTTGGACTTGCTGACTTTTTTTTTTTTTGGCAAGGACGCAAAAACTATTTACCACATGATCATGTAAGCATTTTTAGCTATTAGAGACGGCAATCACTAGTCACCGCCTGATACAATGCTACCACGATACCTCGGTGGCGATTTGATTAAGATTCTATAAGCATCACCATTTTATATATTCGATATTACATTTTTACCTCGATTTTGTTACACTTTTGAACCATAAAAAAAAAAAGTGTAATGATTATTAGTATAATTAAACGTAGTCCTTTCCTTATAACATTAGTCTTCTCGTTTAAAATCCAAGCACGGCATTTAAACAATACAAACTAACATTAAATACAAGCATTTAACATTTAACTTTAAATTAAATTAAGCAAAAAAGCTACATTTTTACTAAGCAGCGTATATATAAATATATTTTTCAAATAATTCACAGGATGAAAATATGTGAATAGTTCAGCAACGTTTTACCTCCTTAAGCGCCTCCAAAGTCTCAAAATGCACTTGCGCTATATTGCACAACATTTATATTCCTGCTGTTTTTGCACAAAATATTTTCAAATCATTGCTGCTGCTTGGGAATGACAAATGTTTACTGTTTCTCCTCCCACTACCTCAACTCATACCTCATTATTACAAAAGTAATAAACGAGTTACGTTGTTGTGTTTGTCACTTTGCTCTTTGTTTGCACATTTGCACGTGCACTTTGTTGTATGTTGTCTTTTATTGTTTCTTTTTTGTATAAAAGTAGGTTTAGGTTAACTTAAAAATAAAAAATGTAAATTTGTCGTATCTGAGCTAGTCAGCTAATTAGGTCTCTTAGTTAGCTAGCTGGTTTTGGTAGAGTTGCGTTGTTCATTTATGTTGTTGCATGTATGTAGCACCTCGGTCCTGGAGGAACGTTGTTTCGTTTCTCTGTGTACTGAACTGTATATGGTTGGAATGAAAGTCTACTTGACTTGACATTAAGCATGCGCATGCTTCTAACGTTGCGATTTTCAACTAATTGTGACTGGTTTAAGCGTGTGTAATGAGTGGGTTTGTGACTACTTTGCTCACAAAGTTGGGAGAAAAAGCCAGATCAGAGGTTTTAACATGCAGGATTTTTGCTAATGCATTAAAATACATTTCTGTTGAGCCACCCGAAAGTTTGTCCGCTCGGTACAGAATTCTTTATAACCGAGGAAGATCAGTCATGACCAATAAAACTGAAAACCAATCAATTCTGGTCACAGTCCGAATGACCGGGTCATCTCTATTATAAACGTAAAAAATAAATAAATAAAAATTCGATTTTGGAGTCAGTGTGGCGATACATGAATCACCACACAAAAGAATCGCGATTCATAACCGAATCGATTTTTTCCACCATCTCTAATATACGGTTAGCACTTTTGCACCTGATCAGTTGAAGCCAAAACATAAGACATATTACTTGACAAACATGTCTGGAAAATGCCTCCCATTCAAACGGACTTCATTTACTAAGAAGTGGTGCATTATTACTGTATCTACGACTATTCTGTACTTGTCTCTTATGTGTAAATCTTGCGACACTCGCATCGCCGCACAGCATAAAAGCTCTTTCAAAGTCTCCCAGTGTGGATCAGATCATGTCTCAAAAGCTGTCCAGGATAAAAAGAGTGTGCTTTTATGTAAAAGTGGAACATAATCCCAGACCGACACTTATCTTGAAAACTTAAGTCAGTATGGCAGATTCTTTTTAGAAATTCTGAACAATGTGAATTCAGGAGGACAATTTATTACTACTTGGAAAAGAAAAAAGAAAAAAAAAAAAACCCTCTCCTGAAAGACAGAACGAATTTAAAATGCAAATGAAATTCCAAGGCATAACTTGGGTGGCCTGAAGTGAACCGTGTTTGCAGGTGCAGCTCAAGCTGATCCCCTCATTAATTACGAGTCTCTTTAATGACCTTGTGTTTGTATACAAAGCTCTGTCTGTGTTGCCGGCTGGAGACCCCACGAGAGCTCGAAAACCTACCAAACCAACATCAGGGGACTCATTAAAGAACACGGTGCTGCGTGCGGGGAGCCTCTGCGATGGAAAGGAAGCATGCAAGGAAATAATAAAAGGAAGGAAAAAAAAAAAAAAAGGACTTGACCTTTTCAGCCTTTAAAAGAGTATCTTTGTCTGTGCAGGATAAAAATGCAAAAAATATGAAGTGGCCTCATTGCTTCACTGAGCTAGCATTAAACCTTAACTGAACATAGTAGTGAAGTATTTCATCTTTATTAGAAAAATCTAATGAATGATACATTATTTTGTAGAATCAATTATTTTGTTCAATATTATTTCTCATTGTAAGTGCTTTATTTTATTATTTTTTTCTCAGACTAACCTCCAGAAGAATAAAAAAAAGCTTCTTGTACTCATTTCCTGGTTTTATAAACCTAAGCACAGAGGTACCTCAGCAAATACTGATTTCTTAAGTTGAAAATCCGTATTGCGAGACTCATTTTCTTTTTAGAAATAACGTAAATGCAGACATTATTTATGCAGATCTTCCAGCAAACAGAAAAATATGACCAATATCACCAATTTCCAACGTTATAGTCTTATTTTTGCATCTAAAAACTAAATATTTAGAAAGACATGTAAATGGGGTAACGTGTAATAAATAGACATTAAACGTCACTTAACCTTAACTTATGACTCCTTCTGGCACCGGGTGCTTTATTAATTTGCACTAAAAATGGATCGGTTTTCTTCTTGCTACCGTGCTTGCTAACATTCTTGCGAGTCTTGGTGCTATGTCTTCACCAAATCTTCCACAAAATGCAAATAATTTGTAAAAACATGTAAACTTACTTTCCTTGGCTTTCGCAAACGAGTTGCGAATGGCCCACGGATCGCTTGGAAAATTTCTTGCACAATTTCAATTCTTAAGGCGAAAAATCTAGAGGGAGGGCATCTGTATGCTGAGATTCTGAGGTATTTGATTTGGTTACAGCTTTTCTGTCAAGGTTCAAGGTGTTTATTTGCCGATGCCACCATATGTGCGGACCTACAGAGGAATCGAAATACTGTTTCTCTTCTCTTTTATTAATTGCTTCCACTGTCAGTGCAATATAGGAAGTTTATATGCAAATACTAGTAGTAAGTGCAATATAGACACATATTATTGTATGAAGGTAACAGCAGCGTACTTGTAATAAATAGATATGAACAAACTAAGTGAATATATCTTTTTTTAAATGAATCAAATGTTATTTGATATTGATCTTTGATCTTGTAAACATCTGAATGTATACACATCTGAGTAAATGTAAACAGTGCTTACATCCGAGTAAATGATACGTCAGCGTAATCGCTTTTCTATCCTTTAAGCTCTTAGGAAAGCCAGGTGGAACTGTTTAGGTGTTTGGTTTTTCCTGCGTCCAATAGGGGATTTCCTCAGGGTTCACTGGTTTCTTCCGAAAAACACACCAGTGTAACGTCTGACAAGAGTCTGAAACTGTACCAACGGTGCCCTGTAATGTACTGACATGTATTTCTACTTCACATGATATAACCAGCGTGTATAAATGAAGAAAAATTCAGAGAATTGCATCTTCTCGAAATTATGGATTAAAAAACAATAACAATAACAACAAAGACAATGGATATTTAACTCCGGAGAAATCGTACACGGTTGTTCGACCCTACACACCTGTTATACACTGGATCCACATCAATGAATGAAAAAAAGAATGAAAGAAAGAAGGGATAGGTGCAGAACTGCATGGAGGGAGAAGAAAAAATCCAGGTAATGCACCGAAAGCTTAGACAAAAGCATGCAAATGCATGCATGCATATAGGAAAATGTACAATGAGGATTTAGAAAGAGACAGAAAGAAAGCGAGTGTGTGAAAGGATAAAATGGTAGAGTAGTAAGTGCACGCTCACCGAGTGTCTGGCTTGTGGAAACATCATGTCAGGTTTCTTCTTGATTCTTTCTTCTGCAAGTGGAATTCAACCCAAATCCTTTGTGATCACGGGGTAGGAGTAGGGGTAAATAAATATATCTATATATATATATATATATATATATATATATGGAGGCTGTGTGCACCCTGATATCTCTCCCTCTCTCTCTCTTTATGGACTGTAACAGGAAAAGAAAAAAAAAAAGGCCAATGCTATGGAAACGAAATCAGCGCGTGCTCACTCTGCTAGCTAAAACCCGCAGCTACAGCTAGCATCGAAAACTAACTTCGGCTAAAATAAGCTAGGATAGGATGAGATTAAGATTTAGCGCAGAACCGACAGCGAAATACAATGACACAGTACACAAAGCAGCGATCCCAATCGCGATGTGTTGTGTTTTTTAAGCAGAATCCAGCTGCCGGGGAAGTTAACACACAAAAACAGGCTGCGAACGAAAGGAAAACAAACCCGCTGCAAACCCGCTCACACCGGAAATCACGGATAAAAGTTGACGAATCGCCGGTTTATCCGCTTCCGCTCCTGAGCTGCGTGCCTTTATGCGGTTCTCCTGGTTGTAAACGCGAGACGCGGGATGGACGCGGCGCTCTGAGTCTGAAGGCCCAGTTTAGATGTCAAACGGATTAGATTACAGCGTGCGGAAGTGCCGCCGTGTTTGGCCCCGCCCATTCTACATAAGCTCCGCCCCTACGCACAGCCCCCTGTACTCGGATTTGCCCGGAAGTGCTTAACGTTCATCTTTAATCAGCTTTAATAATAGTTTTTATTATTATTATTATTATTATTATTATTATTATTATTCATAATAATAATAATAGATAATAATAATAATATAGACGATTGACAACATTTATTATTATTATTATTAATAATAATAATGATGATGATAAATTATTATTATTAATATTATTATTATTAATAACTGTTGTCAATCGTCTATATCACTTTATCCTGTATACAGGGTCGTGGTGGGGCCTGGAGCCTAACCCAGGAGACTTAGGGAACACCCTAGATGGAGTGTCAATCCATCACAAGGCACACACACACACACACACACACACACATACTTGGCAATATGAACAACAGTTAACCTAATCTAAATGTCTTTGGACTGTGGGAGGAAACCTGGGTACCTGAAGAAAACCTAAGCCTGGGGAGAACATGCAAACAGACCCCAAAGTAGGATTGGAACCTGGAGGTCCGAGGCCACAGAGCTAACCGCTACGCCACCATGTCACCATGTTCTGCCAGTCATGTTTAATATTGATGATGATAGTGGTTATTATTAATATTAGTAGTAGTAAATAATAATAATAATAATTTTTATTATTATTTAAGAAGTATTATTCTTAAACTACTATAAATACTTCTAGTAGTAGTAAGGTACAATAATACTGTTTCCAAACGTGCCAGTTGTAAGAAGCTGTAAATAATTATTAAGAAACATTCTCTTTTTTTCAAGTGTCTGCGTGTTAAGGCTGGATGCATGATCAAAAAGAAGGGAATATAGCAAGATCTGATTTCCTTTGTGTTAAAGGTTTAGCAGCTGTCTTGTATCATTGTACAATCTCGTGCTGCCCCCTTCTGGTCAAACACTTTTATTTCAGCAGCTCCCTCTTCTTTTCTATTTGACATTTTCTTTCTTTTTTTTTTTTTTAGAAACAATTTAGTTATCAACTAGATCTTGATTTCATAAAGGGGTAAAAAATCAACCTGATGTTCACACATTTACTGCTAATAAAGGCTGAATATTCATAAAATGCTCTGAACCAAACTGTTTCAAAATGCTGGCAATGAGTTTTAATAAGTTTAGATTTGGTTTATTGTAATAATATAACAAGCAATACTCAATTAAGGTATCTATTATATTTTTTCGTAGATTTTTTTTCACTGTGTGAGATGGGAAATGCCCTGAGCACCGTACATTCACATACAGTACATAGACATGCAGGAAATACTGTAAATAGACACCTACTGTACAGTATACTCACTCCCTCTCACTCACTGTCTATACAGTGCTAACCACCCATGCTTTTAAGTTTTTGCATTATTATGACTACTATTGCTTCCTTCTTTTGAAATTGGAATAAATCGATTGAGATGCTGTGGGATGACCTTACACAGGTTAAACCCTCCAGTGTGGCGAAATAAAAATCATTTTAAAAAGAAGACTGGGCCAAAATTCCTCCACAGAAATGTGAAAGACTCATTGGCTGAGCACTTCACAGGGTGCTCCCTACTCCCTCCTCCGTTGGCACCATTTGGAACACTCTCGAACTCACCAGCGTTGTCCTCACTTCCTCAGTGCGTTACCATGGTAACATAAGCCTCTCGGTTACCTGTGGGTCCTGCCGTGAAAATTTCACACTGTGGGACATTGAATATTTATTAAAGCATACTATTGAAACGTGTATAACTTGTAAATAAATTTATATATAATGATTAATAATAATTGATTAAAGATGTACAGAGAGATTTATTATTATTATTATTATTATTATTATTAGTTTTTTTTTTTTTTTTAAAGATTACTAACCGATATCATACTAAGGATTTCCTGATTAAATTAAAATGTACATTTTTGCGTCCTTTTAACAAGATGTCGTCCTCAATAATAATGATAATAAATATATAAATCCTTTTTCGAGTTCCATTTTTTTCACGCTCCAGCGAGATGCAATGACTGATGGGAATTTTTTCATTCCCATTTCCGGTGAAGTGAGCACCTGTTGTTCACTTGTTCCCTACACCGTTCGTACGTCCCAGGGTATTTCAGGCCGATTGGAACGCACCCATTGTCAGCTTGATCACAGTTTTTAGGTTTAGGGGGCAATTACTTTTTCACACAGGTCCAGGCAGGTTTGGGGAACTTTTTTCCCCATAATAAATGAAATCATCATTTAAAAACTGCTTTTTATATTTACTCAGGTTGTCTCTGTATAATATAAAATTTTGTTTGATGATCTGAATCATTTAAGTGTGACGAATATGCAAAAAAAAAAAAAAACCCTACTTTTTCACTGCATTGTATACTGATGATAGATAGATTGAATATAAAGTAAGGTGTAGACGTAGGTGATAATATACCAGATAATTATTATGTTTATTAAATTATATATATTTTTTAATAAACTTGAAGTAAAACTGAAGTAAAAGAAACAAGCTGCCATCCATCCATCCATCATCTATATCTCTTATCCTTATCCATAAAGTACGGTAAATCCTTGGTGGGGCACCAACTCATCACAGGGCACAAGCACATGCACAGACACACTTCAATCCATTCTCTAAGGGGCAAGTTGGAAATGCCAGTCGGCCTACAGCATGTCTTTGGGCTGTGGGAGGAAACCTACCAAACATGAGGAGAATGTGCAAACTCCACCCACACAGACTAGAGCTGGGATTTGAACCCCCAACCCTGGATCATATTTCTCTAAACTGTCTTTTAGAATAGAATAGAATAGAATAGAATAGCATTGTGGTATGTCTAACGAAATTAGGTGTTTTAGACATATTACACAGAATTCACAAATTAACCTTCACTCACAAATAACGCAATTAACAGTTACACCTATTTCACTAAAATGCATACATATTGCAGAAAATAACTGTACTGAAAATTTGTGTGGCTTTTGGGTAAAAACTGTTCTTCGGTCTATTTGTTCTGGTCTTGATTGTTCTGTAGCGTCTGCCTTACGGTAACAGTTCCAACAGAGGGTGACCAGGGTGAGACGGATCTTGGTGAGACGGGCGAGACATCTTTAAACATGTTGTTCGACTTGTAAAATGTACAAAAGCTCAGATCAACCTATATGTAATATATAGGACTTTTTTTTTAATAAGAGTTTTTTTTAAACCTATTTTATTACATAATTACATTTGTAGTTAACATAACAGGCGGCACAGTGGCGTAGTGGTTAGCACTGTCGCCTTGCACCCCAGTGTTCAATTTCCGCCTCGGCATGTTCTCCCTGTGCTTTGTGGGTTTCCTCCAACAGCGCAAAAACAAGCAGATTAGGCTGACTGGCGTTACCAAACTGCCCATAGTGTGTGAATAAGCGTGTGCGTGTGTATATGTAAGAGCCCTGTGATGGACTGGAACCCCATCCAGGGTGTTCCCTGCCTTGTGCCCCAAGCCTCCTGGGATAGACTCCAGGCCCCAACGACCCTGTATACAGGATAAAGCAGTATAGGCAATGACTGAGAGTTAACTGACAATTTCTTCCTCAATTCCTGCACTCATGTTTTCCCTTGTGTTCCACACTGCTTCTGCAAATATGTCTTTCTCATTTTTTGGGACAGAAGAGTACATGGTCTTTGCTTACTGAGTAAACCACAAAGGCAGAATATAAAATAAGACTTTCTGGTCTGTGGAGCGAACTGCTGTTGCTTAATGTCGTGTAACACTTAACCACCCGTGTGTCCCTGTATTAAAAAAAAAGTGGTTTAATTAAACCTTTTCTCTTGATGTTTATTTAAAACCTTGCCTTGTAAACCCCATGAAATGATCAATATTTATTGATTTTTGCCATATCTGTCAAAACACCTATGATATCCTGTGGGTATCCAATCACTAGTGTAACACTGGGATAAGTGCATTAGTGTAGAACCTCGGATTGCGAGTAACGCGGTTTGCGAGGGTTCCGCAAGACGAGCAAGAAACTGGTTTACGAGTACCGAGTATCATGTAGCACACATGCGTTTCTTGTTTTGACTCCGAGTGTCATGTGATCACAACTGAGTCAGTGGTTCTTTTCTCAGAATTGTGGGTAATCGCCTCCCGTGCTGGGTCTTAGTGCGCGTCTCTTACTGGTATAATCAATATCCGTGCGTGTGTACTGTTTCCTATAACAACTGTGACCATGTGTGTGCGTGTAAAACATCCTTTATTTTGTGTTTGTATATGTGTGTTGTCCTATCGCACACGTGTGTTTATCATAACACACGTGTGCACGCGCATAAAGCAAAATCAAGAATCATTAGAGAGGTGAAAGATCCATTTTCTCTCTCTGTGTCAGCCTGCAGTGATGTGGGTGTGTGATAGTGTGTGTGCTCGCATCATTGGACAGCATGCCCCTTCCCTCCTCCTCTCACCTACACATACATTCACACACACGAGAGGGGAGAGGAGTCATTCCTCCTCTTTGTCTTATCTTCACACACACGCACATATATATACAGCGCATGCGCAAACAAACACACACATACACAGCGAGTGGGCGCATAAACAGTAACGGAAACACTAAACGGGTTTTATTTTGACTTTTTTCAAAGGTTATGGTTGCATGTTAATTTGTTTTATTTTTACTTTATATTTTGTATAAATTTTTTATATATTTATTTTTTGGGTTGTGGAACGAATAATTTGAGGTTTCATTATTTCTTTTGGGGGAAATTTACATTTACAGTTGTTTTGATATACGAGCGCACTTCGGGAACGAATTATGCTCGTAATACAATGTTCCACTTTATATGGACAAATAAAGAGATTTTTTTTTACTCTGAGAACACCCTGGAATATTATAAAGTAGACTATACAGTAGTTCAATTCTTTAAACAATCTTATCAATACTTTTATTAACGCAGTCGTAAAGATTTAATTGATAGATGATTCACCCATGATTAGATTTTATTATTTAATCCTGTCCAGTAATCTATGAAATAAATTTTTTATTTTAATTTCAGTATTCAATAAAAATCATTTTAAATGTGTGATGTGAATGTTTGAGCACTGATTATGTCACATCTTTTAGATTCATTTAGATTTATGATTGTAGGACAACAGAAATGTTTTGTGTTGTTTAAGTTAAAGATATTATTAAAGCACATAATAACATGCTTGTAACCATTTTATTGTATGATTCCAGCAAGTGAAGTCATGAACACGTGGTCTGAACACGTTCAGCAGTTGTAGAGCTTGTTGATCCTCAGAATGTCGATGGTGGACAGTTCCTGTCTCTGTCCAAT
>JAQQZS010000018.1:15440902-15458969 GCA_030068045.1 Platyallabes tihoni | reverse complement strand
ACTGTGGGAAGAAACCGGAGTACCCGGAGGAAACCCACCAAGCACGGGGAGAACATGCAAACTCCATGCACACAGAGCCTGGCCGTGCTCCATGCACCTCGAGTCTGGCCGGGAATCGAACCCGGACGTGAAAGGCGACAGTGCTAACCACTACACCACTGTGCCGCCACAGAGAAACCTAAATTATAAAAATAAAATATTACTTTTGGAACCAGATGTTTTTTTTTGTTTTTTTTTTTTTTACGGCAAAACTGCTCTGAAATGAAAGACATGTTGATGAAGATCATCCAAGGAAAATCACCTACAGGAACACAAAGAGAAAGTATTATGCCTTTGTTAAGTTCTCATAGTAAACAATGAATGAATAGTGTTTTAAGAAATGTGAAAGGGTGCAAAAAGAGTACTTTAATTCAAACAGTTCTTTACAATCCGTCATTACCTTCCTCTACTTGTGAGAACAGATATTTTACCCCAAAAACACACAGCAGGAATTCCATCCTGCTTCCACAATCTTGACTTAAACAGTACTGTAAGTCCATTAACTACACAAGTCACTCCCTTAATTGAGGCTAATTCATATATCAGTCACCAAAACACTAAGAGCTACAGTCCCTCCATTAGTGCAGAATATCCAAACACCTCCACCCCCTTGCTCTGCGTTGGTAAGGTATTAAAGTTTCAGAGTTCAGAGGATCCTCCCTATAGTTCCACACATTAGACAGTGGTCACTAACACCTAGTGATAATCCCCAAAAAACCACACCAAGTTGTTTCTGTACATGTCCATGAGTATAAAAAGCCTAGTATGACAGTATGCAGTCACTGAGCTACGGTGAAGGAGCTTCCTGAATATCTCCACACACTGACGCACCATGAAGTCCAGAGTGTCTCTCTCCATTCTAGTCCTGCTGCTTGGCTTCTCGCAAGCTCTCTATCTCAACCCGTCTCAGGATGTGGACATCACTACAAGGATTCTCACCACCAACAAAGGTCTGATAACTTGTTACTTTCCACATATGTTTGCTTAGAACCTGTCTCATTCTATGCTCATTATTTTGTAATGATTTCATTAGGAGGCCACTTTGTGTCCTTGCAACAGCGATTCTTGATTTACCTGAAGAAGCTACGCCATTACAAGGAACACTCCTTATTGGTTTTGCTGTCTTCATTTCTTTTTGTTTCTCTGTCTAAAGGATCCAGTGAAGTGTTGTTGGAAGGAGACATCCTCATGCCAAGAGGTAGGAACGCTCTTGTCTGCACCACCAACAACTGCTTTTGGAAAAAGTCCTCCAATGGCGTAGTGGAGGTGCCTTTTACAGTGAGCAGTGATTTCTGTAAGTGAAAGACGTCCTTATTCACACTGTCCAGTTATATCACATTTCTGTTTATTCCTTAACAATGTGCTGACCGTTTTCTTTATAGCTTCCTCCGACTTGACTGTAATTACCAGCGCCATGGCCACCTTCCACAGTAAAACCTGCATTAGATTCATTCCCAGGACAAATGAAACCGACTATATCAGCATCCAGAACCTAAACGGGTGAGGATCAGTCAAACATTTTCTATAACCTGTTTCATATTTTTGTATTTGCTTTGAATGTCCACATGTTGGCTTCAGTGACGTCCTCAATCTTGTCTCTTTTCCCCCCAGATGCTACTCTAGTGTGGGCAAAACAGGTGGTGCTCAGGTGGTCTCTCTCAGCAGGTTGGGTTGTGTTTATAACGGCATCGCCGAACACGAGCTGAACCACGCACTCGGTTTCTATCATGAGCATACTAGGAGTGACCGTGACAGCTACGTCCAAATCAACTGGGCAAACATCCAGTCATCAATGCAGTCTAACTTTGACCTGCAGAACACCAACAACCTCAACACGGCGTACGACTACTCGTCCATCATGCACTATGCGAAAACAGCTTTCTCTGCCAACGGTCTGGACACCATCACTCCTATTCCCAATAAGTCAGTGAATATTGGACAGAGACAGGAACTGTCCACCATCGACATTCTGAGGATCAACAAGCTCTACAACTGCTGAACGTGTTCAGATGTTTTGGCTTGAAGTAGCATCTCTTTAGGATATCTGTTAATGATAGAGGATGCAGTTCTGTACACATTCTGTAATAGCAAAATATGTAATCATAAAATACAATGGCTATAAAGCATGTTGTTCTTGTTGTGTGCTTTAATGATATATTTAACCTAAAGAACAAAAAAAAAACATTAATCAAAGTATTGGCAAGATTGTTTGGAGAATTAAATAGCTGTATAGACCACATGACTGGAAAATAATATGATTATATACAAGGGGAATTCAAGTCAAAGTGGGACTTTTGAATGTACAGAATAACAGAACACAGTTATTAGAGTAAAAACTCCCTTTATTTCTCTTCACAGCATTATGTGGCAATGACTCCTAGCCAAGTTCTTGTAATGTCCAAGTGGTGAATGATTGTGTTTACAGTTTCCACAGACATGAGATGAGTCTCCTAAGCAACTTGACCTCGGTTCTGTCATTTACGGAAGTTCAGCCTTCTGTAAAACCTTTGCACCGTTTTGATGTTTTACTAACACACTCATCACTGTACTGAGCTTGAAGCCTTCTCTAAATTGGAATCGCTCTCATGCCTTCATTCACCAGATGATCCATCACATGTGTAATGGAGGGGGTCTCACGAGGGGCAGAACCGCACGAAAATACTCTGCACTGT
The DNA here is from genome assembly GCA_030068045.1 of Platyallabes tihoni. Classification (NCBI taxonomy): domain Eukaryota; kingdom Metazoa; phylum Chordata; class Actinopteri; order Siluriformes; family Clariidae; genus Platyallabes; species Platyallabes tihoni. The sequence continues at coordinate 15,456,258 of JAQQZS010000018.1, read as the reverse complement.
TCAGAAAATGCAGATCCCTATCCTCCTACCCTGCCCTTTTTAATATGATACAACTGAGAAAAAAAAATTTAATGAGTGAAGTAAGTTCTAGTTCTGCATTTAATATTAATCACAAATGATTTCCAAACATAAACTTTATATAACATACTATACAAATTTGTCTTTTAATCAAGTAAGGTTACCGTCATACCGAAAGTTCAATACCCATAACACTTTGCAGGTTTTCTGCCCAGCAATGTAATCACTTGTATCTACATTCTGCATTCTGATGACAGGGCATACATGGTCAACAAGGAACACTTATCACTCACATGTTCCAATATACTGTACAGGAAACCATACTGTATCATCAACGAGGACCATCATCAAAAACCGGGGACTTTTCCCAGCGTTTCCGTAGTGCTTGGATGACATTAAAGTAGGAAGGTTTCTCAGTCTGTCAGAGCCATGATTGGATTGGCCTCCCAGGAACTCCTTTAATGGCTCAGAGCGAGGTCAGGAGTGTACAGGGGATGTGGCACAGCCGAGTTCCTGTAATGTGTGTACAGTTCCCACACACAGATGAGCCTCTACTGCAAGCCACAGTATGACTCAGGAGTTCCTTGGTGAACGACTGCAGAGAGAGAGCTCCGAGACACCTCATACAAGATCGTCATTCACGGACGTACAGCGCTCTTTAAAATGTTTGCATCATCAAATGTTTTACTCCAGATAAGATTCTCATTGGTGCACAGTGCATGAATTGTGCTTGAAAGTGTGAATGTAGCTTTGACAGTTTGTTAAGAGTTGAGGAACTTTTGCTCTGGTCAAAATTCTACTGCTATAGTTTGTCTCTGTCCATCTCAACCTCAATCTCAGTTCTAACTGAAGGAAAGCTACCACCACCATGCTTCTCTGTGCTACCTAAGTTTCTGCTCAATGTAGAGCTTAGTGCTTAGACCAAATAGACAAATTGAATTTTGAGCCAGATTAAACTCCTCACTATTATTGAAGATTAAAATAAAGGAGTCATTGATGGAAATCTCACAGGTCTCTAGTCTGCAATGAAATCAAAGAAAACAGTCAAGACAGGCAGCAAGTATAGGAACAAATTTATTTAAATTTAAAACAGATACTTTATTTTTTATTTTTTTTTAATAGATTTTTTTTTAGAAGGCGGTTATGAAAATCTTTTCCATGTTCAAATGAGGTTCAGGCAACAGTGGTTGAAATGAATCGATACAAATAAAGAGAAGAAAAAAAAAGTATATGGTGAGAACGATGTATTAATATTTTCTTATCCCATAAACTCCAACCCCAACACAGAGCACATGCAGTTTAAAAATGTCAATTTATTAAAAATTAACTTAAAAAAACAAAAAAACAAAAACAGCAGTTTTTCTCAAATCTTAAATACAGAATAAAGTCATTGGGTTTTTATCTTTTTTAGTGTTTCGATTGGGTTTTTAAAAAAAGGGCACCATGTCTCATCCTTAAGTACCTGTGGGATTTGGACAACAGTTGGCACTTCTATAAAGTTAGTCTCCATGGAGGGCATTGGCACATGATAGAACAGAACATGTACATCTGCTTTAATGGAAAAAAATTAATTAATAATAATAATAAAATAAAAATCAAGAGAAATTGATATTCCACATACCACTCTGCATCATACCTATTGTGACATGGAAAAATTGTTTGAAAAAAAAAAATACTGCATAAAATGCTTTTTTGGGACTGTAAAGATTGATGTGATGCTGATTTAGAAAAGCCGAATTTTTTAGTGCATGACTTGTATGTCTGTAGTATTTGCACTGCAGCAAATTAATTCATGCAAGCTGGAAGTGTGTAAAAATCGAATTGCCCCCGAAATTAACTCTGCATTTACGGTGCTCCGTTACAGTACTAGTACCAACCGTGTAATAAACCGACCAGTTGAGAAAAACTTCATCACCAGATCATTTTAACCTGCTGTCCTCCCAGACATGACTAAGAATGGGATTTGGAAATGTGCACTGCATTTTAATGCGTTTATTTTGTTGGGATTTGATATGCCATATATACACTAAATTGTTATAACTATAATATTTTAATCGTCATAAACTGTAAATACTCCGCTGTTAAAATGGTCATTCGTTACTTTGATCCTTTGAGGCGGAATATGAGACGAATACATCTGTAATCGACTTCCCGAACCAGAATTTTAAAGCACTATCCTCTTCTGCCACTACAAAGCGTTACTGACTCATTCCTCTCCATATAGAATTACTTACAGTCCATGAATCACTCACACACTGTACCGCCTGCTTCGCCAAGTACACTTGTGCTAATGTGTTTTTCATCTTGTATAACCAGGTGTAAACCGTGATTCATGCGAAATCTCAGCACAATACCGAAAAATAGCTAAATAACTGCAAGGTTACTGTGATGAGGGCCAACACTGCATACTGTTTAGGATTATAGACCAGGAATTAAAAACAAATTACCAGAAAGACAGACTCAATCAGTAATCCGCTTCAATCTTCAACAATACCATTTCATGTGCTTCTAGTGTCACTCCTGATACTGAAAATGCCCCAAAAGAGCACAAATTCTCGTCGACGTAGACATTTTCCTAAAAATGCCAGAAAAATAAACTTAAAAATGTGAATACGCATATAAATACCGCTGCTATAACGATGACAAACTGAGTCCGTTCCATTAATTCAATATATCCAATGAGTAACTAACTGACTTGCTCATAGTAGGGGCTTGTGGGTGTGGCATGAGAAGAACAACAACAAAAATAATAAAAGGATTCAAAAGAAATGCATATAAAATAATCAAGCATGCACATCCGTTGCAATTATTATTTTTTTCAACAAATACATATTAATAGTTTTGTTATCCTGAGACTTCCGTCCATATTGCAATTAACTGCTTGACGTCAAGATATACAGATATACACTATACGGACTGAGACACCAAGGACGTGACTGATGCGGAATCTGAATTCGTACATTTTGGTTAATTCATTTCACGATTGACTGTAAATACTGTTAGTTTTTAAAATCGTCAAATCGATGATCGATAGTCACTCGAGGGAGATCTGAGGTGTTCCTTGTTTAATAGAAAATTATCAGCTTGCCTAGCAGCGACGTATTCAAAACCAGATTATTGTAAATGATAAACGATTTAATACACTTAAACACTGAGTCTCTGGTTTGCTAAAGCTTTCTACACACACCCGATGAGAGAGGGCAACAATTTAGGAGCCAATATTATGAACAAGAACAAAGTAAAGTCTTTTAAACAGCTATGACAACAAACACGGCAGACGGTTTTGAAAAGAAACTGAGCTACTTAGTGTGTTGAACTTTTACCAGGTAGCCGGACAGACGGGGAAATTTTGCCTAAAATCCTCCATCTAATATATCTTGCTATTAATTCTTCAAATGTACAGTATGTGAATAATGCATAAACCGCCCTTTAGCTGAGAAACAAAAAAAGTAATGATGAAGCTTCAGGTGTGACTCATAGGGCTGAAATATACTTGCTGTTAAACCACTGGTTCGTGTTATCAACTGGGAACGTTGTGAGCATATTTGTTGCCCGTATACTATGTGTTTAACCGGACTGTTCCAGTAGGGGGCACACTAGAGAATTTAATACTTTTTTTTTTTTTTTTTTGCATGAGTTTAGCTTCCATGTCAATGTACTTCTCTCCAACCATCTGTTCTGACGTGCCCTTTTATCACTGGGTAGCGATAAAGACGCACCATACCAATGGCGGTAATCGCAGATCTCATTGAAACCTTAAACCATTTTTAATGTGCCTGCCTACTACACTGTCCCTACCGTTTATCCGCACGATGCATCTTCCGAGACTTGATCAAAACACAAGTTTATTATTATATGAAGAGCAAGTATATATTTTTGCCCATAAACACTGTATAGTTCTGCTCCTTTGACTTGTTGCTTGTAAACAACCTGCATGAAAATTAGGGTGGGATTTTAGTAAATCAGGACCATAGTGTTTTAGTTGTTCATCTTGCATTATTAGATACTAATTTATTTGCTTCTTACGGAAAACCCAAACGTATGTGTCTTACATACTGGTGTAAAATGGAGGGCGGCACATGTAATCTGATGGGGGGTGCGGTTGAACCGTAAAACTATTATAAATAAATAGTCTGATCCTCCGTCCTTTTTATATCGAACTGCTCTTTGCTCGTGAAGCCTCGTCACCTGTCCTGATTTGGTGTGAGTTTTATGCATTTATTTATTTTTAGCCCTTGATGATAAACTATGAAAGGAAACCTGTAGAAACCCTTTAACACCCCCCCCCTCCTCCTCAACCTCCACCAGTTTATCATTCATACAATGGTGTAAACACACAGCTTAAAAAAAAACAAACAAAAAAAAATTGATGATTGGATGTTCTATCGGTCAATAAAGACTTTAAAAAAAAATGATTTCATGTTACATGAAACTTGGACAATCGCAAAGTTTACAAAAAAATATGGATGTGATGTATTTTTCAGGGGAAAAAAAGTAAATTACAAAACAAAACAAAAAACGCTAAATGCTAATATATCCACAGAGTTTTGTACAGCAGAAAAAGACCCCAACGACTTCAAAACTGGTCCATAAATTAGATAAATAAACACTTCTTTATTTACTTTAGTTAATCTTTAGGTATCTTATATACTGAGAATAATAACATTCAGGGGCCGTACACTTTTTCGTTTAAATCCGAGAAAATCGCTTCTCTCTCTCGCTGTTTTTCTGTTCTTCGAATTTTCTCACTATTGCTCATAACCGCTTCCCTGTACAGCTGTGTGTATGTCTTCTGAATAATCATATTAAAGAAAGAAAGAAAGAAAAAAAAAATCACAGTATCAATAATATTGTAATTCATAAGAAACCAACCGAAACCGTACACAATTACGAAGTTTTTTCCTTTTTGCCAAAGATACTGTACCACAGACTTTTTTTTTTTTTTACATAAGCAATAAAGTGTATACGTATTTACAAATATAAATATACACAAGCAATTAACTTGCGACTTCCTGAACCCCCCCCGCCCTTCACTTGCTCCTGACCCCAAACGAAGCAAAATTAATGTATGTGTCTCTACAAACTCTTATTTCACAAGATGTCTCTGCGTAAAAAAAAAAAAACAGAAAAAGTAAACATATGCAATAATGTGTGCGTCAGGCCACTACTTTGTGGTGATATCGGATAATACAGAGTATTACTGAGTGCACTGCTGAAGTTTCTGAGGATAAAGAAGAAAAAAAAAAAAAGTCTAGTCATGCAAAGTACAATATCAGCAACTGATCTGGGAAGAAAATTAAAGAAGAGTGGAGGGGGAAAAAAACCTGAACAAGAAAAGGTATAAGCAGTTTCTATGTAAAAATCCTTAAAACAAACATGGGAAAGAAGTAATGGAACATCTTAACCTGTGTGAAAAATTGGCAAAAATGTTAACTACTGAGTCAATATCTGTACTACACACTGATAGATCCTTAAAATGTTCGATTTCTTACCCATCTCTGATTGAGCCGCTGTTATACTTCATGTCCTAACAGCGGTAGCTATAATAATAACCTATCATTAAAACGTTTCTAAACGATCATCTGAGCAATGTACACTGATTTGATTTGCGACCCCACCCCCTCCCTCGAACCCCGCCCCACCCCACCCCACCCGAATTACAATGTTCACAAGGTTTACATTCATTGATGCGAGGTCATGAAGTCTCGTCTCTCGCACCACCCGTGGAACCCGCTGGAAAAACCCTTTGGATCCTTGACTCCTGTGAAAATGTGTAAAGGAGTCGTTCAGAACTTCTAGCACCACAGCGCTTGTCCTTGTGTCTGTGTGTATATGTATGTATATATATATATATATATATATATATATATATATGTATATGTGTGTATGTGTGTGTGTGTGTGTGTGTGTGTGTGTGTGTGTGTGTGTGTGTGTGTGTGAGAGAATATGATGAGACTTTCTTTTTGAAAACTTCCCCGGTGGCAGGAGGAAGGAAAAGAAAAAACTAAATCGCTCGCCCCATCCAGGCAGACCGTGAATGAAACCGTGACTGGAAAAGCAGAAAGGAAGGTGAGGGATGTTGATTCCAGTTTCCGTTCCGGTAAGTTCTTCCATTCCTGTGTGTGTATGTATATATACACACACACACTCACATAAAAACACTTTAAAAATGAAATGTCTGAGTGTTTAACCCCTCCCTGTCATTCAATCTGAAAAAAATTAAAGAAAAAAAAAAAAAAAGAAAGAAAAAAAAAATCACTCATCGGTCCAATTTAAGTGAAAGGAGGAAAGGGAGGGGGACGGGAGTGAGTGCTTGGACACGAGCTGCCGACGAGAGAAAGTGGACGGGCTTTGGCAAGACAGACAGGGTAAAAGCAGGAATGGTCTTGAACACCTTCACACAGTTGCACAAAAAAAAAAAAAAAAGAAAAATAGGAAGCTGGAAAACAAAGTGGACCATGGGTAACTGGGTGTGTGTGTGGTATGGTGTGTGTCTGTTCTGTGCTGAAGTGTGCGAGTAGTCCCCGATGGTGGCCTACACCAGGTTGTACTCTTTGAGGTTGAGCTGCAGGATGGTGTCTTTGACGGCGGCGAAGACGAAGCGGATGTTCTCTGTGTCCGTGGCGCAGGTGAAGTGCGAGTAGATGATCTTGTCGCTGTCGGGGTTCAGATCCACGAACATCTTGAGGATGAACTCCCTCGCTGCTTGCGCATCCCGCTGGGGACCTGGCAACGCGGGAATCGTTAAAAGAAGGATCGAGGGATGAACAACCTGTAGCGTTCTGTTCACTATAAATACCGGGTGTCGCAAAAAGTATGACATCATTTCGTAGTCTAAGGACACAGCCAGCGCTCGCTCAGATGATCTCGAATTTTAACGAGATGTGTAAAAACTATAATATAAAAGTTTAAATATTTTACTTTTTCTTTCAGTGATCATGTGGTCAGGTATATTGAACATTTCTGAAGCTTTGTGAAAATCGCTGATAAAATCTATATTCGTCCTCAATCTTTTCAACATTGAAAACATTTCAACATTTTTCAACATTGGTGAATTTAATTTCACACGTCTACAACATGTAGTTACTCAGATATTCATATTTCAAATGATGTCAAATGTTTCGGGACACCCTGTAAAGTAATATAACACGTATATACAAATCTAATACACTTTAACTTATTTATTACTGACACATCATGTGCACATATAAATAGAATTTTGTACCGTCAAACTCTGGGAAGTAGTCGACCAGGTGGGAGTAGGAAATCTTCTCCTCCAGGAGGTCCTTCTTGTTGAGGAAGAGGATGACAGAGGAGTTCTGGAACCACGGGTATGTGATTATCGTCCTGAAAAGGGCTTTACTCTCCTCCATGCGGTTCTGACAGAAAAAAACAAACAAACAAAAAATATTATGATTGACAGCTTGATGGGATATAACTAAAAAAAAAAGAATTAAAAAAAGAAAACTCTATAATCAACATCTGAGCAGAGAGTGTTTCCTGTGCCAACTGTATATAAACCGGATTACTCGCGTGCACACATGCATACGCACCCGAGCGCACCCACGTAAAAACATGCATAGGCACACACATACACCCACGCACACCCACACACACACCCACACACACACACACACAAGATCCAGTTATTTGATGCAGCACAGAGAAGTGATTTTTTTCCACATATCCCCGGTAGGAGGCTGGGGTCGGAGCACAGGGTCAGCCAGGGTCAGAACCCATGGAGCACATGGGGTTAAAGGTCTTGCTCAAGAGTGGCGGCTTGGTGGTGCTGGGACTTGAACCTCCGACCTTCCGATCAGTAACCCACAGGCTTAACCGTCTAAACTTTTGAGCTCTGCGATATACTGAGCAAAATATCGTCACAGGATAAAAATCTGTCCCACAGGAAAATAAGCAATGAATTATTTTATATTTGTGCTTAAAGTTCAGGAACATCTGTGAGACAATTCAGTTCTTGTTTTCTTTGACAGACAAACCTATAAAACAATCGCCCCCTTATCAGCCTGTCTTTTTACCCCTCTTGGGAGGACAAGAAAATTGGCAGATAAAGATGTTTACAGTACGTGGAAAAAAAACTGACAACACTGAAAACCATGGGAAGGGACAGGAATCACCCATGACCACTCGATAAGATATACACAGGTTCTGATCTAATGTACACTGCAATTAAGTAAGTTTCATGTTTTTTTTTTTTGTTTTGTTTTGTTTTTTTAATATCCTGATTCAATATACATTTTCTTTCAGGTTTTCCAGTTAATAATTTGGATCTACCACACGAGGTCAACAGTTTAAACAGCAACATCATACCACCACAACCATATAGAAATTGAAAATGAATTAAATAGATCGATTTTGAAGACATTGTGCTGATACATGAATTGCTCCACAAAATAATCATGATACCTCACTGAATATTTTTTTTCCCCTCGCATCTCTACTGAAAACTGGAGACTCTCAAATTTTGTCCTCAAATCCCCATAAAACTTTTAACAACATCACAGAGAGCCACATGGAGTGCCCGTGCTGTGTGTGCACTTTAAACAGAGAAGATTGGTCAAACTTTGAGTTTGAGAGAAATCATGCAATGTGTTTTTTTGTCATAGGAATCCATCTGTTTTTCTTCCCCCCACTTTGACTGATTTTCAGGAAAGAACCGCTTTTTGACCACTTTGCAAAAACTACCAACTAATCTAAGAAACAAATCTCTAGCACCCAGGTTTCCTCAGATATCCACTATATCGCCAGAAGTGTTCGCTCGCCTGCCTTCCCCATGCATATGAATTTGAGTAACATCCATTGTGCACTGGTGTTCGTCATGTTGGAACTGGTGTGACGTTGTTCTTCAGGAGTTGGCTCGGCCCCTTACTTCCAGCGAAAGGAACTCTTAATGCTTCAGCATACCAAGACATTTTGGACAATTTCAAGCTCCCAACTTCGTGGGAACAGTTTGGGGACGGCCCCTTCCTGTTCCAACATGACTGCGCACCAGAGCTCAAAGCAAGGAATGAGCAAGTGTAGAAGAACTTGACTGTTCTGACCTGACCTCAACCCGATAGAACACCTCTGGGATGAATTAGAGCGGAGACTGTGAGCCAGGCCGTCCAACATCAGTGTCTGACCTCACAAATGCGCTTCTGGAAGAATGGTCCAAAATTCCCATAAACAAAGGTTCCCTAAACCTTGTGGAAAGTCTTCCCAGAGGAGTTGAAGCTGTTCTAGTATGGATTACAAACGGGCCATTTTCAGCGTTTTGCTCATTGTGCCCCTACTCACAGTGTCTCCAGTAATTTGCTCTGTAACTCCTAATACTACAGGGGTTTGGGTCAAATGTATTTAACTCTAAACCTACATAATTTTTTCCCCCAATCTGCTTGAGCTAAACACGAAAAAGCTGTGCATCTCACCTCGTTGTCGGACTCCACCAGGACCTGATCGTACTCGCTCAGCGCCACCAGGAACATGATGGACGTGACGTTCTCGAAGCAATGGATCCACTTCCTGCGCTCGGACCTCTGCCCACCCACATCGACCATTCTGAGGGAATGAAGAGGACGGACAGAGAGAGAGAGAGAGAGAGAGAGAGAGAGAGAGAGACTCGATACATTTTTCAAGGCGACTTTTATACGGCTTGAAAAATCAAATCAATCCCTAAACTTCTCCTGATCCTTATGCCTTTGTGAGGGTCAAATTCATAAACACGAGCAGGAATGTCATTCAGCACAACACCAACAGGACAGGGGGAAAATAATACAAGGAATAAACTCAGGAATTATTCAGTTGATGCCTTTTATCAGTCCTTTACGGTGGTTATGTAAGTCCTTTACTGTAAGTGTGTTCTTAAATAATGTCAATTATACTGTTTAACGCTTTAACAATTGAGAGAATGCGTTCTGACTGGAACACTAACTGGAATAAACATGAAAAAGTGAGGTTGAAAAAAAAACATCCTAAAGAAGACTTCTTTAGAAAATAAAGAATGCTATTATTTAACCTTGATTTAAACTACTTTGTTATATTAGATACATTCAGACAATGAAGGACCTAAAACCCTGTTCGGACGGGATTAATCTTATCCATGGATTTTCATTTGAACTTCCATTTGACAAACACTGGATTCTTCTCCACCATTAGAGACTGAATAGGAAACTGTCACAGTTTTTGGACAGGGGTAAAGGTTACACATGGGTTAGGGAGAATTCCATCATTTGCAGGTGCTTCGCTGTGATTTTATTTTCATCTAGATCAAACATTTCCAGGTTTCCATCTCCCTACTTCATGAGAAAATTACAGACTTTAACAGAGGTTACTGTATCTACTGTTATTATACTAACTCTGTGGGGGATAACTGGAGTCACATTCAGCTGTGATTTTTCTTTTTTAATGTAGTTTATTTATTGGAAAGGAGAGGTTTACCTCTGGGGTTTAATTGGAGAGGTTTACCTCTGTTAGTCTCGCATGTCAGTATATCCACAGTGAAACTTACACAGTGAATATACTTAAAAGCCTTTGATTAGATAATTACTGCAGTGATTAATAAGTTCAGCAGAGCAGAAAATATGCTACTGTTTTAGAAGAGACAAATTATTGGCCTGCATCAAGTCAAGCAAAGAAAGCAACTAAAGAGATTTCTGAAATTGTGGACTGGAATTGTCAGGCAGGAACTGTCCAACGATCATCACAACCTGGGAGGATAGAGCTGAACTGTCAACTTTGCGGAAAAAAATCCTAAATGTCAATGATCAGAGATCACTTTAACGCTTGGCGAAGTTGCAACATACACATCATGTTTAATAGTGAAAGTAACAGCATTTTCACATTCATGACGTGGCAAGACACTGTGTGTCCATAAGAAAACCACTTGTTAAGGAGACTAATCAGAAAAAAAGGCTTCAGTTTGCTGGGGAGAATAAAGATTGGACTTTAGAGCAAGTTCAAGGAGGAAAGTCATGTGATCTGATGAGTTGAGCTTGACCCTATCCCAGAGAGATAGGTGTGTGTCAGTGTAAGAAGACATGCATAGTGGCCACTGTACAAGCCTCTGGAGACAGTGTTATGATCTAGAATTGCTCAGGTCCAGACGTTGATGACAACCTAAATGCACTGAATGACCAGCTCATCACATCTATGATTTTTGTTTTTTTCTTCTCTCATGGCATGGACATGTTCTAACACTCAGATGATGAGACCGTTATTATTTAAGATGTTATTACTGTACTGATGAGAGTCTCGTCATTTTCTCATTCTCTCAATTTTAAGGCTCGACCCTTAGGCTGTAGAATGCATCAGCCAGTATTCGACATGTCTGTGCGCATGTTCGAGCATCCTTTTGACCTTACTTGACAGGTTAAAGCAGTAACGATATAATCACAGTTTTATTTACACTTCTCGGATAAGTTTCAAAAAGAAACTTCCAATAAGTTTCAAAATCGTTCTCTACAACTATGTACACAGATCAACAGATAGACAGAGAGCTGAGGGTTTTATCGCAGGTTTCGGGCCGAACAGCGCCCCCGCGCCGCTCCACCGCTCCACCACTCCAGCCCTGAGCCAGCAGCCCACAGAGGGGCCTTTGATAAATGAGGCCCTCTAGGAGTGCCTGCCTAAAATAAAGCTCCTTCACATCGGCCGTCCTCATTTCCTTCAGCCAGGGGCTCGCTGACCTACTTCCAAACTCTCTCTCACACATACACTCCATAATGTAGGACGAGCTGCTAAACTTCAGAACAGACACGGAGAAAGAAGCAGGAAGAGAAGACGGAACAGATGACCTACAAGATGGGTCAAAGTTTGGAAATGAAGAGATTTGATTGCCCTCATATCAGAGGCCTTATAGAAGTCGCGATTTTTTTTTTTTTGTTTTTGCATTTTGAATAGATCAACACTGCACTTTTCATGCTGACCTCCAAACAGAAACAACATCCATCTACATTCTATCCTCTCAAAAAATGTGAATCCCAGGGGGCCATATTTCTCTCTCCAGACAAGAGAAAAAGGTTCGCAGGATTTCACATCTCGATGTAAAGAAAAAAAAGAAAGAAAAATCAATAAACCTGCAGGAGGGAGAACTGCTGATTGATGTTGGGGTTCGGTTTGATCTTTTTAGGTCACTAAATCACACAGACACCCACTTAGCCGAGGGCGATCTGGCTTAAAAATAAATAAATAAACAAATGAGCATGTCAAGTGTGTGTCGTCTACCTGAAAATGATGCTTTGCAAGTCGAACGGGTACTCGATGATGCCCGTGGTTGGGATTCGGACCCTGAGCACGTCCTGCTGGGTTGGCAGATAGTGCGGGTCAGCGATACGGTCCAGATCGGATAGATAGCTAGACAGGAATGGAGAGAAACAGAGAGTCGTTAACATTTACCGAGCAATCATCTGCGACTTCTTTACAAGACTAAAAGTCTGTAGTGCTGAAGGCATCTGTTGTGAGTGTTCGTGATACCCCGAGCCACAGCATCTAAAAGTATATTAAATGTCTCAAGTAGGGAAGTACAGTGTGAGCCAAAATCTACAGTACTGAAATGAAACGAGGAACAGTATCACCTTGTTATCATCCGTGAGTTCAATTCTCCTGAAAGAGACTAACATACACACTACTAGCATGTCGATTTACCACCGTATGTGTAATATAAATGTCCTCGCTGTAGACGGTACTCGTTATCATTCACGCAGATTCTCAACCCTGATTCCGGGAACAAAGGTTCGCTGCAGACTCCTACAAAAGGAGATGATTTGCTCGTGTAATGCAGGCACGGTCCTTGGCAGATCTTTACAGTTGAACACACTTCTTTTAACACGTAACACAAGTAGGCATCAGGTGGAGTAAGATCGGGGGAACAGTATGGGCGGGTATGGGAGAGAATGTGTTGTGCCCCCTTTTTTAAACTCATTCACGACCACTTGCGTATGAGCGGAAATAAAACTATGAGTACTTTTTCCTTCGTCAAGAGGACAAAAACGATGCGCGGGTTTCAGTACTGTAGATTTTGGTGCATACCGTATTTGAATTGTCCGCTGAAACGAAATCAAATTGATTATTAATGAACAGTAGACTTAACCCGGATCTCACGCACAGTTGTTCACGCTTCGGTTATAAGATATTGCAAAATGTTCTGTAGCCGAATCAGTGGTATTGAATAACAAATCGCTGCATTACGAAACAAAATTGTATCGTAACCAATTCAATGGTATCGTTGACTATAAAACCAGTCGCATATGGACTGGAAACACCTCGTATCATCGAACACATCCTTGTTTTATGATTCAAAAATCACATCAGACATCTCCACAGCCTAAGGTTTACACTGCTGATTCTGACATTGAACTATGAATAAAAACATCATAATCGAGACAACTATTTATGTCCAGCCCTGGAGAATCGGGGACGCACTGCTGTAAAAATTCACTGACGATGTAATGACACAATCAGGGAGGAACTGCTTAAGACGTTCAATCGATAACCTTACTGAGGTTATAAAGCAGACAATCTTTACAAGCAGATCCAGACAGCAGTGTGGGCACTAACAATTGTCAGCAGCATTGAGATGTGAGTGTGTGTGTGGGTGTCGGAGTGTTCGAGGACGTTCTTCTGTTCATGGGATAGATTTAGGTGAATCACAGGATTCAATAACCTTAAAGTAGATGCAGGGTGTGTGTGTGTGTGTGTGTGTGTGTGTGTGTGTGTATGTGTGTGTACATGTGACAAAGCCTACATTCAAGCCTTCTAATACAATACTGCATTGCTTTTATAACACTGGGTCATGCAATTCACATTGGTTTTACAGGTTCATTATTATTATTATTATTATTTTTTTGTGGATAAGTAAAATGTGTGGCCCCCAAAAAAGTTGTGGTTTCAACGGTTTCAGAAGAACCAAGCAAAGACAACAACTAAGGAGATTGCTGAAATGACTAGAACTGGGTTGAGAAACGTCCAACACTTGGAAATATATGAAGACTTTGTGAAAGAAAAAAAGTAAATGACTGATCAGAGATGATTTAAACACCTGATGAAGTTGCATTGCACAAAATAAATAAATAAAACCAACAGCAGAAATTACAGCTTTGTTTACAAGTGAAAGTAAGAGCATATCCACACAAACAATAGGACTAAACAGCAGTGTGGTTATAAGGAAACCACTTGAAAAGGCTTCAGCTTGTTAGGGATCATAAAGATTGGACTTTGACGCAAAGGAAAAAGGTCATGTGGTCTGATGAGTTCAGGCTGATCTTATTCCAGCGTGATGGGCGTGTCAGGGTGCACCCATCATCCACTGTACAAGCCTCTGGAGGCAGTGTTATGATCTGGGGTCGATTCAGGTGCTCAGGTCTGGACTCAGCAACAGAATGAAGTCAAATGATGACCTGGATTAACTAAATGACCAGGTTATCACATCCTCTCTGATGGTAGAATCACATTCAAAGACCCATATAGTGACAGAGTGGTTCTGGGAGTATGAGGAATCAGACTTCTTGTTGGAATTTTTTCCTTTTTTTTTCTCCTTTTAAAGCATGTCGTGAATTAAAAATGTGTAAACAGCAGTAAATCACAGATCTAATCCGGCTTTAGGATCATTTCTGCCAAACTCACGACGTTATCACTGCAAACATGCAAAACAGACTGACCTAATGCATTTCGTGAATACGCAGAACCATGGCATCTGTCTTGTGTGTTTGCACAGATAACATCACTGGTTGGAGACGAGTACTCATGAAGCTGGATATGACCTAGGGAGTTCCTGTTGCGGACACATTTTTTTCATCCGCTACACAGATTTTCATAGGAAAATAGTGCCGTTCCAGTTGAACAACCACTGACCTTTTCCTGTAGCCCTGTAAACTGTTTACATTTCTCTCACGCACCACTAACTGCCTCAGACCAAACTTTCATAACCTTTAAGGATGGGATTGTTTGAGCGTGATGCGGTTCAACATACAAAAGTTTGTTTTCCTGTTAAAAACCTGCCATATATATGTGTGTGTGTGTATATGTATACAGTATGTATATGCAGCGCATGCATGCAGTAAACACTTGCTCTGATGGCAGCAGGTAGCATTAGCTCGCTAAGCTAATCACGCTTAAATTAAAATGCCTAAAACGTTGTGGAATAAAGTGTGGCTGTGTGAGTGTAAAGGGGAAACAAGTCAAACCTAATGAAACATTTGAGGACACGCGGGATGACGTTAAAAGCCGAGGGAGGCATCGTGTTTAATACATTGCGGACATCAGCTGGCAGTGTGTGTGTGTGTGTGTGTGTGTGTGTGTGTGTGTGTGTGTGTGTGTGTGTGTGTGTGTGTGAGCGCGCGCGCGCG
>JAQQZS010000018.1:15430617-15440802 GCA_030068045.1 Platyallabes tihoni | reverse complement strand
GCATCCCTGCTGAAGCTGCTGCCCCCGCGACCCGACCTCGGATAAGCGGAAGAAGATGGATGGATGGATGGATGGTTATTATAAATATATATATATTTTCAATAAAAAGCTGTTCTTTAATGATATGTTAGTATTTTTTAAGTATCGGTTCGGGCACGATTTTAAAAGCATCGGTATCGTAAAAACCCCCAAACGATACACAGCCTTAATTATGAACTAAAGTATCACACTTAAAGGGGGGGGTCTCCAGAGTGTGTACCCACAATGTCCATTTATATTCATTATACTATCTTAAAAGACATATTGCAGTCCATGGTTTCCGATGAAATATGCTAAAGTTGGCTTCCAGTAAATAACATTTGTTGCATCTCTGAAGGGCCATTTGCATGCAACGCACGCTTACTCAGGCAGGTGGCGCTGTTTAGTGACCTTCATATTCCTCTGCAATTCTCAGCTCTCCATCCTGCACAGTTTCATGCGATGTGAAGTTAAGGGTTTATGACCCAGGACGCTGTCGGAGCATCGCTGCTGGTGTAAGCTCGTGAATTCATTGAACTCGTTTACATCCTGGATTGCTAAATCGATGATGTGCCTCAAGGCTGTTTTCCCGAGTTTTTGAATGTTTACATAAAATTACATGGCGTTCAGAGAGTTTAGAACCCACTCAAAAAACAACTTGCTTAGATTATCCTTCGGTCTCTCCTTCATTAATACACACAGATTTAATTATTATAGACATATGCGATATAGCTTTAATGCTGGAGCCCTCCCACGCTCGCCCATCCGCCCACCATGGACACAATAACAGGACCTTGAACATCGGGCCAATTTCTCATGCACACTCTTCAGACACATTAATAAAGTGTGTGTGTGTACTTACTATTTAGTGGAATCCGAGAGCTGGTACTCTCTGCGGCGATCGTAGGCCTCCTGGATGCCAGGATCCGACCACAGCGTCTTAATGGCGTTAACATAGGGCTGATCGAACGCTGAGACCTTCTCGATGTCCACCTCCTTCACCAGCATGGCGTTGGCCTGCAGTCGAATCACAACCCGAATACAAGAAGAGTAAGCATATGACCGATGCAGGTAAAAGATCAGAGAAAGTTTAGGGAGTCTGACAAACACACAGTCCACATAATCTACATAAAATAGAAATGTTTCGAGTGCAAGAAGAAGTGTCTGTCCTAGAATTATTATTCAATTCATTAAGAAAATGAAATAAAATTAAATAAAATTAAGGAGCATATTAATTGCATTCATTAAACTTGATTTCAAGCGTGCCAGCTTCTGAGCACATCCTGAAATAATTTCCAGAAACCTACAAAATAATAAACTACAAGAGCCGCGTGATTCAATCGAATTCAATCTTTTTTTCGTCTATTTGATTCTTTGAATCGATGGATCAGTGTTCGATTAAAAAGATCAAATCACTCGAAACTTTTGCAAGAGTTTTAAACATTTTTTTAGTTAATGGGTGCTGTAATACTGCCACCTACTGGACTGGAGCGAACAACGACAGGTGGAAAAAACAAATGAAAAAAAAAAAACAGATCATCACTTTATACAAGACATCACAATTTAAAACATGTTACACAGCATTTCAGTGTTTTAAAGATACTTTCAGTAGTTGAAATCTTTTCAAACTTGTAATAAATGCATTTTTTAAGGAAACTTATAAAAAAAAATATCAAAAATTAAAATTGAATCAAGTCTACAATCTACCCACTGTGCATTTATCCAAAAAAACAAAAACAACAACAAAAACGGTAACATAGAAATCTCAATTTTATATATTAATGTACAAAGGCTTACGTGGCATCTTTGGAAGGAGTCTCCAGTTTTAGTACTTTAGTACTGACTGTCAAAACTGACTTTACAAAACTGACTTTACAAAAAGTTTCCTGACACAATCATTAAAGCCCGATCAGAAAGAAAACACATCATGTAAACAGCTCAATCAGAAGAGTCTAGCCTAACCAGCGCTGATTGGAATTCATTTCTGGATTCTGCTTCATGATGGTTTGGATCTACACATGCTGCTCCTGAGCTCCCAGTGATCCAGACCCCTTTTACACCTGCTGACTCGTCCCTGGGCTGAACTCGACTCCATGATAACTTGGACAACTTCTGTTTTATTGAACTTCCAGCAGCCTAACACACATGATGTCATTATATAATTCCTGTTATCCGTTATCACCCAAATGACGATGGGTTCCCTGTCGAGTCTGGTTCCTCTCAAGGTTTCTTCCTATTGCCATCTCAGGGAGTTTTTCCTTGCCACCGTCGATGGCACCCTCAGCTTGCTCATCAGGGATAATCTCATTATTATCTAAACATATTTTTTTCTCACTTATACACATTTCCATAAATTTTCTTTTCATTTTGTGAAGCTGCTATGAAACAATGACCATTGTTAAAAGTTTTATATAAATAAAATTGAATTGAACTGAATTACATGTGTATAGGGAGCAGGATTGTGCAATATGAAATGACGTGTCCTTTTTTTTTCCCCCAGCACAACCTAGGCAATATGATGAACTGAATTTAAGTTTAACCAACTATACAAACCTGACAAAGAAACAGCACTGGTACAAAAGATCAACTGTTTTTAGAGTGATATTGAAGTAATAATAACAGCAATAATAGAAATAATAATAATAATAATAATAATCTTAAAGAGGTACAGGAACGGTAGCGAGAGAGGGAACTGTCCGCTAGGAGTTAATCGGATGGCATCGGTCTCTGGGACGTTTTTTTTTTTTTTTATTTTTTTTTTTACAAAAGTGAGCAAATATACTTGGACGGTCATCTATATACTTGGGCGAAGTATGTGTGGGGAAACACTGCACATCTCTCATCGTCCGCCATGGAAACAATTAGGTTGAAATCTCTAATCAGAAAGATTTCAGTCTGATTGAAGAAATATCGTCTTGTAACCACATTAATACTTAGCTAATGAGAATAAAAAATTTTTAAAAAACGCCCACGAATCGTGTTTGCAGATGAATTGCTCAGTAATCTCACTTACCATTCGTTTATTAAGGACAATGTACTGTAAACCCGAAACAGTTTTCCTCCACAGTGTGGCATATTTCACATGCACTGAAGTTCATTTAGGTCTTGCTGGGAAGAGGTCACCCAGCGCCCGGTAAACACCGCTCAGGAGACAGGTTAGGAAAAGGTGTACGCTTTTATCACAGAAGCGAGGTCATATTTCTTTCAACCTGGCCGAAGGCAAAGTTCCTGCTCTCCTGTGAGCATCTCGAATATTTATTTTATTAATTTTTTAAAATTGTCCTGTTTGTGACTCTATAGCGAGGAGGAAAACAACACATGCTGCTCTGAATGGATTACAGAGGCTGTGAGCGAACAATAAAACAGGCCGTCTGTAAAATGACTTGGCAGAAGCTGCTCCCTCTCCAAGCATTGTAAAATCATATTAACTGTTAGCAAGTGCTTGGTGCGGGACATGCTGTGCTCTATAACTACAGTACGATGGTAAAAATGTGACACAAACCCTAACCTTGACCACCATAACTCTAGTAATGCTGTAGTTTTTACTTCTAAACACTTGAGTGCATTTAAACTTTTACCATACTGTCCGTCCATCGCTTGTATCAGCTTTGGGTTAATATTACGCAGATAGATATTTTTTTTTTTACTAATGCCTAAAACTATTCGTAATTATACAACACGCCGGGGCCGAGGCATTCCATTTCGGCGAAGCAAAGTGTCGAACAGGCGGCTCTGAAGAGTCTCGGTTGCACTCGCGCCGCATGCACAAGAGGGATAATCGTAATTGCAGGTTTTGCTTCTTTGCTCGACGGCTTTGTGTGCCGTGCGGGCAGGTGAAGCCTAGAGGGCTAGAAAAGTGTAGGCAAAAATGTTACAGAAAAAAAGAAAAAACTAAATAAAAAATGAAGCCAAGCATAAGTTGTTATATCCTTGTGCTGCTGCTGCATTCCACATCCTCATATGGTGAACTACTGAGCAAGACATGTTAAGCCTTTCATTTAATAAGAGAAAACACTGGGTAAAAAAAGTTTTACATTTAATTTTTACTTGGTCACAGCTAGGAAATGGAAACAAGAAACTATGGCTAAAATAATAATAAAAAATAAATAATAATAATAATAATAATAAGAAAAAAATAAATAAGAAAATTGTGCCCAGCGATGCAAATCATAATCCTTATTAAACTTGTTTTTTCTTCAATAAGATTCAAGATTTATTTTCCAAGTTGACTTTTATTATCTTAAACTTCTTTTATAAACATGTTGCCTCACTTGCGCTTCAGTGCACAGTTTAATGTCATGCTGTTTGATTTCCTGTGAGAATGCTGGGAGATGTTTTGATTCATGAACGATTATTTTCGGTTTTGTTGTTTTTGACCTCTTAGTTGACTGACGAGGTTTGTACAGCAAATATGCTTAAATATAAAAGCTATTATAATATTTTTTTTCTAATGAAAGTGTTCGCCGCCGTGTTGTTCCCATGTGGGATGGGACAGGGCGGAGTCATGTGACTATACACGTTCATATATACTGTAGTATGTTCTTACGTGGACCGTACCTGAATACTGAGGATTGGGAATCACTAGTCACCTGCCGATACGATATCATCACGATACCTTCGGTGCCGATTCGATTAAAATTGTGATTCTATAAATATCATGATTTTATAAATATTCTGTTTTGATATAAAATTTGACTTTTGTGTAAGAACATGTAATGAGTGGGTGTGAGACTAGGTCATTCATATAGTTTGGAGAAAAAGGCAGATCGGAGGATTTTAACGTGTGTGATGTTTGATAATATAAAACTTTGTATTTTTTTTTTTTGTATCCTGTTGCTCCTCAAAAACGTCTGCGCTTGGTACAGAATCATTTATATCTGAGGCTGATCAGTTGATCACCGGCCAATCAAACTGAAAAATCAGCCAATTCTGATCGACCAGTTCATCTCTATTATTAAAAAAAAAAAAAATTTTTTAATTGTATATATCCTATTTTTTACAAATCGATGTTGGAGTCACGACAACTGGGTCGTGATTCACAACTAAATCGATCCCGCCAGGAGGGAAAGTTTTATTTTTTTATGTATAAATTACAGAACATTAAAAAATTGACATTGGCGCTATTCCATAAAAGAATTCACTCTGGAGTTTTATGATATCTGGCAACCATTTATGAGCCACTTTGAAATTATAGATGCAGATAAATTAGATCTGCAATGAATGATTTCTTTGGCTTTTTTTTTATAATGCTTTATTTATTATTCTCTTGTTTGATGTGTATTTGCTTTTTATATAATTTGTCTTTCTTATTATTTCTAACCCTAGGCTGTTTTCTTATGCGGGGGGTGGGTGAGTAGAAAAGCGAAAAAAAAAAAAAAAAAAAAAGTATGCATGTATGCATGAATCTTGTTTAAATTTCTTTGATTAAAAAAATTTTACATGGGCAAGAGTACACACCAGTGTTATTTTTGATCAATTTACGATTAATTGTTTGGCCTACAGACTGCTAGCTATCCAAGTTGAGATTTTCTCATACAACTCGTACCGCTGTGTTGCGTTCTGAAACGTTTATTTTTATTAAGCATATTAATGTTTAAGGAAATCATAAACCTTTTTATTCTTTTTAACCACCACTGTAAAAAAACAAACAAACAAAAAAAACCCCACAACATTAAAAACCTTAAAGATATTTTACGATGTAGCCGGTTCCCTCGAATAAGAGCTCATACTCCAGAACTATGTACCGCTCCGTCTCCGGCTCTCCCCTCACCTTGTTCTGCTCGTACTTGTAGCCAATTTTCAGCGTCTCTGTGGCGCGGATCATGGACTGCATAGACGTGTAGATGTTCTGGTAGACCAGCTTGGTGAAGCCGCGTTTATCTTCGTCTGTGTATCCGGTGCCATGGATGATGCGCATCTGTTTGATGAATGTGCTCTTGCCGCTCTCTCCCGTACCTAGAGAGGAAAAAAAAAAAAAAAAAAAGACAGGGTTTAAGAGGACAGTTTCCGGTGATGGTTATCGTGTTAGATTACTGCCTCGCTCAATATTGCGTTAGCACGTCATCCGTTTCATGTTGCTCACGCGGTGGGAAGAGACTTAATGACGTACATGCTGCCAGGGGAAAAAAATTAAATCAATAAGTTCATCTAAAAACAGTACACAGATCCATCGATGAAACGAGCGATTAATTTAAGCCCTTGAAAATATGTATTCTGTATTCTTAACAAACTACTTCCTGAAATAAACAGACAAATTATATATAAAGGGCTTATTTAACTGGACTTTCTAATATTATATGAGCTAGAACTCAACAGAAATGTTGACAGGTGAGTAGATTATTAATCCTGATGGACATTACGAGGGTGTGTCAAAATTGATCTGCACTCTGCACTAGAAGTGTTTGGATACATGCACACAAAATTTGCATGAATACTCCAAGGAAGGTGAAAATTTCTCAGAGAGAATCATTACTGTGCACGAGACATGGACTCATCTCTACGATCCTGAGAGTAAACCTCAGAGTACGGAACGGGAACCATCCTTAATCGCCGACCGCGAAAAGGTTCAAAAGTCAACCATCAAACCATCAAAAATCAATGCTTTCTATAACTCTCAAGGGCCGGTATTGAAATATTATCAGGAAAAAGTTCCAATAATCGACAGTGCTCGTTACAGTGAGAACGAGCAGTATTGAACAGCTGAAACCTAAAATTTGGATTAATCGCAGAGGACTGATATCCGAGAGAGCTGTGATTTTGAATGACGATGCACGTCCGCACACTTCACCCCACACTTTTATTTTATTTTGAGGTTGTTAAAGCATCTTCACTATAATCCTGATCTCGCTGCGTCGGATTTGTACTTGTTTGCTTCCCTGAAATCAGCCCTCTGAGGACGAAGATTCACTTCTGATGAAGAAGTGACGACGGCGGTGCATTCGTGGCTCGAAGCTCAGCTGTAAACATTTTTTAATGAGGGAATACAAAAGCTTGTTGACGGATGGACAAAGTGTATTGAAAAAGCACGGAGATCAGGTCAAAAAAAATATTAATTTTGCCTTTTCTAAATGTTATTTAAAAATACATTCTAGAGTGCAGATAATTTTGGACTCACTTTCAATAGAAAGTATCATTGTGAAATCAAAGGTCACATGACATGAGACAAAAACAAAGCCAAACAGCTATAACTCACTGAAGCATGCCTAACATTATGTATTAGTTTTTATTATTATTATCACCATCATCATCATCAGTATTATTTTTTAAAAGTTTGTTTTTTATTAAGAATGAACAAGTTACATGTGCATGAAGTCGCCTCGTACCCCAAGAAACATGTTAATGAGATAACAGTCACACCGGTTTGAGCCGACAGGTAAGCCTCTGTAACTCAATAAGCACTAATTTACAGCAACGGTGAGCTGAAAAGCATCTCAGAACACGCGATATGTCAAAACTTGAGCTATAATGTCACAAAACCACATCGGATTCTAGACTTTTCGCCTCAGAGGGCCTACAGGGGATCGACAAAGACTGGAAAAGTATGGACTTTTATTCTTTTATTACTCGTCATTCTGTCCATTTATAGAATCAAGAGAGATAGACTACGGCAAAATGGAAAAAGGGTAAAAAAAAAAAATAAATAAATAAAAATAAATAAATAAAAAAAACTGTTTCTTGAAAGGCTGCTACAAATCAAAAGACCAGAAACAATATTAAAAAAAGAAATAATTTTTTATATCTCACGTACTCGCATATAACGAGCATAAAGCAGACATTCTGAATCTATGATAAATGCTTCAATCATTCATAAACTTGTTTTTTTTATTTCCCCCCTATGTTCGGATCGGTTATTTCCCAGAGAGACGGAAGCGGCACGAAAGGGAGACAAAGCGCTGCTGTTCCAGATTAAAGCAATTCGCAGGAAGTCAAATTACCTGGTTGTTTCTCATATAACTGGAACTCATACAATGGACTGAATCAACTGAAAAACATTCATTCATTCACGAATGTGTCATTTTAGTATCGGCGTGTCCTCCTCCCGCTGAAATGAAGGAACCAGAGAGACCATTTAACAGGTTTTTTATTATTATTATTATTATTTTAATATATATTGCCTTAGCAGCTCCAAGCTATTCACGCACATCCCATGGACAAAGTGCATTAAAAAATAATAATAATAACGCTGAAACACTACGTCCAGTAACTGAATACCCTCTGTTGATGTCTTATGTAATATGTTTAATTCAATCCTCAAATAAAAACGAGCTGCTCATCGCGATATTTAAATCAAACTCCACTAGAATATTCATGAAGAGAAAGAAGCAACAGGCGTACACCAGTTCCGCTGTAAGTGTGAACAGAAGAGCTGGAGAGCTAATGGCAATGTGTAGAGGTCCTTAAGATAAATTCAAGCACCTCTTTACAGACAAAACCCTCCTGAATAACTGCACACTGAGCAGAGCCATGTGGTCTGGAACGGGATTAACGGGCCGAAT
Organism: Platyallabes tihoni; assembly: GCA_030068045.1. Taxonomy (NCBI): domain Eukaryota; kingdom Metazoa; phylum Chordata; class Actinopteri; order Siluriformes; family Clariidae; genus Platyallabes; species Platyallabes tihoni. The sequence continues at coordinate 15,432,289 of JAQQZS010000018.1, read as the reverse complement.
AACGAGGAACAGATTTCAGGCCTGAAGTAGTGATGGAAAAAAAATACGCCAGCAATTTGGATTTTTCTGATAATTATCAGAATTATTATTATTATTATTATTAGCATGAGGTATTTTCTGAAATAAATAAACGTGGCCAAAAGTTTTAAAGAATGTCACTTTTCACAAGGCCTGTCACTTCAGTGTTTTTCAATCTTTTTGTCAGGCGCTGCTATTTTATACTGAATTATAAGTACAAGCATTTCATAAGTGTCAAAGGCTTGCACGTTTTTTCTCCAAGACCTCTGGCGTTTCCTGGACATGAAACCCACCGTTTCAATGTTTTTTGTTTCCAGAGTCACTTTACTCATCACGTCAAGGTGCTCCATTATGGCGGAAAAGGCATTGTTCGCCACCAAACTGTCCTTGGACGGTTGGGAGAAGCGTATTCTCGGAGTAGTGGTAATTCTATACCATTCTTCATTCATGGCTGTGTTCTTAGGAAAAATTGAAAGTGAGCCCACTCCTCTGGCTGAGACGCGACCTTTACACATGAATGATCTCGGGTTGCTTTAGTGTTGGCATGACACGGGACCGAGAGCGAAATGTAAAAGAAATTCGAAACATTTCGACTGACTAGCAAGAATATTTGGGAATATGTGGGAAAGCCCCGGTAAGTCTGCTTTGCCTGTGGGTTGCATCATCACCCTTCCGTTAACCATTTTCGTTTAACAGCAGGACGTCTCATCAGCTTTTATCTCGTGACAATTACATAACCTGGAGGAGAAGTTTATGATTTTACGGTTTTATTAGTGGGAAGAGGTCTTGTATCTTATATAAGTCCGTCTTCTATCTGGTTATTATTCCAGCTTAAAGATAAACATGTGGAAATGATTATCAATCATCATATTGAGTGTATATATATATATATATATATATATATATATATATATATATAAAAAGTACAAAAAAGTACATCGTCATGAGATTTCTGTCCCACATTACACAGCAGCCGGTAGAAAAATCTGTTCAACAGAGACTGATGAGTTCTGATCTCTCTTGCACTTCACACAGGCCTTCAGTCGCCCACACAATACGGATACACAAGCTCACACGGGAGGAGAGAGAGAGAGAGAGAGAGAGAGAGAGAGAGAGAGAGACCAATAAAACCCAACCTTTAGATTCACCACATCCGCAGGAGGCAAACCACAACCACAGAAAGCACATTTCATCTCTCTGTACATCAAAAAACTCATCCATCACTCGTCCCTCTCCCATCACCTGCACTTAATCCCCCCACTTCCTCTGAAACCCGAGAGTGATTTGCAAGAAGAAAAAAAAACAAAAAAAACAAAACAAAAGCCTTCGGAACAACGAGATGCTGTCTGTGCGGTGTGCCGTGTGCATCATGTGATACTGATACAAGGAAGACAAATATTTAACGCTGCTAATATGCTGCTGAACCGAAGATTCGGGTTCTTGAGTCAACAGGAATGACATCACCAGGCATGTTGTGAGTCTGGTCTCCAAACTGCTTGACCTTAACCTGTATACACTTAGGGTGTAAAAGGAATCGAGATAACTGTATCCGTATTTGGCTTTAAAAACACACACACACGGGCTGGAAGTTTTATTCATTTTCAGTCTTCTTTTATTAAAGGGAGGGGGGGGGGGGGGGGGAAGAAGAACAAAT
>JAQQZS010000018.1:15417698-15429763 GCA_030068045.1 Platyallabes tihoni | reverse complement strand
GCAAGGCGACAGTGCAAATCAATAAGCCACTGTACTGCTGGTCAGAGATATAATGTGAGTGGAAAAAAAGTAAGACGCTCTGGATAAGTGTGTCTGCCAAATGGACATTTTTCATGTGAAAATGGGGCGGGGGGGGGGGGTAATTTTTTACTTCCTAAACTGTTTAATCTCAAATTAAAGCTGAAAATCTACACTTCAATCACATCTTGATTGCTTTGTTTCAGCCCCATTGTGGTGGCAGAAATATGAAGACTGCAGAGAGCAAGGAAGGAATGCTGAGAGCCAGGGCAGGCAACTACCGAGGAGTTTTTCAGAAAACAGGTGAACCTAAAGTTCAAACCAAACGGTAAATACATTGCAGAAATGGCTAGGCTTGCTTGTTAATGGGTGATTAGCTTGTTTGCAGTTGATAAAAGAAGCAGGATTTAATTCAATACAGCTTGTAATCATTTTAATCATAGATTATGGAACAACATCTTCGGGATCCTTAGTCCAGCATCTAACCAGTTAAATCACATGCTGTTCGCTTTATCAGGCAAGTTCACATTGAGTCTGGCTCTCCTCTCAACTGAAAGCCAAAAAAAAAAAAAACAAAAACAAACTTTAGTTCAGTGATCTCGTACATGACTTTGCCATGTGACCCTTTTAGCAGCAGATCATTTAAGAACTTTCTTAGGTGTAAATTTATTAATCCAGAATATATTACCAATACCCACTAAGACTGAGACCTGGGGAATGTAGAGACCAAGTCAACACCATCGTGTTCTAATGTGCTGCTGTCGTTAAGGACTACTGTTGCCCTGAAGGTGTGTACTTGGTCTGCGGCAATGTTTAAGTAGGCGTGACTTGTCCAAGTAGCACCCACATGAAGAGCAGGACACAGAACACCTCTCAGGGCATCACGCAGACTCTGCTCAGGGCATATCCTGGTGCCACATCTTCTCCAGGTAAGCAACACACAAACTCATCCAGCTTCTTTCAAGCATGACTTGAAAGAAAATGTGATTCATCAGACCTGGCTCCATGGTCCAGTTCTGAAGCTCATGCGTCCGTTGTATTTGCTTAAGTTAGCGGACCCGAGGTCAGCATGGCCACGCTGTGGTGCACTGTGTGTTCTGACTCCTTTCCATCACAGTCAGCATGAACTTTTTCAGATATTTGTGCTGCAGTAGATCTTCTGCGTGCATCAGTAAGCTTTGGGCTGCCATAACCCTGTCACTGGTGCACTGATGGTCCTTTTTTGGACCACGTTTGGTAGGAAGTAGCCACTGTGCAAAAAGGAAACCCAATGCCCCCTGCCGTTTTGGAGATGCTCTGACCCAGTGGTCCAGCATTCGCGAATTAGCGGTTGTCAAAGTCGCTCAGTACTGTTCCAAAATCTGAATTCAAAATTCTGTGTGCCTTGTTACCTTAAGAATACAGGCAAGGTAAATTTCCCTATCATGCTCAGCAGTGTTTATATACACTACCTTAAACGGATAACCAAACTGACAACTTTTTAAGGTGTGCCCAAAACTAAATTAATAAAAAAAAACATGCACAGAATTTTCTACGTGACTGTGTGCAGTGGACGGCTTGGCATCAAAAGTAAGAACATCCCGATTTTGCATTTAGTCTTCACACCATCATGTGCTGTTTAAACAATGCTAGCTGAGAGAGCGCCTTAAAAATGCTTCAGCTCGTTGCGACGCAAGCGGACATCGCTAGACAGTTTGGAGTCAACAGGAACAACATTTCCACTCCATGGAACAGATTCCCAAACAAATAGCCCTGCTGCGGATCACTCTAGATCTGGAAGGCCAAAAGCCAAGCCAAAAAAAAAAATAAATAAAAAATCCGTACAGAAAATTCTGCCGCTGCTGCTGGTATTCCACACGATACGCCACATACGATAACTTGCCAGACTATTCAACAAAGTCTGGACTTGCAAGGAGGCCGTACTGTGGTCAAACAGTGACTGTTTCCGTCAGTGTCGTCTGAATTATGAATTTCTGGTTCTGATTTGGACACAACTTCTAATTTCTGCTTTTCCAGATTTCGATTCCTTTCTATGTTGCAAAACGATGCTGAAAGTGTCCAAAATATACAATAATCTCCTACGAACAGTTGATATTGAGATGCATCTGCTACTAATGTTCTGTACAGACTTCATAACGGCTCTAATCTGAGGTGCTGTTTGTTAATTGGTGATTTCTGAGGCTGGTAAGTGTTGGTCTTGCTTTCCTGGGAGGGTCTTCATGAGAGGCAGTTTCATCATGCAGTTTAATGAGTTATGCAAACTATTCAAGAAAGGCTGACCTTCGTGTCTTAAAATAACATCTGACTGTTATTATTATTTCTTCGTGTTGAAAAATCCAGTACTGTTCTAGATGGTAGAAAAATAAATCCAAACTTTTGATGATACGGTACATGTACAATATTTCTATTGTCCATGAGTTTACACTCAGCATAACAAGATACTGTCTGAAAGATATGAACAGAGTAAATGTTTTTGGGTTTCTAGGCTTTAGAGTCCCTCAGTTACTGAAGAATCAGTCTAGAATTTCTAAATTTTCATAATCTGAAGGTAGAAAATGGGAATTGAGGCTCATTTTAAATGTTATATTACAGTAAAGCTAAAATACTCCTATTCGATACAGTCTGTACACCACTGTGCCACAATAGTTATTCTTTCTTACTCTGGGTCTAACAGTTACGTATTAGCTTTGGATTTTCTGACCTTCACGAAATAGCGAAACAACGTCAATGAAAGAAGCTGCATGTTTGCTGTTGGCAACATCACCAAGACACGTAGCATCAGCTACTAACACAAGACTTTATTGTTAGTTCAATGGGATGCTCTAGTTCAAAGATAATCTTTCTTAAAATATTTATAGCATTATTTACTAAACACTTGAATTCCGTAGTAATTATTTATCATGCACTACGCATGACGGCCTCGTAGAACAACCATTATGTTTTCCAGACTCCTGTTAAATACACCGTCCTGCTTGGATTTTAATAAGTCCTTGTTAAACCTGAGACTGCAGTGGTGGCCAAAAGTACTATTCAAACAAAAGTAAAATTCAATGTTTTTATTTTATATATATATATATATAAAAAAACATACACACACACACACACACACGTACATACTTTTTTTAAAAGATAAAGTGCAGGTTAATTTGCTTTATTTTTACTTTATATTTTGTATTAATTATTTTTATGTATTTATTTTTTTGGGCTGTGAAATGAATAATTTGAGTTTCCGTTATTTTTTATGGGGAAATTATTATATTATATATAATATATTAATATTATTTATATATATATATATATATTTAAAAAAAAATAAATAACACTCAAGATACGAATAATGTGTTATGTGCAATTAATTTGCCATAAAACAATTAATATTAATAAGAATGTCTATGATAAGAAGACGCACTGTTTTCACATACTGGATGGTAGAAAACGGATAAGGAAGTTTGTGAGAAGAAACATACAGTAACAGACCAAAGAATTAAGCTAATAAAAACAAAATGCGAAGACCTGTGGGACAAATCATGTTTTTATTTCGCCCACATGAAGTTGGGGGGACAATACGCCCCCAAACGCCCTGAAACACACTGCTGCTCCATGTTTTCACGCCACACAGAATTCACTGCAAATCCGTAGTGGAGCGATCACTATTGTACAGTGTTCAATATGCACATGGAAGAATCCACAAACTGCAGGGTTTTTTTTTTTCATGTAATCAAAAAAACAATTGCTATGAATATGTCAATCAAGACTAACATTGCGCGTTTCCTCCCCTAAAGCAGAGACGATCTCTGAACGTTCGGTATATAACTGTATACAGTTCTACCTTGAAAACTTTGTCCATTTGTTCCACCCTTACATCATTTGCTGTTAAAGATGAAGACTTCAAAGTGCAATACTTGGTACACCTGAATTTAAAATCGGACAAAAACTAGCCCTGAAGACCACAAGGGTTTCTGTGTACCGGATCTCACTCTCTGTGCAGGAGAACTTTCTAACCCTGGAGATCTGTCTGCAGCTACATAACAGAGCAGCGAAAAATAAACAGGAAAAATAAACTGCAATCCCAAATATTTGCTGAGAATTTATTAAAAAAATAAAAGGAAAAAAATATTATCAAAAGAAAAGCATTGAGCTGTTTGAAATGGTAACTGTTTGGTTGTCATAGCAACACTTTCTTCCCTCTCTCTCTCTCATTTGGTTTATGAAGGACGTTAAACATGAACTTGATTTCTTTCTCGCTCTGTCGTTTTATGAATGAGCGACAAGACGTGGGTGGAAAAAAAAAGGGAAAAACCAACACAGAGAACGGGGGGGGAGCGATTAAAAGGAACCCTCGTTAATGTCGGTTCATCCTCGAGTCATTTCTAAAGAAAATAATTATTTATTGAATACAGTAAGAAGAAAATCACAGACTTGTGCTTGAAGTCTTAATCCCACAGTGGCATGATGAGAGCTTTGCAGCATTAAAGCAGCAGAATCTGTTTTACTTTTCATTAATAAATTAAATGGATTGCTTATAAAACACATCCATCAGACGACCTCTTACACCATGAGAATATTGATCGAGTGCTCACTCAAATCTGAAAATCTCTCTTTGAATGTGATAAAGCTGCGCAAAGTATGTACTGCAAAATGAGTAAGAACCAACACAGAAAATGATGAGTAAAGATTTTTTTTAGAGCAACATTTTCATTTTGGGACCTTCACATTCGTTTTGAGACGGTCAAGACTGCTTTTCGGGAAAAGGTCATGCTGGAGCCCTGACAGATATCCCAGGAGTAAACTAATCCGATCCAAAAAGGGCTCGAGATATTCTCAGATTTCGAAGGAAACAGACGGACCTGATGACGTCGCATCTAAACAGCGATCTGCTTCCATTCTCGGGTACGACTGCTTCCACATTTGATTTGATTTGCGGCCTATAGCGTTCCCGTGACCATCTTTCTAGATAGTCTTAATTAGGTCTCAAAGTTAGCTAGTTAATTTTTTTGTTAATTTATGTTCTCATGTCAATCTATCTTGTCTCAGCTAGCTAGCTAATTAGGTTTCTTGGTTACACTATTGTGTTCTCACTGATTAAAATTAATTGGGCTTTGAAGTGTGAAAATGCCTTCAGACTATTTGTTCCTTTGTTCCAGTTATACAACGTACTGCGCCAAGGAACAGCTTTTTGTCCCGAGCAGTGGTAAAGTGCTCGCCCTGTCATCCGGAGATTGCAAGTTTGATTCCCGGGTGATGCTGTAACCTCTCGCAGCCGGAGGTCTAGAGAGAACTGATCTCCCTCAGAGGGGCGGGATGAGAGATACTTAGTGCTCCCACATTAATCACGGCTCTACAGCCAATCAGGGGCGTCTGTGAACTCACGCAAGCGGAAGAAGCGGATAGCGCTGTCCTCCGAGTGTGTTACGCCGCCCCCAACGATGCGTGAGCGAGCAGTTCGAAAAGATGCGGTCGGCTGGCGTCACGTGGTTCGGAGGGAACACGTGATAGTCTTCGGCCGTCCCGACTGAGTGGTCATAGTAGCCTTAATGTGGAGCCCCCTAGTGACGGGGAGGAATTGGACACGACTAAATTAGGGAGAAAATCAGTAAAAAAACAAAAACTAAAAAAAAAAAAAAAACTGTTTTCTCCACTTTAACCTTAGCCACCACTTATAACAGTACATCTAATCTTCAAATGTAATTTATTACCAGCTATTTTCTCTTACTGATTCCCACCCATCTAAAAAAAACAAACAACATACAATTAGTTATTGAATCAATAGTAATATTTTCCCAGGAAAACGAGTGCACAAACTCAAACCAGTCATGTGACTAAATTTTTAATTATAATACTTACGCTTTTCTTTTTCAAGTTGTTTCACAATTGCTGTCAGTCATTCACATCTTATTTAAAAGGAACAGAGACAAGTGTTAACATGTGGATGTGAGAGATAGTACTGGTAGTCACAGCGGTACAGTAAAAGAACTGTATGTTTTAAACTTCTTTCATGAGTCGATTTCTTTAGATAAACTGTGTACTAATAATGTAGCTAAATATTATAAAGTAAATGAGAATGTTATAAGACCAATAATGATACCAGCATTGGTATCTATGGAATATGATATATTGGTATGCAATTTAATTTGTATTTTGCTGATTGATTTGTTGGGTCAGTTTTTGGTTCACATTTTATATATCATTATAATAAATATAACAAAGTTATTATTTAGGTACACTTAGAAACATTAAATGATTGAAATCCTCATTTTAAAAATTACACCACAGCTGCAAATACTCATGTTTTGGGAGAGCGCCGCTGCTTCTTCAATTGAGTTTATCAGTGGTTGGTACTTTACCACCACCTGGTGGACTGGAGTCTGGAGTTTCTCTCTTTGTGTGTGACATTAAAACAAGCAATAACTAGGTTATACAGCAATTTCAGTGTCTTCGCAAAATACTTTTATATAGTTGCAATATGTGGGCTGTAATTGAAAGTGATGCAAAAGTAGGCGTAAATTATTATTTTTTTTAAACTGATCTAAGTGGTTCCAGTTGCACATACTGGTAGAATAACTCTTCTGGGAGACGATCAACTTTTGATAAAACATTGGAATTTAAAGTATGTTAAAAATGCCGCTGCTTGAGACAAATCTGACAAACACTGAATCAAATTGAAAATCACAATGCCCCCCCCCTAAAAAAATCGACTCAAATCAACAGTCTACCTGTGATTCGCATCTGTAATGCATACACAACACAACTTTCTTTAAAATAAAATGCACAGTGTAATGCACTCGCTGTTGGACGGAGACAAATGGTCCGCTGTGGTGACCCCTAATGGGAGCCGCCGGAAGAAGAGGGAGGAGAGTTGTGCACTTCCTCCAGACTGAACCGAGGAAAAATTTCAGGCTGCAGTTTGGCCTGACCGTCCACACAAACCCGAAAAAACATTTCTACATTCGTTCTCAGCTTACTCACACGAACAGGAAATAAGGGCAAAAAGCTGAACCTCTTGTTTAATCTCAGGTCTGCTTTGTGTCTTCATGTTTCCTTGTCCTTATCTATCGGTCTCTTCATGCGTTAACAAAAAAAAAAAGATATTAAAAAAAAAATGTATTCAAATGACTAATTTATTTCGTGTGACCCTGTCACAAGATGACCCACCCTCCACACACACACACACACACACACACACACTTAATTCAAGCTGTTTCATCCTCCTGTTCCTTCTTTGTAAAACAGGACACACACACACACACACCCTCTCTGTTAGATCCAATTCTTAATAGAGACCTGATCCTCGACCAGAAGTGCAGGATATTCATCACTTAAATATTTCTCCTTTCTATTTTTTAAAATGGCCCAGAAATAGGAGGCCATCTATTACGGTCCTTGCCGGGTGCAGTGCGACTCTTTTTTTCTTTTTTTTTCTCAGGCGTCTCTTTTTCTGTACCGCAAAACACGTTTCCCGGAAAGACGATCTGACGGAGACACTGTGAATTGGCAGCGGTGTTAGAAAGACGTGCTGAGAAAACTAGTTGACCGTGTACATGTAGTACCACGCTGACGACGCGGCTATTGTTCATCATTTGCATTTAAAAGCCGTTTTACCCTTTTTTGGTAAATAAGCCGTACATGATGTGGAGTTACTTGGAACCATTTTTCCTACATCAAGTCAACAGCGTTGGCTCCGATCCTAAGCAAAGCCGGCTCCAGATTACTCATTTTAGCTACAAGATCCAGAAGTGAGGCCGACGAGATAATTGCTGCACTTGTCTGACATGTCGCCTCATTTTAAACATGAAAAACACATGAATTATTTGATAAGGTTATTTTTTTTTATTTTTTTACCCTATTTAAAATACTTTACATTATACAATATCACTGATTACAGCACAACATAGCATTGCTGGAGTCTTGCTGGATCAGTACTGACTGCAAGGTGCATTTACCCTAATGCACCTGTTATACTAAAGGTCCCATATTTTCCTTTTTTAAAAATTTTTTTTTTTTACAAATTAACACAGGCGCTCCCAGAAGTGCATTTGTTAATCCTTTATCTGATGTACACCTCATTTTTTTTTAAATCCTGCAAACTTTCTTTATTTCACTCCTCCTCCAAATGTGCCATTTCAGTGTCTATTTCAGTGTCTAGTCCCAACCAAGTCACAAACATTTTGTCCTCCGTCTATCCAAGAAAAGGGACAGGAACAGTCGTACCAGAACCAGCAGGTTCAGGTCTGGCGACACTACACTGTTAAACCACTTGAACCTTATTACCTGCAACACATTTCACATCTGTATTATTGTACCGTTGTTACATAACTACTTAATTCCATACGTGTTATTTAAATAATTTTTTGGAATCCACAGTATGGTTGTAGAATGGAGAAAATAAACACTAAACAAAAACACAGAAATTTGCAAGCGACCCCAAACTTTTCTTCGTTTCATCCCTGGCTAATATAAAAAAAATTAAAAAGTCCAAAAAGCAGGGAAATGTGAGCGCGCTCTCTCTCACACAATCAGAGATAAAACTGTAACTTCTAAAACAACTTCCACAATTTTGAATATTAGAATTATTATTATTATTATAAATGTAATCAAACTAAGAAAAACATGGTTTCTTCACACACTGCCTGCTAAGGTGTGAATAGTTTAGAGTGCACCACCTGTAGGATTACAGAGGAACTGCAACATTATGCAACACTAATATTAATCATAATAATAAAAATTTTCAAAAGCGATTTCTGCGATCACTGAACCGATTTCCCCCTTTTTTCTAAAACTTGTGTGTGGATTCATGAACTTTAACCCTGTTAAATTCGTTCCTGTTCCAGGTTTGGAGCGGGGAGTGAATACTTGTGCACTGTTTTATAAAGAACATTTCAGCATGTCTGCTCTTCTTTCCTCATCCATCATTCCTTGCCATCACAACTCTATTGTAATCTGTGGCATGAAGAAACCTACAGAAATAGTGAACAGCTTTCGCACCTCACAGCACGGGGGGGGATGGGGGGGGGCTCAGGTTCCAACCGGAGCTCGAGGTTCCTCTTTGAGCGTTTTATTTCTTTATTTATTTTCACGACTCAAAGTTCCGCTGTTGTTTTTACATCTCGTGTGAGTCACTCGCCAGTTTCCATCTCTGCGTTTAATCGTTCCGAGTGCTGCGTAACACGCTAACAAGTGAGCAAACTGTGTCGAAACGAACAGTGATGGTTTCAAGATGAAGAGAAAAAAAAATACAAAATGAAACACCGTGTTCAAGTTGGGAGAACAAAGAGAGAGAGAGAGAGAGAGAGAGAGAGAGGTTTGCGCAGCCCCTGCAGAAATGTAGGATAACACAGCGCCTCATGCTGCGGCTCTGCGCGAATGGCCTCCATACGGAGAGAGACAAGAGAACGTGGGCCAGAAAAATCGCTCCAATCTAGGCTACTCCTGTCCCTTATGTGCTGCTGGAGTCTCAGGCAATGAGCTGTGTGTGTGTGTGTGTGTGTGTGTGTGGATTTAAAGAGGCCAGTTCTTACATGTACACACACGCATGTGCAGACAGACTGAGCACCACGTGGGCGGATGATGCTCAAAACCTGTGCTGTTGCCATGGTGACAGGCCTACAATACCCCCACCCCCTTCAAACCCGAGTCTTAGCTTGTGTACAGCTGAATTAGAAGTCTTTAGTGCCTTAATGCATGAGGGGGGGAGGGGAAGGGGGGGGGGGTTTCATAGGAAACAACATAGCCGAGCTCTTGCTGGACATGAACACGATGTCGTTACACTTCCTGTGGCTTCTAAGTGGTCAAGTATTTGTTTGTTTATTTCAGCCTGACCTGACTACTGTCCCGCTGCTGATGCCTAGGCTCGTACAAGTTAAACCCATCTGGGGTTGAGCACATTTACACACACACACAAACGTGTGTGACCGAGATATCTGAGCCGACCGACTGAGCTGCAGAGACGGAGTCCGGAAATGTTCTTGGAAGAAAAAAAAAAAAAAAAAAAAAGCCAAATGTGGGACGTGAATGCAAAATGTTGTCAACGGGTTATTTGTAAATTTGTAAAATCTTTCATTTAGTGCCACGTTCTTCATGCTGAGGTGCTTTTAAGGCCTTACGTAACACGATAGAGAAGAGACTGATTAAGGGGAATCACGGCACAGCACTGACAAAGCACGCAGCTCTACAGACGTGTGAGGAGTTTGTGATGTTCCGAGCAGGAACCCTAATGCTGGATGAGCTCTGTGCAATTAACTTTTAGAATAGACAAATACACCGCTTTCCGTCATACTCTCTTCGCTTTTTAAAACACTATCAGTCCATCAACAAGACTGATGTTTTCTGATGTTTACTCTCAAGATAGTAGTGATGAATCCGTGTCTCGTCACCAGTAATGATTTTCTTTAAGAAACTTTCACCTTCCTTAGACTATGTTAACAGCAAATAAAAAAAAAACTAAAAAAAAGATTTTTCTACTTCGTTTTTAAAAGCAATTCTGTCCACACGACCTACGTTTTATGAATTTCTTTGTCCACATGAAAAACACAAAACGTCCGGATAAGTGCCGTTAGGAGGATCTCTAATCAACAGGGGGCCAATCAGAAGCCTGGCCAAAACGTCATTACCGGTTGCGCTTTGTAGAAGTCCGTCAAGATTCCTGCTTGATTTGGATTATTTAAAAAGAAAAAGGGAAAAAAAAAAAAAATAAAAAAAAAAAAGCGAGCTCGATATGACCGAAAACATTTTAAAATATTTATTTCTAAAACTGCAGACACAGGCTCTGTGTTTGTCCTTGCTCTGGTGAGTCTTGATTTTCGTGCCCTCTTTCTAAACATTTGTTCAGTTTTCCATGGTTGTATTTCTGAACAGTGAAATTACAAACACTGACATTTCAAAAGATTTAGATTTTGGCTCTGATTCGGCCTCGTACTGACCAACATCTAAATGCACTAACATAAGAATTGTCAAGTACAGACAACCGGCAAATCCTACTGTCCTACAAACATTACATGATTTTTTTTTTTTTTTTTACAGTAGTAACCTCATGAAAAACAACCGAACGGGACGCGTCCACACCCACTGGCTGGGGAGAGCATGAACACATCATTTACCACTTTTCCATGTGTAAAGTTCAGCCAGTATAAAACCAGGCCTGAGAGGCAGTCTCGGTGCGCGTCCAAGCAAACCAGAGCGCGATTCAAGCTGCGGGGAAAACATGTCCGAACCAAAAGAAACCCGAGGACACTGCGATATAACGAAAAATTTCTTCAAGTTTTCCTAAAAAATCCTTTTTTTTTTTTTAAAAGAAATTTTCCTTCTTTATTCCTCAGAATTCAGTCATTCATTCATTTATATCAGGACAGACTTTGAAAAACAGCATATCAGCAAATGTGATAATCACATTAAAAACATTGTTTGCACTATTTGATACAGAGAACATTGTTGTTGTTTGCACTATTTGATACAGAGAACATTGTTGTTGTTGTTTTTTTTTTCCTTTCTCGACAGAGTAAATGTGGGAACCATGCTTTTTATAACAATAAACACCTTCAGTGAAATCAACATGGCGGTCTACAGCAACAGAAATAAACAAAACCCAAAAAAAAAGTTATACTTTACATTACAGTGTAAAGTAATTGGCTTTATATTAATAAACACTGATATATTCACTCTTAAGTTAAGCCGAGTTAACCCTTTAGTTGTCACATGTACATTACTGTATATGCACAGTGAAATTCTTTCTTCGCATATCACAGGTAGAAAGCTGGGGTCAGAGCGCAGGGTCAGCCATGATACAGCATACCTGGAGCAGACTGGGTTAAGGGCCTCACTCAACAACGGCAACCCGGGGGAGCTGGGGCTCGTCCCGCTGTGTAATTATATATATATACACACACACACACACACTACCGTTCAAAAGTTTGGGGTCACTTTCTAACTTTTATTTCTTTCGACATTGTAAAGGAATGCTGAAGGCGTCCAAAAATACATTAATCTCCTTTGAACAGTTGATATTGAGATGTGTCTGCTACTTCTGCTCTGTAAAGACTTCATAACGCCTCTAA
>JAQQZS010000018.1:15395462-15406339 GCA_030068045.1 Platyallabes tihoni | reverse complement strand
GGAAACACATGATAGTCTTCGGCCCTCCCGGCTGAGTGGTAGTGGTAGCCTTAATGTGGGAGCCCCCTAGTGACGGGTAGGAATTGGCCACGACTAAATTAGGGGAGAAAATTGGAAAAAACCCAAAAAATAATAATAATAATAAAAAAAAAAGAATCGTAAAACAATCTGAATAACATATCGAATTGGGATCGAATCGAAATCGCGGTACAACTAAACAAATCAAAATCAGCACCTAATATCATATCTGGTGGTACCTCTGCAGACATATGCACACTTCAGGGTCTTTTATTTCTGACACAAAATGAGACTTTTGTTAGAGAACGACTTCATTTATCGACACTCTCACAGCACGCTATTTAACACACCTACCTGCCTTTGCTCAACTAAATGTCACTTGGGACAAAACCACACATTTGCATAATGTGTAAAGGTTTTAGACAAATGCATATCAACTGTTTCACTTTTCTCTGTGGTGCGACATATTTAGGGACAAATATGCAAAATTTGGGCATGTGGATAATCTAGTAGGGATGCGAATCGCAAATCATCAATCACCACCCGGTACAATATTATCATGATACTAGGTGCTGATGCGATTCAAAATTGCAATTCTGTAAGTTTTATCTTGCATCTCTCTTATAGCGCATATCTCGGATATCCGCAATAATTATTTTTCCTAAACAAACTTGGCAAATAATGAACTTCTATAAAACAGGATGATTTTGTTCGTTTGTATTAGGATTTTTTGCCTCTTGCTTCTCAGGCTATTTCATGGCAGATACATATTAAACATTAAACTAATTTATTCGAACCAATATAATATGTTATAATGTAAGGGATATAAAGTGTTGTGAAAAAAGTTAATAATAATAATAAAAAAAAATAATAATAAAATAAATAAACATCATGTTATAACATGGTCTAGGCCGGTAGAACAAGACTTTAAATAAGTTTCTTTAGGTGTAAAACAGTATGAAAATGTGTAAATAGTTCAAAGTGTACCACCTGTAGGATTATAAAGAAACGGTAAGGTTCTCCAAACTCAAAAGCCCCCAAAGTCTCAAAACTCAACTTGACACTAAGCGCAGGTTGAGTTGTTGTGAGAACACAGAGCACATCAGTTCCCCAACCACCGGTCACAGCCAATCAAACTGAAAACTAACAAATTCTAGTCACTGGCCAATCAACCAGTTCATCTCTATTATAAGTGTAAAAATAGTGTAAAAATAACTGTAAAAAAAAAAAAAGGGAAGATTTTGGAATCATCACACAAAAGAATCACGATTCACAACTGAATTTTTTTTTTTTTTATAACTTCTAAAAGTTTCAGTTAAGCTCCAAACACTTGAACATCCTGTAAGCAAATAGTTTTGCTTTAGGTTACATTAAATGCTGCAGAATGAAAAGCTACCTTCATTCATGTTTTCATATTATTCTTATAGAACCGTATGTGTTTTCCCTCGACAGCCTCCATATATAATCACCAAAGCAAAATACACAGCTTGTCATGTTATATTAAAAGTGAAAACATTAAGTCATCCTAACCCTAACCCTATCCCTGTTTAAAAATATATATATAAAAATTCCCATCAAAGAAAACAGAAAATTAGTCTAATGAACACAGTCTGACCGGGTTCAGAGAATTCAATGACACTGTACTATAAAAGATGCAAAAAATTTCCTCCACTTTAAAACATTTATGACGAGCAGCTTGGTGAGAAATCCGGGCTGAGCATCTCAGCCTCGACTCTGCAGGTGAGATGGCTAAACGCTTTACTGGGAATTTAATTCAGACATGAGTCACTGTTTTTCTTGTGTAGTGACTCATGAAGCTTGTGACACTAAATTCAGTTTGTTACAGATTAATCATCAAACTAATGCCGTTTAACCCCAGAGCCCTGATTATGCGCCGCTCTGGCAAATAATATCAATGTTAAAAAATGCGTTGGAATATTTACTTAGTTATAGGTTTGATTTAAATTATACAAAGGTTAGTTTTGGTTAGTTCTAATTGATACTGTATTACACCATCACAATAATATCACACAAGGTCGTTTTTCCAGTCATTTTTGCCACATCACCCCCTCTAATGGTGACTTCTCTCCAGATACGACTGCTTGCCCAAACTTCTCTCACTTGCTCTGCTTTTTTTTTTTTTAACTACTGATCAGCGCTTTTTATGCACTTGGTTCTGTGGTGCTGAGAGGAAATGAATAGGAAATGAATGCTGAATGTGGCTGAGCCAGATATCGCTCCGAGACTGTCCAAGTCACACAACATATACACCCAGATCTTAAAACTAACCATGGTGGTTTGATAAAGCTCACATTCTGACTTCCTAATGGATCCCTAGTTCTTCCACCCACAGCGCTATCGTCGGCGTTTACCCACATACAGCCGTCGTTTTAAAATAAACCCTGCCAATTAGGAGACGATGTGGAAGTGGAATGATGACCTCAAACTGTCTTGTGTGTAGCTGTAGCCTAGTTCTTACAAACCTTTCATGGTGCTCGGTGCTTGCTGGTGACAGTATGGTGTAAAGTCCCATGAGAGGTGGACTTAATCATTCATTTGACATGAATCTGACTGCATTGAAACCTGACTTTATTAGACACATTTGCAAATTCATGTTAAGCAAGAACATTGTGCGGAAGAGTTGTTCCTGGAATAGGTGTCGCCTGTGGCTTGGGTGTTTCGCGCAGCAAACGTTTTCACGTCATAGGATTTCCAAACAGACTCTAATGTGCTGAAATTTCTAGGGTAATTAAATACAGGAAAACATGTTTTCAGTTCCTGACTGAAGCTTCCACTATTACTTTAAACAGAATCCTTCTGTTATTCCTTCCAGTTCTGACTACATCACCATGAATGTCAGTGTTTTGCTGAGGATTAAAAAAATATATCACAATACTCCATTACATCTACTGAAAAACTATCAATTCAAAAACTGTTACTACAAAAGACCACATTTACGCTCTCATGCATGTTGTTTAACATTATTGCATCTTGCATCAGTTTAAACTCATATCAGTGTCCTGTATTGTGTATGATCTGGAAACCAGTCATAATGATCAACCACCAAAAGACCAAGATCAAAAACCTTACACCATTTTGGGAGTCAGGGATCCGGCGTGATGCACTGATAAGAGTGTCTCCAACGATTGAGATTTAGAGAGAAAGGAATTTGTATAAACTGCATCTTAGGGCTTGTCTTGTGTACTTTTCACTCGCATTGTGATGGAGATTATCCTAACTGTTGTCACAGGGATAGGTTTCCACCTGGAGTCATTACAGGCAGAGATATATGCATTCACTTGACGCTTGAAGTTCAAAGCATCTCAAGTACTCAGCATGTCGTTATTGTGAAACGAATATTAACCGTGTGCAATAAAGGACACAATAATCACCAATAGTCATTATAATGCTGTACATGGCTCATTAATAGGTCACATGACTGTAGCATGTACAGTATGTACGCTAAATCTGTGCTTTAATTTGAGCAACTTACTTACCTAACTTACCTGTAAGTGTTGTTTTTCTGCCAAGTTTTTTTTTTTTTAACGTCCTCTCTGTTTTATCGTTCTGTGTTACAAACTCGACCTGGTTTCATTTTGGTTTCAGCAGAAGACGAGAGACAGCATTGCTTATCATCAATATATTGAAGGGGGGGGGACTTTTTCCCTGCAGTATACAATGGAACCTGTTCGAACATGTGACTTCATGTAACAATTAAACTGATGAAAATGTATTGACCAGTAATGTTTATAGTTTTGCATCATATTTCTCTGTAGCTCACATATCTATTAAATGTGTACACAACAACAAGGCACAAATGTAGTTCTCGCAATTGCACCAGCGTTTTTTTTTTTTAGCAGGCTGTATTTGAATGATAAACAGCAACATGAAGTTTAGCTTTCTGATTGAAATCACATGTTAGACACAGGTCACCGTTACGTCCCCCCCCCGTTACAGCTTCATTTAGACATGCCAATGAAACAACCGATGTACGCACGCAATTAACCCGCCTTCTGCGTCACGACTGGTTACAATAACTCTGTCTCATCTATGACTGGTTACATCTTCACTGAAAGTGAAATGCGAGCCAATCCTAGAGCATCAAGATGGGACTTCAACAGTAGTGTTCCTTCAGAGCAGCTTACTACATTATAGCCAGAACTGGATCATGAATATTAGATCGTATCAGCACCAGAGTCAGTTGTTGAAAGCTCCTTTTATTCATCACTGTGGGTTAAATCTTGATCGATGTCGTAATCTTGTTTGGTGCCAATCCACTAACTTTACCACATGCAATTCAGACTTGTGATGAATTTGACCTGAAAACTTCATCTTCATCAACTTTTGCACAAAAACAGCCATGTTCAGATGTCGCGTGAAATCAGTTTAACGGAAAGGACAGCATGTGTGAAAGGGGCAATACAGCTTATAGCATAACCCTTCCAGCAATACATGAGCGATATACTATCTCACAACCTTGGGTAAAACCAGTCCCATCCAAATACATATGGGGTCAAAGTCACCTGCAGACTTTCGTAGACCCCCTTCAGACCCGTCATTAACCTGTTAAACCAGAAGGATTTAAGGTGGACTACAAAAGTGACCATTTCAGCATTGGTGGCTCAGCAGTACGGAAGGCACGGCTTCAATTTCCAGTCAATTCTCAAACCCTAGCCACTGACAGCACCGGTCCCAAGCCCGGATAAAACAGGTGTGGCGACCCCTTAGACGGGAGCAGCCGAAAAACGAAAAGTGATTATTTCAAACCTTTAGAAAAACACAACCCTTTAATGGTTTCTGAAGTGTTATGATTCACTGTTGTGCAACACAAAAGGCCTAGTCAGGTAAAGGTTTCGTGTCGAGTCCTAGCAGGTTCATGTTTGCTTAAAACTTGACATATTTATCAAAAAATTGACAGTAGGCGTGTTGGTTATGGAAACAAACTATATGATGAATCCCAGCACTGATAGCTCATAGCTAGAAAAACAAACATTATTTTGTAGGAGACAGGTAGTTTCTAAAGACAAAGGCATGGAACCAACTGTATATTTGTAGAAAACTCGTTGTGTGAGGTATATTTTTCCTTATACAACCCTTTATTGACATTTCTTGTCTCCTCGGGACCTGTTTCAGGTCGGGCCACAGAGGCTAGGCTAGCTGGTCTATCTACTGTATATCGGTTAGCACGGCGGCTAGGGGGCTAACTAACCTAAATAGAAGTGGCGCGTTTAGGGAGGGAAAAAAGGGTTGAGTTATATATTTATATATTTAAGAGAGAGAGAGAGACTGCGCCATTCATTTCATACAGAAGCGATAAACATACGAGGGTGTCATAAATAAATAAATGACTTGGTGGTGATTGGCGTTCATTGATTTGAAGCCGTTAGCCGTGCAAGAACCGTTGGACACGGTCTAACCTGTTGGGCGGCTGATTACGAGCCCACGCCAAATCCAAACCGCGCGCGCGCACGCACGCAGACACAGGGAGCTGTTTTCACTTTTATTGTTGAGCAGGAAATAATTTGAAAAAAATAATAAATAAATAAAACAGACGCCGAGGCTTACCGAGAAGAAGAAGCTTTAATTCCCGCCTGGCGTCCCGCTTGTCTCGGCGCAGCTGCTTGTCGATTTCGGCGTTGATCCGTTTCGATTCCTTCGCCTCTTCGCTCAGGCAGCAAGCCATCATAGACTCTAAAGTCATCCCCCCTCCTGCGCTCACAGCCCGCGGCCTCCTCGTCCCGAGCGCCCCGGTCCAACGAATAAATCCGATCGCACGATCAGGCGGAATAGAATAAAAATAAATAATAAAAATAAATAAAAAATAATAATAAAATAAAATAAACGGGTGTCTCAAACGGGGAAAGGGATCTAAGGGGGGGGAGGAAAAGAAGGAGGAGGGGGCCGGGGGGCCTCGCTCTCGAGTAAAGTCCCCTTACCGAAAAGCTCTGTGCGCTCACCCGGCTGCAGACCTCGGCTCCAAACCGCGGAGGAATAAAACCGGGGAAGGAAGGAGAGGAGGATGAGAAGGGGCGGAGAAGGCGGTGATGGAGGAGGAGAAACAGGGAGAGGAAGAGGACGACGACGAGGAGGAGTAGACCTGAGAATTTAGCGCTGCTGCCACTGCCTAAAGCCGGTCCGTGCCGTACCCGTATCGGAGCGGAGCCACGCACGCGCGGGGAACACTCCTCCAGGCTGCAGGCGCGAGCGCTCAGGAAAAAAGGGGGAAGAAGAAAGAAAGGAAAAAGAAAAAACACGAACGTGCGCGCGCATTAACGCATTGGGGAAAAAAAGAGGGCCACACTGGGCACGCGCGCCACTTTCACCGTGCAGACGTTTAAAGACGTTTTAATGCGCGAAATGACTGAGAGTGAGTGCACGCGCGCACGCAGGTCATTCCAGTTCTGCCGCTGCATTAGGAAGTGAAAGTGTTTTCCCTTTCTTTTGCAGAAAGCAAATTATTTTCTACATTAGTAATTATTTTAAATCGAATAATAATAACAACAATTAATATTAATAATTATTAATAATCATTAATAATTATTACTATTATTGTCATTTTATTAAATTATCCATTCAATTAAATGTTAATTTTTCCAGCAAGGGCCTCTCTGTATTAATAATTATTTAAACTAAAAAGTATTTTATTTTTTAGTCCTGCAGCTGCATTAGCTGCATTGTTTTTTCAACTAAATGTATTTTCATTTGGGAGGAAAGCCACCAAGCACAGGAAGAACATCCAAACTCCATGCACAAAGATCCAAGGTGGGAATCGAACCCTCAACATGCGAGGCAACAGTGTTAACCAGTATGCCACCCTGCTGTCTTAAATATTTAGATTTATTTTAATTTTATCTTGCAGTAAATGACTTCCTACATTGACAAGTATTTTAATTGAAAGGTTTTTTATTTTCAATTATAATATATTTTTTATGCATTTGTTCATTCATTCATCATCTATACTGCTTATCTGGAGCCTAACCGAGGTGGAGCACCCACACAATCACACCAATTAGCCTGAACTGCATGTCATTGGACTGTGGGAGGAAACCCACCAAGCACATGAAGAGCATGTAAACTCCACACACACAGACCCAAGGTGGGACTCAAACCCTCGACTAATATTCTTTATTATATTAATTTTGCTGTAAAGTACATCCTAAATTATTTATTTAAGATTAAAATGTATTCATTTTATTTGTATTCATTTTATTTGTCTTATTGTAAAAAGCATCCTAAATTAAATTAAAACACATTTATTTTGTAGCTAGGAACTCCCCTGCATTAGTAATTATTTCAACTTTGTTTCAGTTGCACTACATATTAAAACAGTTTAATCGATTGATTGATCCGGTTACTAAACATTGGAAAAATATTATCACTGACATGGTGAACTCATCTTTGGTAAAGTTTATGTAAAGAAATGTTTATTCAACATTTATGAAAGGAGTCATTGCCTTCAGGACAGACGACATTGTGTTTTCTGGTTTCTCTGTAATATGTTAAGTATTATTTGTTTAAGACAGAGAGGAAAGGACAGCGAAGTTAGTAACGTGTTTCACAGACATTTAAAAACATTAAATAAAATAAGAAACTGATCAAAAATATGTCATTCTTTAATTAAAAATTGTAAACTTAAAATGTAAATATGCAGAGAATTGAGAGATATTTCTAAGTTTGATAGCAATAGCCATGATAATATATATATATACATATATATATATATATATAAACATTTAAGAATACAAATGCCATGAAGCTCTAATAATCAGTAATCTAAGTAAACTATGTCCCCTGGGATAGGCTCCAGGCCCCCCAGGACCCTGTATACAGGATAAAGTGGTATAGACAACCATGATGATGATAGTACTAATAGGAAATGTCTTTCAAGCCAAGATCAAAGATATGCCAATGTCTGTAAGTACATCCAAACTGTTTCACATTGCCAAAACTGAAATGCTGCCATCCAAGAAACAAGCCCCTGCTCCAAAATCGACACCAAACATTCACATCTGACCATATGTTCAAAGAAAAACCGTTCTGAAGAAATGTTTTGACTAGAGGAATGTATGGATAATAAACGTGATGCCTTCAACCTCAACAACACTGTACTAGCTGTTAAGCATAGTGGTGGTAGCATCATACTGTGTACTGTATTTGGTTTGGTGCCAAATTTGGAACTGTGGATGGAATTATAAAGCAAGAGGAATTCCTCAGAATTCTTCAACATAACCTCAAATTATTATCTTCCAAAAGCTGAAATGCGTACAAAACAGGACCATTACCCCAAACACAATAAGTTGGGTCTGTGGCAGGAAATAACACAATTTAATTTACATAATCAATTCTGCAAAGACAAGTAGATAAATATCCAAAGAGAATTCTACCAGGAGTGTCATGATGGCTGTCAAAAATATCTGCTAAAGGTGAAGCGTGCTATAGGTTATTCAACCAAATATACACGCAAACATAAGTATGTGACCCCTTTATGTATAATTTTGATCCTGTGTTAATTTAAGAAAATTGTATGTTTTACAATTATTTTGTCCCAGTTCATGCCCCAGAAAGCACTGCAAGCCCAAGGTTGCCATGACATTCATGGTAATACTGAATCATAACTTTACAAGTGTGGCAATGTTAAGCCTTATCGAGCCTTGACAAAAACGACAGCTCTTTACTGACATCTAGTGGCAACAGACTATTATTGACTATCTATCTATCTATCTATCTATCTATCTATCTATCTATCTATCTATCTATCTATCTATCTATCTATCTATCTATCCCTCATTTCCCCCCTATTTTGCCAGTCTCCAAAGGGCAAGACTTTCTTTTATTGCTTTATGTAGTCATGCAAACACACTGCCAATGCAGTTTAAGCATACCTTGGTAGAAAAAAAAATAAAACGGAACACTATCCATCATGGGTTGGCCTTAACATTATTGAAGCCGTGATGGGTCATCTTGACAGACAATAAGCTTCTGGAATGATCATCCTTTCTCCGCAAAGGTCCTGACTATTTAAATATTGTTAGATCTATACAAACTCTCTTTATATTATGTATATTGTTTTTATGTGCATGATTGTACATGTTGCACTTTCTTTGCCAAATATAAAGAAATGAGAGATGGCTTTGCACATCTAAATCCACACTAAAATAGTTGAGTAAACACAGAATCAAGTTTATGACATGGCCATCCCAGTCTCCTGATATAAACACCATTGAAAAATAGAGAGGTGAGCTAAAGTAGACATTCCACCAGAGTGGGCTGAGGATCCTGAATGTTACCATCCAAGAAACTCTGTAGTCCATCTAGGGACCGTAAAGATCAGTGGTGATCACCATTGTATTTATTCCTGTTGTACGACTGAGGTAGGACCTCCGGTCAAAATTTACCTGTGCTTTCACACACTATGGGCAATTTGCAAACACCACTTAACCTAATCTGCATGTCTTTGGGTGGTAACCAAAGTACTGGAGAAAACCCACCAAACATGTTGAGTCCATGCACACAGACCCGAGGCGGGAATCGAACCAGGATCCTGAAGGTGCAACGCGACAGTGCTAACCACTGTGCCACCCCTGGATGTTACATAAAACTGTGTTGAAATTTTAGGCTGAAGCCACAAAGAATCTGCTAAGAGACAAAAGATATACAATGATATGTCAAAACCTTAACAGATATGTGCTTTTTAAACATTCCATTCCAAATTTAGTCCTTCTTTGCTATTTTAAAACTCTAAGTGTAGAGATTTGTGAGAATTCAGCCACAAGAGCATTAGTGAGGTCAGGCACTGAAGTTGAGTGAGAAGACCTGGAGTGCAGTTAGTGTTCTTGTTCATCCCAAATGGTTTCATTGGAGCTGAGGTCAGGGCTCTGTGGAGGAGTTCTTTTACACCAAGTCTGAAAAGCCACGTCTTCATGGTGCTTGCTTTATGCACAGGGGCAATGGTATTTTGGAATAGGTTTGTGCCTTTTAGTTCCAGTGAAGGGAATATATATATATATATATATATACAGTTTAACAGTGGACAATGTTGTAAAACCTGGATATAAATATCTGGATATTCTTCACGGTTTCTCTGTTATTATTGTAATTTTAAACAGACCATATAGGGCCACCCTCAGCTGCAGTTAGAGGTCAAAAGTAAGGCATCTAAGGCATATGGATCAGAGAGGTCTGAAGGGCAGAAGGGTTCAGGACTAATGGTATCTTAGGAATGCCAAATGTAGCACAAGAGAGAGAAAGAGAAATGTAGCAATGAATACAATACCACCTGATCATATACTCACTGAGCACTTTATTGGGAACATTATATTTATACGGCATATTTTCTCCAAAAATGCTCCTTAATGGAATGGATTCCACAAGAATCATTCCTTTCAAACTCTGGTCCATGTGGACATGATTGCATGCTACCATTTCGGCAGATTTTACAGGTGCACTTTCATGCTTCATATATCTCGCTCAACCATATCCTAAAAGTGTTCTACTGGATTCCAATCCAAGAAGGTCACTGAGGAACATTGACCTCATTGTCATGTTTGTGAAACCAGTTTAAGCCGATTAGTTTTTTGTGTATTATCATACCATTAGTAGATGGGTAAATTGTGGCCATTAAGAGCTGCACATGGTCAGCAACAATACTCAAACATGCTGTGGCATTCAAACAATGTTTAATTGGTGTTAACGGGCCCAAAGGATGCCAAAGAAACATTCCCCACACCATTACACCACCCCCGCCAGCATGAAATGTTGATATGAGGTACCACATACAGTATAGTCTTCTTCTTTGTCTTCCGGCTGTTCCCTTTCAGGGGTCGCCACAGCGAATCATCTGCCTCCATCTAACCCTATCC
>JAQQZS010000018.1:15367511-15379551 GCA_030068045.1 Platyallabes tihoni | reverse complement strand
CAACCGGCAACATGACAAAATGGTTCCCATAGCGTTTTCACGCAGCATCGAGTAAAGTCTTTGAAAGGGAACAGGAACTAACTTGTTTTGCAGATAGTCCTAATTAAAGAATAATATACTCTACAATTTACTTTTATAATATAAAAGTAATATATGTAACTGTAGTGTGACTTAGCATGAAGCAGAAGCTGGGTGATTTTTATTTTAATTTTTTTTTAATATAACAACTGGGTCTATAATGTGATTTGTTTAATTAAGCAATATTACATGAGGTAGTGCTGCTGAACTGAATATCAACATGGCTGTGATGTGGTCCTGGGCACAAGGGTGCAGGCAGAGTCTTGAAGATATCACAGCCATGCTCATATTCAACATAACCTTGAGTGCAATATTACATTAATAATAAAACATTTTTCATTATTTAATTATTTAACCAGTTGTTTTCCTCAACCAACATATATCCTTCCATGGCAACTGATGGTTAGTTTAATTAAAAGGATTAAGAATTTTAATTTTTCTTCTTAAATTCTTAAGTAACCAAAAGATGAGGAGAAGAAACCATGGAGGTGGTGGACAGTCCTAAGAAACTTTAACGATTTACGATTTACTTTATATTAACACATATTCTGTTTTAAAATATCAGCTCCGTTACCGTCCAGGTTCTGGGGTTGAATCCCAAATAGTGTTAAATTAAGTTAAATTTGTCACATATACATTACAGCACAGTGAAATTCTTTCTTCGCATATCCCAGCTTAACTGGGGTCAGAGCACAGGTTGAGCCATGATACAGAGCCCCTGGAGCACACAGGGTTAAGGGCCTTTCTCAAGACCCAACAATGGCAACCTAGTGGAGCTGGGGACCAAACCACTGATCTGCCAATCAGCAAGTCAGTGCCTTAGCCCTCTGAGCTTCACTGCCCCAAGGGCTAGTACCCTATGTAGGGTGTAAGTTAGAATCCATTGTTCCACACACCAATTAGTGCCCTTGACTAGGGGTTGGAGAGGGTCTAGATAGCTCTATAGCTTGCATTCGGCTTGATCAGAACAACAGTTGACTTAGAAGCAGTTACTAAGAAGACAAAGCATTGCACACGAAGACATATCATTATCAGATGTGGCTTCTTGCTGAAAGTGCTTCTGTGACTATTTTAAAAGTGAGTTTTGGCAGGCACCTGCTCTTCCCTCTTTCCAGTACTGCAGACCATACTGAGCTACTTTCACCCATACTGGTGACCAACAGTTAGTGAAATTAACATCTGTGACATGGAGTGATACATATAGTTAAACATCCCAGTGCTGTCGTGCTCTATTATCACCACTCTTGGAATGCCTCCTCAAAGTCTTCTCTTCCCCTAAAAACTTCACAGTTTGTTAAATATTATTCTTTTTACTTTTTGTGTTCGGTCAGGTGAAGCATCTACCTTAGAGATCACACAGTATGGGCTGTTAGTATAGAAACATTAACATACAGTATTAGTTAATATTCATATTCAATATTAATATTCACTTCCTTGTTATATGGACAAATGCGCACCTTCCGTTCAGGTATTTAGTGGTTGCTGTGGAATAAATGTTAAATGTAGAAGTGTAATTCAGTAAGAAATTAAAAATAAAAAAGAAATTTGCTGGGAAATTGCTATGAAAAGAATAAAAGGAAATCTTCAGGATGTTCTTTTCAGGTGGATGTTTAGAGGAAACAGTAACTCAGCTTTGTGTTGGGCTGCAGCACAACTCTTGGTCATTGATTATTTTCTAATAACAGCATCCTCCTATGTGTTTATTTCTTTAGCTTAGATGACAATGCTGGATCACGTGGTATAACAGTTCATAAATAAGTTGAACTCTACAGTAGCTTGCCAAAGGTCATTATGAAACCATGGAAACTATGAATGTCAGTTGTCTAGCCATGTTAAAATTCATATGTTGTGGCTTAAACTTATAATAATTGAATATAAAAAAAAATGCTTTACAGAGATAATGGAGAGATGAAAGGCGGGCATAAGTGAAAATGAGTTTTCTCTATATCAAATGCTCTGGGTCAGCAGTGTGTCCTGAAGATTTGCTGCATGTTAGGGACGAAAGCCAATGGAATAGATAAGAAATCAAATGTTGTCTTATTCCCTTCATCTTTTCAAAAGGTTTGGTGGTTACTAATGGGAAATTCTCTATGGGTGGAGAGATGCATGAACAGATAACAGGACTAAACAGATGTCTTCTGGTGGCTTGAAATTAATTTGTGTGTTTCGGTGTCAAGATTTTTTTTTTTGTTGGGTCTATAGGAAATTCTCGTAATAGTAATAGCAATGGTTTTCTAGGAGGCGGCGGTCAAAAAATGAGTGCTATCAAATCGTGAATCTCTTGCATCTTTCTGGCTCAATTAATTGTTTTGGTTGAAAGTTCACGGTAATGCGAAATCAATTGGTGTCACTGGATGATGGATGAAAGAAAGGTTAATTAATGAAGGGATCTTAAGGATAAAATGCATATTTTCAGGGCTAAATTTTCTTTGTATTGAATACCAAACAATAGGAAGCCAAAGTATAATGAGAGAATTTATTCTTATTCTTCTGATTTAAAGATCAAGAAAAGGATATAATGTTCTTGGTATGAAATGTGTAATGGAGTACTAGTTGAATCATTATACCAGTTTTGCTGGCTTTGCTTCAACATAGTTAGGTGTATGCAAGGAACGAAAGGGGGGTGGGGGGTTGAAAGCAGAGTTGGATAGATGTATGCAATGAGCATGAAATTCTGTTATGTGCTTTGGATAAAAAACAAATGCTCAGTGATGTTTATATTGATTTTTTGAATCAGAAGATGTAATTTCTTTTCTTGAATCAATAATTTCCTTTAATGACTGTTGATAACTCTTCTAACACAGTTACTGTACATACTGGTCCATAATGTTGCATGTAACATGTAACTATAAATGAATGCAAAGCATGACCATGGCTCATTAATAAAAAAATAAATATAATAATAATAATAATAATAATAATAAGTGGAAACAATACTTGGGAAATAAGAAAAATATCACACTGCGTGAATCTTGCTATAGTGTATAACATGACACCACTGATGATTATTTTCCCAAAGCAGAATGGCTCTCATATTATTTCTTTCTGTAGACACTATTGTTGATGGTGATATTAATAAACTAATCCTACATAAACAGATTTAAATGCAAGCATGCAAAATCATTTGAATTGCTGACAAAATCTTTGTTTGTACCCCATCGTCTATCTCACGCCATCTCTCGCTGCATTAATGCTGAGTGGGAGAACTGTTGTTATGAGTGAGACCTGGTCTACCCAGTAGGCTGTGAGAGGAGTTATAACAATGTCATGCCTCCGAGCTGCTTATTATTGCCTCCAGTCTGCCTGGTGAATGGCTGCACACGCCAGAGTCTCTCAGTACAACTCCTCGAGCCTCATAACCAAAAATTAAATGTGCTTTCATCCAAACAGGGAGAAATGTTCGAAAAATGTCCATGAATAATGATCTCCTCGGGCAGCTAGTTCCATTTCAACAATAACAAACCCTCAAGATGTAATACAGTAAAGCCTCGTTTTTTTCTTCTTCTTCCACTTTTTTCTTTTGCAATTAGTTTCCCAGGTAATTGTAAAGCCAGGTGTCTGCTAATGAAACCTGATCTGTGTTTCTCTTGTCTCTTTTTGCTGCCCAGGTTTATAGACACACTAAGGGAGAAATGCACAGGCTGGTTTTGAGTGGAGACCGGCTGTGTCAGCTCTTTCCATAACCTGCAGTAAAGAGTGCGACCCAAAAAGCAGCGCCTCGGTACAAACCGAATAAAATCAATTGCAAATATTTCACCATTTCCGAGCCCCTTTTGTTTCCGTAATTGACTTTAATGTCGGAGTCGCAGCAGTCGCCATTAGTGAAGCAGGCTTCCTTTTGGATATTTGATACACCATTGACCTGGGAAAATTCAGAGAAATGTGAGAGAGACAGAGTGAGAGTGCATTGATCATATTGTTCTGTTCTGGAGAGCCAAGTAAGCCAAGTTTGTATGCTTTAACTAATGCTTCTCCTGCGGTGTGGCATTTGGCCAAATTGATTCCTCTGAGGACTGGTGAAGGAACATGTTATTAAGGCAGCATTATAAACAAGACCAGGAAAATCCACCACAGAAAAGAACAGGGTTTTAATAATCTATGGTTCCTCTTGCTCAACATGGCATCAATCAATCAGCGATCAACCACACAGTGTATCCTGGATACCAATCTGCTGTAACATATGCCTGGTCTGTTGCTGATGATGCATCGCAACCGAGAGATTATACAAACCAGACAGAGATGTCGTTGGCCAAGATGTTGTTGTTTGGATATGAGCTTAACACTTTTGGTCTAGCTCCGACGTTGGAAATAATACCTCGTTCGTGCTATTCAAACACATCAAATAGTAAACCACATTATTAAATTATAACATTGTTAGAAATAACCCTTTAGAAAAAAAACATGCAACAAGCTCATTTGTTTTTCATTTAAGAAAGATGTGCAAACTTTATAACTATCCTTTATTTTGTTATGCTCTTTACAGGACAGATCCAGCCGATTTAACTCTCTGAGGCAGACATTAGTTTTACATTTGGTTTAATAAATGTGTCTTGCACTTTATTATTTAAAGCTTTATACCCTAAGTCTATACCCATCAGCAATATAATGTACCTTATACTGTACCATTGGTACTCAAAATGGGGTCTGAGGGTCCACAGGGGTCCATGAAGTATAGCCACGGGGTCCACAGAGTTATTATATCTAGGGGTCCAAGCACCAAAGTCAACTCAAATCTATTGTGCTGGATACAATACAACACATTTAAGTTGAATAACCTTTGTGTTATACTCTAGCATAAGCTCTGCTGATACAATATTTGCATTAAAGCTATAGACAAACACATTGTGAAAAGATATCACCTGCTGTTACACATAAGATTTAAAGGTTGAAACGAAAATCTGAATTACCGTACAGAATTATAATGCCGAAAAAGGCTATATAGCTTTGAAAGGTACATGGTTGGAAATAAAATGTTAGAGTAGTGTGTATGTTTTTGGGTTTTTATCTATCTATTTATTTATTTATTTATTCATTTGCAGTTTCCTATGAATCCAAAATCAGCTTTTTGACATCATGTTTGATAATGCGAAATGTACTGGACTTCACCAGGTAATCTGCATTCTGAAAGAAGCTTACAAAATGATATAAGACTCAACAGTTAGCATATTTATTTAATGCCAATTCCAATGACATTTCTAACCATAATCAGGATGGCCACAAGATTTCTTGTCATTAAATTTGTTTTGGGTCATATTTGAGCAGCTCATTTGGAGAAAATTAAAAACAGAACCTGAAACCTTGCCATTTATATCCACAACATGGCCAATTAGAGATTAAATACACGATTAAATAATTCATTGGAGACACAAAGCAGAATGTGACGAAGGCTGACTTGCTTGCTTATTTCTTTCCAATTTCTCATTTCGTCTTTAAAGTACAGTAGGCAGTAACACAGTAGGTTCATTTCAGCTTCCTTCCCTTATGTCTTTATTTTGTAGTTTCTGTGGCCAGTCAGTTTTTGTACACTCGGTTTGAGTCCTCAAATCAGATTTAAGCTGCTGCTATGTGTCATGTATTATTAGCTTTGAAAAACTGCACAAGGGAACTGTCCAATTAAAGAAGGGATGAATCAGGGAGGAGAAGGCCCCCTGCCAGGGTACTGTGCATGCAGTACACTCACCACTCCTGGCATGTTACTGTAGAAACCACGAGTAATGCCAAAAACAACAACAACAACAACCACAACAACAAAGGGACACTGTGCTGTTATTTATGATCTATTATCATTTGCTATCAATTTATGCATGAGTACAACAGATGCAGTTCTATAAATGAATATAAGATGTTGATCAATTGTTGACGCACATAAGCTGAAACATGTCATTGCTTGTAGATTTTTTAACAAATGAGCCATTTACTTTGTTACAAATGCCATGCAGTTATCAAATGAGTCAATCATATGGCTGCAGCAAAATGCACAAAATCATGTGGACACAGGTCAAGTGCTTTAATTTGATTATTGAATATCAGACCAGATGTTGATTCTGGGATCAAACATTTAGGACAGCTTAGCTCCTGATCCAAATTTATGAAATTTGATTAACACCAATAATCAAAATAATAAATAACATGCTCTACCGCTTAGAGACAGTGGCACTGAAGAAAAGTTGGAAGTAGCAGAGATGAAGATGTTGAGGTTCTCTTTGGGAGTGACAAGAATGGAAAGGATTGAGAATGAGTCCATCAGACTCATCCATCTGTTAGATGACAATCCATGTTAGATGTTTTGGAGATAAAGTCGGAGAGGACTTGTTTTTGGACATGTTCAGAAGAGAGATTGTGAATATGTCTGTAGAAGTATGCTGAGGTTGAAACTGCCAGGCAGATGTTCTGTCAACCAAAAGTTAACAACAAGATAATGTATAATTAATAAAAGGTATCCATGCAACTGGTCCATATTTATTCTCTTTTTTTCCTTTTCCTTTTTTTAAATTTATTTATTTATTTTTTGCTGTGGGCAATGCAGAGATGCAATATCATTTTGACTCTAAATAACTTTTGTAACTATTCCATAACTACTTGTTCTTCTAAATTTCATCCCGCTGGTGTGTGTTATGTAAACTATGCTGCTACCTACTATACAGTATCTGAGTGAAACGTCATGCCATCTCGAATACTGAACATTAAACAATTACCTAAACCTGTAATTTTCTCAAATGTGTCTCTAAACAGAGTGCTAAAAATTGTTTTAGAAAATTATAATGATTCATAGGGGTGCTTGAACTAGGCCTCGGAAAGGGATGAAATGTGCTCTAAGTGGTTGTGACATGGTTGTTGGTCCCAGATGATTTGGCTGGCTTGAGAACTGGTTTTAAAATTTGGAATTGCATAAAAAAAGCAGATTTAAGAGAGGAAATGTCTTTCTGATGAGAGAGGTCAGAGCAGAACAGCCAGACTGGTTTAAGCTGACACGAATGTTATGGAGGTAATGCAAACAACCACACTTAAAGTCCACGGTGAGCAGAAAAGCATCTCTCATCATCTGAGATGCTTTAGAAGTATAAGACCATATCATGTCAAGGACATGAATCTGAGGTTACAGTGGGGAAATGCTCAGTTTAAAATAATAATATTAATAATAATAATAATAATAATAATAATAATAATAATAATAATAAATAAAATAATAATAATAACAATAATAAACACGTCCCCATTTTTTTTAGATATGTTTTTTTGCATCGTTATTTATTACATTTACATTTAGGCATTAGACAGACGCTCTTAGCCAGAGCAACTTATAAAAAGTAATTATTACACACCCCTCATTTTATTGCAAAGAACAGCTTATTGAATAAGTGATTATGTACCCAGTATTCATGAAATAGTTTTTATTAAAGTGTACAGATTAAAGAAAATAAATATATAAATCTTATATAATAACCATTAAGTTAAGCATGAACAAATTTTTCACACTACCAATTATTTGTCTGCAGCTTAAACTGCAACATACTGCCTTGAATAATATCCTCAAACCCTGTAATTGTTTTGCTATAATGAACTGCCATATCACAAAATAGCAGCCTGTTCTCCACAGTCATCCATGAGGGCATTTTCCATTTTAGCAAGGCAGGAAGCCACAATTTGTGAAGAGAAAACATTAATTTGTATGACAGGAAGGGGTATCATTTGGGGTAATTGTCTCAGCAGGACTGAATACCATCGCCAAAACTTGTCTCTGTTCCCATACTCCGTCGCCTCTTTATGCTCTGCCTGTCATTCTCTGAAGCTCTACCTGTCTGAGTGATTAAAAAAACTTACTCTCCACATTAAAGGAGCTGGGTAACTGTGAGCACGTGTAACCGGTCTCGAGCTCCCAGGTGTCCAGGCTGGCTAAATGCACCATCACGTGTATGGATCCCAGCAGGAGTGCTATAACTCACTGTTCCAGCCACCCTGGCTGTTAAACACTCACCAACACATTTGGCAGATCGAGGTGCTTCAGTCGAAGGGCTTGAGAGCCTTCTACTAATTTGCACATGTTGCTAAATCAGCTTCAGGTATGCCAGCTGTGACATAGGTAACACTTTTCCATTTATTACAAATTCCATTCAGTGTCAGCCTTTGTTTTACATAACAGAAGCTGAGTTCCATCAACCTTTAAATAGAAATTATTATTATTATTATTATTATTATTATTATTATCATCATCAAATTCAACGTGATGTCAATTTGCCTATTCAGTTTGATCGATTACGCTGAAGACCAGGTAGCTCTGATTCTTGTTGGTTCTGCATAATTCTTCTCCGTGCTCATTTTCAAACCCTGTTTGATGCTGATTCATAGTATTGCAAACTGCTGTTTCTATAGATACTATAGATAAGATGATTTTTTTTCTCTTGGAATCATTTGAATCATAATATGGTGTTGCAGATGTGATTCAAGTTTCATATTATACAATTAAAAGTTTATTACCAACAATGTACGACTACAGAACCCCCCACCGCCCCCCCCCCCATTGGGTTAGTTGAATATGTAAAAAAAACAAAAACAAATATGAGAGTAATAATAGGAGTTTGAGAATGATTTTCTTGCAAGTTATCTCTCAATTTTTAGACACTGAGTGTTTATGGGAATGCCTGCAGTGGGCACCTCGTCAGAATCATCATGTCACGGACATACATTACAGCCTTCTTTAAAATGTTAGCAACATTTAAAGGTTTTACTGTGGCTGCGAGTCTCATCACTGTACTATGCTTGATGTCCCAGTTTGACTTGAACGCCCCTTATATTTCTCAAAAACATGACATCTTCAAGTAAAAGAGTAAGTAGAATTATAATTTTTTGAACATGGTAGGTGCCAATCAGTGTGTCTCTCAATAACTCTATATGTGTTTTTAAAAGTTGCCATGTGTTACACTTAGGTTTGTTCTGTTAGGAACGGTATGTTTCATGTTCCACAAAATGTGCTGTCTTACGTCGACAGGGCTTAAATTAGCATAACTTAGCTAAACTTAACTTAGCTGCAAAAACATAAAGTTGCTGGTGTCACATGATACATATTGCCAAACTAAGCGCTACATATTGTGAAGTTTTGTGATTGTGGTATTAATATTTTTTCCCATCATTACTAGCTAACTTGCTACTTGAAAGCATTGTGACAAGCCTTTATCTAGCTTCATGCCTAGCTAGTAAAAAGTTAATTGATAGTGATATCAATCATGAATATCCATTTAGCTTCTTTCATTTAAATAGTTTTTTAAAACATTTCATTGACAAGTTATTTGACAAATAAATTTTTGCTAACTCGACCAAGCTACTCATTTAGCTAGTTGCATGACATTAATAAACCCTCAAGTCAATTAATTTAGATATAAGTATGATTGAATATGATCTAAGTTATTTCTAGGAAATAACCATTAACTGAGTTATTATTTTTTTTTAAAGTTGAGAGTATATCAGAATTATGTTTTCTATTTTGAAAGCTTTGTTAATGTTTAGTTTGCCACCGGCTATATTTGACAGCTGTAAAGGTTTCTGAATCGCTGCTACAGTATGAAGCTGTACATCGACACGTTTTTGCAAGTTAATTAATTAATTAATTATTTTATTATTGCTATTATTTTCCAAGAAGTAATAAAAGTAAGCTATGAAAAATATGAATATATATTGAATAGCTTTGGAAATTCACAAGGAACTTGAAAAATAATTGACCAACTGGCAAAAAAGGACCTCCAACTCAAGCAGCTAAGCCTTCGTTTTGGCAGCTGGTGAGATTAAGCTGGATTTTTAATCAGGGAGCTTAGTCATTTCATAACAAAATAAAAAAATAAGATTTAATTCTTTCATCTTTAATCTACTCATTATCCTGCTCAGGATCACTAGGAGAAAATGATGTGATATAATCTTTATAGCAAAACAGACATAGAATACTGAAAATGTCTACATCCCCAATTATCATTAGATTATCTATAGAGCTAGACATATTAAAACTTACTGTAATCACATTTTCACAATATCATTATACCATATAATAACACAGAAATGTAGCAGTTCTGGGCTTTTCCATCTCCTAAATTCAAATTTAACCTCCATTAACATAAAGTTCTATGCAACACAATCCTTATTGAGGTGTATTAAGGAAGGTTATTTAAAGCTGCAAGCCCCATGAGCCTGGTTGTTTACTGTTGGAAATTGACTTAATGCTCCTGCAAATGACAATATTGAGACCCAGGAGCTTTGCTGCATATCCAACTGCATAGATTTTACCCTAATGAGGTAGATGTTCATTTAAGACTGAATTTCTCTGTTTGCATGACATTATCGTTTATGCTGAGACTAGTGGTGGACAGTCACAAAGTAAATGTAATCCATTACTGTACTAAAGTACTTTTTCAAGTATCTATAATAGACTAAAGAATTCACATTTAGGGTGAAATTTTACTTTTACTCCACTGCATTTCAAATTACATTTTTTATGCGACATTGTGACATTTGTTCGGCATGGTCCTGCCCACTTCTGGATGGCAAAGTGAATGTTACTTCTGCTAATGTTATGTCATCTTAAATAACACTTTGTCTCCTTAGTAACAGCTTCTAAGTTGGAATTGGATCTAAACCGTCTGTGTTATGTCTCACGTCTAGCTAACTTCTCACGAATGGGGTCTTTTCTTCCTGACAAGGCTGAGGAAGGCCCAGCTTCCACCACCAATCCTCACCACCTTCTACAGAGGAACCATCGAGAGCATCCTGAGCAGGTGCATCACTGTCTGGTTTGGGAATTGTGCCATATCGGACCGCAAGACCCTACAGCGGATAGTGAGGACAGCAGAGAAGATCATCGGGGTGTCTCTCCCCTCTATCGAAGATATCTACACCACACGCTGCATCCGCAAAGCCACCAGCATTGTGGCTGACCGGACACACCCTTCACACTCACTCTTCACACTCCTGCCATCTGGAAAAAGGTACCGAAGCATTCAGGCACACACATCCAGACTATGTAACAGTTTTTACCCACAAGCCATCCGTCTCCTCAACACAAAGGGACTGGACTAATAAACACACACACACACACACACACAAACACACACAATCACTCCCCTTAAATTTTAACCTGTTAGATAGTCACAACCACCTTTTATTAGAAAGCTTGCCAGAATTAGTTGATGTTACCTACATATCATTTTATAAAGTGTAAAGTACATCATGTTGCATTGCATCATCTTATTTGCAACATAATGACTGAATTAGCTAACGCTTACCAAATCCAGGAGGAATCACATATTTGTACACCATCTGAGTTAATCACGTTATGAGAAATCAAATGTCTGCAAATTAATATCATTATTACCTTCTTCACCCATTTATCACAAGCTTGTTTCTTTTTTGAATACGCTGCAAAGTCGGTATATGAAAATAATCAGCAGAACAGAAGCTATCTGTGTGACAAAGCATCAGGGAATCCTGTAGGTAATCATCATGTAATCTTTCTGTTTTCTTTTTTTTTTTCCTCAGAATGACACCTTGAATGTAATTATCAAGGGAATACATAGAAGCCTAAGGTCAGTCACAACAGTGCTGCTATCCACTGTTCTGATTGACAGCATGGTAGTCACATGTCTGCAAAAGGTCAATACTTTCTACT
Source organism: Platyallabes tihoni (assembly GCA_030068045.1). Lineage (NCBI taxonomy): Eukaryota > Metazoa > Chordata > Actinopteri > Siluriformes > Clariidae > Platyallabes > Platyallabes tihoni. The sequence continues at coordinate 15,367,826 of JAQQZS010000018.1, read as the reverse complement.
CAACTACATTATGCATTAAATGCCATTCCTCCTTACTCATGAGTACGGTTGATTTTGAAGCACAGCAAACTTGCCAATTACTTTATTTTGGGTGAATAACTTTGTTTGGTTGCATCTATTATATCTAACTACTAGTGATGCGCGGGTATTTTTCCAACCCGCGCGTCTCGCTTTTATGAAATTATTTGGCCCGTCTCAGCCCGCCCCGCACCACTGTATCTATTTTTACAACCCGCCCCGCCCCGCACCCGCGACCATTAAATAGACATACTAGGCATTGTAATTCAAATGAAAACAGCCTTTATTTCAGCCTGA
>JAQQZS010000018.1:15326303-15338799 GCA_030068045.1 Platyallabes tihoni | reverse complement strand
GGTTCACCATCCACGCTACATTGGGCTAACCGCTAAAGCTACGTCTTCTGGTCCTCAAGGTTAGTACATCCGTGACATTTTGTTTATCACAAATAGTAGAGCCCTTGGAATTGCTGTTTGTCTTTCCTGCTCAGCCAAAAAAATTACGAGCTACTGTACAGTAGGAGCCAGGGGACAAAGTGGTTCAGAAAGGAACTAGTGATGGGTCATTCATGAACGATTCATTCTTTTTAAACGAATCTTTAACGTGACTCAGAAGAATGAGTAATCTCGGAGAGTGATTTGTTCATTTTCTACTGGGTGCGCATGCGCAAATCATCGCAAAACCTTCGTACTGTAGGTTACAGTATGTACAGGAAACAGAATTGAGTGATTCTTTCTCAGTGACTCTTCTAGTCCGAGTTGTTCGTCCTTTTGTCACGTGACTCCGACAGACGCTATGTGGTGTAGTACATAGGAAACAGAATTGAACAGTTCTCAACGAGTCTTCAAGTCCCGAGTCGTTCGTTCTTTTGTCACATGACTCTCATAGATGCTATGCGGTGCAATAGATTCAAAAGAACGAATGACTCAGACTGGAAGATATGAGAGGTGAGCTACTCATTCTGTTTATTATAATATGTCCTTAGCTGCATTGTAATATTTTCATTACTGGAACTATAGCCAATAGCAAATTTGTGTATGTAGATGTATTGGGGGTCTGTTTATTGAAAATGTAACATTTTATTTCTGTTCAAAAGAACGAAATGAACTAAATGACTCAAAAAAAGATTTTTTCATTTTGATGAACGAGATTCAAAGAACCGAGTCACTAAAATGATTCAAATTTCCCATCACTACAAGGTACCAAACAGATCTTCATAAGATTCCATTATGGTCAGGAAGCCATCTTTGAGAGTTGGTAAATTATTTTCCAGCTTTCTCATTACTGTGGAACCTTGGATTACGAGCATAATTTGTTCCGGGAGGCAGGCTCGTGTTCCAAAACACTTGTATATCAAAGCAAATTTACAGTAGCAGAAGATAATCGTGACAAGCTTGCGATAAAGCCAAACAACACTGTGAACCAATGAACGTTCTAATTACTATGTACTATATCACACACAGGCTGACGCAGGGTCTTTCTCTTTTACACGAGGGCAAACAACAGAAGCACACAGCACACAGTTATAAAGTCTGTTAAAAGTGAAATATCAATTGAATCATATTATAGAGTAAATAATATTTGTACAGTATGCATGAACTTATTTCAAGTTGAAATGAACACTATAAAATATACAGTGAACTATGGGTATTATTCTCTATATAGTTCCACAATGGCCAGGTGGTGATCTTAAGTATGAGTGTGACAGGATATCAAGGAGATGTTTGAAGAGCATCTTGAAACATCTTAAAATTTGTTAATGAGCCGATAGGGAATACCAGTAAGAAGAACATCTAGAATGTAGACAGAAAGAAATAAAAGCATGCCACTTAGTAAATGCATGTTTTGGTAAAGAATGAAATGCAAGAACTTAAAACTGGGTGAGGAACAGCCAAACTCTGCTACTAAGATAAGGTTATGGTGGACCGTTTCATATCACAGGTCATACAACAATGCAACTATTTCTCAAGGCAGTTATACTGCATCAGCAAGGTCTCTCCCAGGCAATGAATCCAAAGCAGACTGGGGATTCAAGATGTGCTCTTCAAGGTATTTTTTTTTCAAGAAGCATAAAAAAACAGGCAGCGTTGAGGACCGCAGATGCAGTGGTTGACCGAGGAACCTTAATACAGCAGATGAAAGACACATCATGCTTACTTCCCTTCGATATTGGGAGATGTCCAGTGGTGCCATCAGCAAAGAGCTGGTGGAAACCAATGGGACCCAGGTACACCCATTTACTGTCCAGAGTGGACTATCCGAATGTGGTGTTCATGGAAAAATTGTGTCCCAGAAGCCATACTTTTGATGTGGAAATAAGGCTAAGTGAGTCAATTTTGTGTAGAAAAATGGCAGCAGGTGCTCTGGATTAAGGGGTCAAAATTTTAAACATACAGTATGTGTGTGCAGTGACTAGTAGTTGCTAAACTCCAAGGCTAGGTAGGGTCATTTGTTCCCACTCACCTACAGTAGCAATGCCTGGATACATTTTCTCCTCAGAAAGCCAGCATTGTTTGCAGTGCTATTTGCGTCTTATGATTAATAAGTTTTATCAAGTTACTAGCAGTTCTATCTCATCATGATATTTTCACATAGCAGTCTGTTTTGCTTTGAGTCTCAGTTTGAATTGTTGTGAAATACATCCAGATTGCTGTCATTCTTTTATTAGTGTGACAACATCCATCACATACTGTATCACTCGATAATGGATGTGGGAATCAAAATATTAGCATACTAGTATGAATACATAAAAATCTTATCGGATGGTGATCCAGTAACAGTATCGATAGTAATGTACCCATAATAATTAGTAGCGATGGATGATGACTGTGTGTGATTAGTGTAACAAGCCTTAGACATGTTACTCAGATAATAACTGAGCCAAGTATGTGCAAGGCCAAAAGACACCAACAGCGTTCTCCAGCTGTTCCAGCAGCATCGGCTGATGAACAAAATTGCACGCAACTCTAAGATTCAGTAAAATAAGGATTCTTAAGTGGACAGAATCTGTACTAATGAAGAGGTCATTAGGGACTCTGATACATGCTGTTTCCATGCTGTTTCTTCCTGAAGCCAATTTGGGAAAGATCTTGTAACTTGTGTAATAAAACGTAGTGTTGAAAGTTGGAGCTGGGGTGAAAACAACATATTCAGTAATATCAGGAAGCAGATACTGTATTACTGACAGGCCGTTATTTGGAAAGGAAGTCAGTGTTAAAACCTGCTTTTTTATATATTTTTTATCTTGGAAAGGATGTAGGCATGATTTAGCCAATGTTGGAAGTTGGGTCAAGCTGACAGATGGAAGCGAATGAGGCACACAGCAGTGATAATTTTAATGACACCAAAGTCACTGGCAAAGTTTTGAGCAAGGAAACATGAAAAAAGCTGGAAATCAGAGGAAATCAACATGCCATGACCAAGAGCATAAGCTATAGTAGAAATACAGTGATGAGCAAAAATATTAAGACAAAAGTGAAATTTTCAAATCTTCAAATAATGACAATCAGGATAATAAATAACACTAATTTGTTATTTTATGCGATTAATTTACAACAATGATTACTTATTCTTCAAAACCTGCTGGATCTGGCTGGACATAGAGTGAAAAAGACATATGGTGTCACTCGTTCAATCCATGCGTGTTGCTTGCTTCCTGAAGATCACATACTGTACTTAAGACGGTTTCTTGACTGCTACTGCTACCTCCTGCTTCACTGTTGTCCAACAGGTTTAGGTCTGGAGATAACCCAGGCCATGGCTCCAGCTGAATACCATTGTTGCATAGCCAGTTTTTACACTTTTCCAGTTAATTAGGACAACTCTTTAGCCAGATAGACTAGAACTAACTAATGAAATCACCTGTCTTGTGTACAGAGAGGACTATAATGCATGGTAAAGGGGTAGCTCAGTGGTTAAGGCATTGGACTCCAGTTCGGAAGGTTCCAGGTTCAAATCTCATGACCACCAAGTTGTCCCTGTTGCAATGAGATAAACATGCATGTTGCTCTGAATAAGGATTATAATTCCTAAACGTATATATTGTCTTAATACTTTTGGGCGCCTACACTGTACAGTGTAATAAATTAATAACAAGACACTTGTGAAATAAGCTATGTTTATATGGACAATATTTCTTCAATGTAAGTGAAATCATTCCAGTGTGAGATTCCATCTTAACTGAGTACATGGACTCTGATTTGACAGCATGGGCATTTACTGTACATGCTCAAAGCATTTAATCTTTAGGCATTTAATGTCTGCTGTGAAGCATTTAATCTGTCAGAAAAATGAAGATTTTATTTTGGTTCCAATAATTCAGTTTAATCTGTAATTACGTAGATGCTTTACTATTTGTGAAAAGTAAAGACTAGCGTGTGAGGGAGAGAAATCAGTAACAGAAGCAAAATATTCTTCCTGGAAACCCATGTGACCTAATGTTTCTCCCCACGTTTGGCAAACATGTGCATAAAGATTTGTTTTTCAAGAAACGATCAGATTAACTGTTTACATGGACAATATTTACCTACGGCAGGATTATCAATGATTTACACAACCCCTCTCATTTCCATCGAAAAATTCATTCCAGTCAGAATGGATCAGGTCAGACTGTACTGACTGAGGTGGTGGGATTTTTTTTATTTCAATAACGTGAATGTACCTACTGTAGAGTACAAACACTACATCGAACACCAGAAAATCTCAATAAATTAAAATATATTTAAAAAGTTATTTATTTCAGTAATTAAATTAAAAAATGAAACAAATATACTACATAGATTCATTACAGACAGAATGGTATACAGTATATGTCAAGATTTTTTAATGATTATGGCTTACAGCTAATTAAAACCCAAAATTCAATATCTCAGAAAATTTTAATATTACTCAAGACCAATAAACCACAGAAATGTTGATCTACTAAAAAGTATGAACATGTACGACACTCAGTACTTGGTAGGGGCTCCCGTTACGTGTATTATTGTAGCAAAACGGCATTTAGGCAATCAGTCTGTGGCATTGCTGAGGTGTTATGGAAGCCCAGGTTGCTCTGATAGCGGCCTTCAGCTCTTCTGCATTGTTGGGTCTTGTGTCTCTTCACAATACCCCATAGATTCTATATGGGGTTTACTGTAGGTTGGCCGAGTTTGCTGGCCAACAAGCACAGGGATACCATAGTCCTTAAACCAGGTACAGTATTAGTACTCTTGGCAGTGTGAGAAGAGGCGAAGTCCTGCAGGAAAATAAAATCACCGTCTCCATAAAGCTGGTCAGCAGAGGGAAGCATGGAGTGCGCTAAAGGTTCCCGGATGCGCTGACCTTGGACCTGATAAAACACAGTGGACCAACACCAGCAGATGACACTGGACCTCAAGCAACTTGGATTCTGTGCCTCTCCTCCCTTCCTCCAGACTCTGGGACCTTGATTTCCAAATGAAATGCAAAATTTACTTTCGTCTGAAAAGAGGTCTTTGGCCCACTGAGCAACACTCCAGTCCTTTTTTGTCCTTAATCCAGGTACAGTAAGATGCCTCTGATGTTGTTTCAGGTTCAAGAGTGGCGTGACACAAGGAACGCAACAGTTGTAGCCCATGTCCTGGATACAGTACATGTACAGGTGAACTCGAAAAATTTGAATATCGTGCAAAAGTTCATTTATTTTAGTAATGCAGCTTAAAAGGTGAAACTAATATATGAGATAGGCTCATTACATGCAAAGCAAGATAATTCAAGCCGTGATTTGTCATAATTTAGATGATTATGGCTTACAGCTCATTAAAACCCCAATGTCTGTGCTTGGAGGCTCTTGAAGCACTGACTCCACCTGCAGTTCATTTCTTGTGAATCTCCCCTAAATTCTTGAATAGGCTTATTCTTGTTTATAACAACAGGAATAACTGAATCCTTGAGAGGTTGAGCCCATTAAAGAATTAGGGGGAGAGTCACAAGAAATTAATTTATGAAATCCACTGTCAAGTGGAGTCAGTGCTTCAACACAGTTAACCAAAAGATTTATACACATTTTAGGAAAAGAAAAACTTGTATATATATTTGAATGCTTAATTTATTGCTATATGTTATATATTGCTATACAGTATATGATAATATTATGATAATGTTATTAATATAATATTATCATATTATAATATATATTATAATATTATATTAATATAATATACCTCTTACTATTTCTCTTTTCCTGATGTGTGTTTGATTAAATGTTATTAATCTCAGTTGTTTGTTCTTTTTCTTTCCCACAAAAAGAATATTAAACGGATAGTCATCCCTCTCAATGTACATATTAGCTATGTGATTTTCCAAGCATTGATGACAGTGAGAATGATTTTGAGCCCTAATTGCATTTTTATAATGTATGAAATATGCAACAGGTATCCTGAGATAATGAACGGAACATTAATCATTGCGGAACAAATTGTGGATATGTGATAAGTGTTGTGATAAGTCTCTACCCTGTTCTGTCTGTGATTAATGAGTACCAAATAATCATTATGTATGCTCACACAACGGCTTGCGCTATGATTTATGATTGATGAAAACAAACAGGGCAGGTTATTTCTGGATAAAGGCAGATTCCCAGTGTGCTTACAGGAGAAACATGGGTGAGAGAAGCAGGTTTACAGAACCTGCCTCCCTGGTGATAAAGTCATTCTTCTGAAAATAACATGGAACAAACTCCCTACTCAAATAAGCAAACACACATGGCAAACAATCAGTCCATGCACATGGAATGAAATAAAGTGACTGCCATAGAGAGTGAGACAGAGTCACGAAGACAGAATCACTACAGTAACAGTAAGCGAGAAACAAACATTATGCTCTGCTTTCTTCTTTCTCTTGACACCAGTCCTGTTACGTGTGTCTAGCTGGGGACGTGATGACTCCACATGTCTCTATATTTACACAGTAAAAACATTTGTACCCATCAGCCACCTGTCAGTGTTTGCAGAATGCAAAGACGGTCACATGGAACTGTCAATTGGATGAAAGCCTCAGTCACATTGTAATTAACGGCTCTATTCACTAACATTCTGTGATTTCAGAAGAAGACAAATGGACATCTGGAGAGGAGGATTGCTAGTTTGCTAATGCGATGATTTGTAGATGTGTTCCACTCTTTTAATTAATTCATTAATTAAAAAAAACCCCGCAAACAATCTTCTAGCAAACCAGGTGCCTCATTTTTACAAACAGATTTGATGTATTTTATGCTGCGTTCGGAGTTGCAGGGACATTGGATTGAACTGGTCACTGATGTGAAAATGTTCTTATACATAAATACAAATAACAAAAACCAAGGAAAGTTGTAAGCACAACTTTATTTAGGATTCTTCCTCAAATTTATATATGAAACCATTTATGATGAATCAAACAATGTTCAACATGGACTCTCCAAAGTGTATCCAAAGTAGTTTTCTACATTCACAGTGTTTAGCTTCTGAGGATATGGATCCTTAATTAAATGTTTTTAAACACACAGCCATTTATAAGCAGACATGAACGTGACAGGCCAAATTTCCATCCATCCAACCAGTGTCTATATCGCTTATCCTCTGTAGGGTCAGCAGGGAGCCTATTACTGGGAATTTGAGGCAGGGGTAAACCTAGGATGGGGTGCCAATCATACACTACGGGTAATTTAAAAATGCCAATCAGCCTACAGCACATGTCTTTAGATTGTAGCTGGAAACCGGAGTACCTAGAGGAAACCCACCAAAGAGAACATGACCAGAGGCAAGATTCCAACCACCATCCCTGTGTGAGGCATGCCTTCTAAACAATAAAGAATTCATTTATTTATGTCTGCTCATACTGATAGAAGACTTTCAGACCCCTTCAATTTTTCCACATAATGTTTTGTTTCACACTCATCATCAAATAGATTCATAACCTTCAACACGCAATACTCCTGGCCTCTCCTAAACGTTCAAAGAGTTGTTTTGAAGTTCTGGTATGTTCTTTGGGTCATTGTCTAGTTGAAATGTAAACTGTCAACCCAGTCTGGGATCGCCAGGACACTGGAAAAGGTTTTCACTCAGACTCTTTAGTATTTTGAATCAATTTTCCCCCATTCTCCAAGTCCTAGACAGAGAAAAACATCCCCACATGCACCACAGTGTTCCACTTTAGAGGTGGTTTTAATAAGGTGATGCACAGTGCCTGATTTCCTGATGTCAAATAATTTAATCTTTGTGTCATCAGACCAGAGACTTTTGTTTCTCATGGTCTGACAATCCTTTTAGTGCTTTCTGGCAAACTCTCAGGAGGCTGTATTGTGTCTTTTAGTGAGGAATTTCTTCTGTTTGGCCGCTGTACCATAGCAGCCTGATTGATGCTGCAGTGATGGCTGTCCTTCTGTAAGTCCCATCTCCACAAGGGATCTCAGGATCTCATTTATACAGTAGTGACCCCTTTGTTCTTGGTTACCTCTCTGACTGAGGCCCTTCATCCCTGATGACTCAGTTTGGCTGAGCAGATCTGAGAAAATTGTTAGTTGTTCCAAATCTCTTCCATTTGAGAATGACTGAGGCCACTGTCACCCTGGGCACTTTCACTCTCACACATCATATATACTGCTTTATCCTGTATACAGGGTCACGCTTGTGGGGCTTAAACCTATCCCAGGAGACTTGTACAGTAGAGCCTAAATGTGGTGCCAATCCATCACTGGGCACACACACACATACTCACTAACACACTATGGGAAATTGGGGAATTCCAATTAGCCTAATCTGCATGTCTTTGGACTGTGGAGGGAAACCAAAGTACCCGGGGGAAACCCACCAAGCTCATGGAGAACATACAAACTCCATGCACACAGAAGCGTTAATCAAAACCAGGCGGGAAAAGAATCCGGACCCTGGAGGTGCAAGGTGACACCGCGCCACCTGGGCACTTTCACTACTGCAGAAATGTTCTTGTATCCTTCCCCACATACTGTACAATCCTGTCTCTACAGGTCTACAGATAATTCTCGAATTCATGGCTTTGTTTTCACTTTGACTCACACCATTTATTGTGAAATCTCATACAGTATAGACAGGTGTGTCCCTTTCCTAGTTATGTCCAATGCATTCAGTTTGGCACAGGTGGACTACAATCAAGTTGTACAAGAATCTCAAGGATGATTGATATGCACCAGAGCTCAATTGCAAGTGTCATAACAAAGGGAATACTTATGTAAATTGGATATTTCTGTCTCTTTTACAGTATATAAATTAACAAATCATCCCAAGACATGTTTTGACTTTGTCATTGTGGAGTATTGTGTGTAGAATGATGAGGAAAAAGAGGATCTGAATCCATGTTTAGATGACTATGAATTTTGAAAGGGTCTGAAAACTATCTGTCCACACTGTATACTTGTTTGCCCATTCCCAGACATTATCTACCCTCACCTCAACTATCCCTGTCAACTAAAGAAATTGGAACTCTACGATTGATTGTACTCGAATTGATTGGCGTATTAATCACTCGTAACATGTGAAGTCATCTTCATCCGCCTCCCAAAATGTTAGACACACAAACAGTTACACTTGTTCTGCTTGACACCGAACACATCTTTTAAAAAATTTACAGTCTAGATTCAAAAGTGTATGAGAATCTCTGGGCGAACAGCTTCTCCAGACATTAATTGGAGTCAGGCACTGCTCTCCTTTAAAAAAATGTAAAAATAAAAAAAAAGCACACAATGTCTGGTCCGGTTTGCATTTCTTAAGAATTGTGTCTTCATTGTAACCAATGCCCAAATCAAAACAAATTTCAGAGGCCATGGTGGACTGAGCATCGTAGTTTGTGGAAGGTTTGCTGCCTCGGTGCTGGACAGCTTGCAGTCATTAAATAAATTACCCATTAAAATTTGTAGCAAAGACATTTACAGGAAAACGCTGCTACCTGAGGGTTAATAGAAGCTGGGTGCTATACAACAATGAAGCAGATCATAAACAATCCACAGAATTGTCAAACTCCAGACCTTAACCCATTTCTGTTGTTATGGCATGACCTGAAAATGGCTGTTCATTAAAATCACCTTAGTATATTTGAATTGAAATAGCCTGGGTGGGGAGTAATGGTCCATAATTTCCTCCTCAGTGTGAGTAAGTCTTATCAGGCGCTACAGAAAGCATCTGGTGGATTGTGAATCCTATATAATCAATAACTACATTAAAAATACTCCTGTGTGTGCATGTGTTATTTGTTTAGGCAGAATGTGTTGGATATGATGACATTTTACAAGCAATTAATTCAGAAATGCTTGCAGTCCAAAGTGTTATGTGTTTCTGATGATTCATTAACAGTTTAGGGAGGATGCTTTCCTGTTCCGCTATGACAGTGTACCTGTGCATACAGCCAAGTCCATAAAGAACTTATGATCTGATGACGTTGTTGTGACAGGTCTGGACAGTCAGCGAAAGATTTTTCTGCCACATCATCACCTACTGTAGTATGAGTAAACCGTCTCCCTAATGGTCCACTAAAGTGAATCGTGTTACAAAAACTAGTGTGCATGGTATGGATAAGACCATATACACTCACTCATTGTCTGTGCCACTTTATCTTGTATACAAGGTTGCTCTGGGCCTGGAGGCGGAGTTCATTCTGAACAGAGTCCATCGCATGGCACATACGCACACTTATTCATACACTATGGCCAATTTGTGAACGGTAATTAGCCTAATCTGCATGTCTTTGGACTGTGAGAGGAAACCGAAATACCCAGAGGAAACATTGACCAGCTTTGAGTGACCACTTCTGGTTCCTGAAAGCTGTCTATTGGAGAAACGGAAGGCATTCTGAAGCCACTGCTTAAGCATTAGATATATTGTAGCCGATACAACAATTCGGAACATCCTGCAAAAATAAAGAAACCACTGCTGTACTTCCAGCCAGACCTTGGACAGGTCGGCAGAGGGAAACAACAGCAGAGACATTGTGAGGGCCGTGAAGATAAACCCTCAAAACAAGAATTAGTGATGTCACCAATAACCTTCCATAGAGACGGGGTGGGTGAAGGTACTAATAATAATAACAATATAAAATTAACTCCAGCTGCTGTCACTGTTGTTAAGCAACCGGAGAAAGACTAAAGACTAAAGCCTAGTGCTAAGTCTGGCTGATCATCAGTTTTACAAAGTCGTGTGTAAACTAACATGATATTCAAGTTACTGTACAAAGTTGAAATACATTATAAACACAGCTAACATAAAACCATGGCATTATGTACAGTAGGCTACAGAGACTCTCCACATCACAGTTCAAACATTGACCCCAATGTACTTGAATACATAAAGAGTGCAAAGATAGACTGGTAATCTGCATTTATTTAATTTTTTACTTTTTTGTTCTTTTTCTATCACTTAACTTTCTTTCTATGATCATGGGTTGCACTGAGAGTTCCCAAAGCGACAAGCCTCAACCATTTTAAATCATTAGTTACAGTATTGTCCTTGGTGATCCAATATGAGCATTTCAGAGAAAAAAATATTGTTAATTTCTGAGATTAAACTGTTCTATATTTCAGAACATTCCGTATTTCATTAACACACTCTGGTGTATAAGTAAGCATAGGGTATGCCAAATTAATTTTTTATAATATTTGCTATAATGACAATAGAATATTGCCACCAGTTTTGTTTTTCCTTTGCCCATAGCAGATGTTGTTTCATTAGATGTCTAGGCAGGAGAGTTTACCTATGGCAGTATTCAGCAGCCATAGCAACAGTGTTTAATCCTCACAGTTTCCTGTTTTTTCCGGTCCTCCCTCATCATATCAAGTCAATAAAGCTCCACAGTTAGTCACTCACTTGTCACATGCTCAAAAGGCCACAGAGTTTAAAAAAGCAAACTCTAAATTGGGCTTTCATTTGGTACTAGAGAGGTGATGGATAATCCTGCTGGGTTTTTTTTTTTTTAATCGAAAACAACTCTACCTGGTGGGCTATGACAAGAGGGAAGACTGACAAAAGTGAACATTATTAATAAATTATTAATAGTGCTTTTTTCGGTTCATGTCTAATGATGTGTCTGATTTAGAGTCACTATGTACAGATTTTTTTTTCAATCATCCCTGATAATTTAAGAGGGAAATAAAAGAATTTTAATACTCAGATGATAATATACATGTTTCACCCAGTACAGATAAAAGCATAATCTGGACACTATCTGGATCAATGGTGCAAAGGAGCTTCCAAACCCTCATCCTGATACCATCATACATTATATCTGTAAAAAAAAAAAAATAAAAAAAAAATTGCAATAACAATGGCTTTCTGTGACACCAGTCACAAACATCTCACAGGAATAAGGGAAATAAAACATTAACCAAAAACATTATCACCAGAATATCTAAGCACATCGGAAACATTTCTTCCATTAAACACAAAACATATAGTATGTAATGTGTTTTAGCGTAAAGTGATCTTTAAACTGCTAAAACTGATTGTTATAGTTTATTTTTTTTGTACATTTTCTAATTTATTTCCATATTTTTTTAGTCCCGTAAAGCTGCTTTGTAGAAATGACCATTATTAAAAGCGTTATACAAATAAAATTTAATTTAATTAAATGAAATAGGACCTATAAAACAAAATTCTTTTTTTTTAAAGTTTTTTTTGTTTTTATGTAAACATTTTTAGACATTCACATGGGTCTTTAGTCTACGTATACAAACTAATAAACAAAAAGGTGAGGGTAAACATTACCTTTTTCCACATTTATAAATTGATTTTTCTTCCTATTGAAAATCAATTCCTCATATAAGGAAATCGTCTCGGGTTACTTTGCTGTAACCCTGTTCCCTGAAAAGGCGGGAACGAGATGCTGCGTGAAAACGCT
>JAQQZS010000018.1:15301284-15311884 GCA_030068045.1 Platyallabes tihoni | reverse complement strand
AAAATTATACTGACTGTCATTTGCATTGACTAATTATGAAAATCAGGGAAAGATATCATTTGCGTAATAATTTGGAATATGGTGTATATAGACAAGCTAGGATGCTGAGGTAAATTTTGAGTTGTGTTGTATCTATTTAAAAACAATATAGCACTTTTTAGATGCTATTAGGATGAATAATACACAAGAAGCCAGAGCATTTTCATATTATCGTGACCTGTCTCTATGATATTTATGGGAAGCGGAATCTTTGCTAGTCATCTGACAGGAGGATGCTAGTCAGAGCTGCACCTGGACACATGAGCTAAAATGTGTAGTTCTCATCTCTGTGTGTTGCCAAGTGCTATTTTGATCTGTAATGAAACAAATGCATGTGATAAGTCTGTGAGTGGGAGTGAGACATCTGTTAATTTAGTCTGTCTTAATTAGTTGATGAGTTATTGACCTAGCCACGTAGTTAGCTAGCCACTGTTTGGCACAAGAGCATGCTGTGGAGATCCAGCCAAAATTAACTTCACATACTGTACTGTTTATATACTTATATAGTACTTGCACAGAAAAACAGTGATGAATAAGATATTAATAGCCAATCAATTAATCAAACAGATTCAATATCCTTGATCTTACATTGTATATTAACAATGAAATGGTATTAAATTTAGCATTAACAATTAGCATTAACAATTAAAATTGATGTATTTAAATGTTAAATTTATGTCCATTATAGCTAGCGCCAGTTTCAGTCTTTTGCTTTCTTACATTTTAATTGAAACCTAAACGGAAAAATCCGCCATGAACAATTTGCATACTAATTTATTTTGTAATGAAATTTTATGTCTTTAGTTCGCACTGCTTTCATCTGCCTTTTGGTCAGTTTAAGCTTGGTTAATGGCTTTGAACATTACCCACAGTGGGAGTTTTTTTCTTGCTTCATCTATGAAGATAGTGTTGCAGCATCACTTAATTAGTCCTTTAATCTATACAGCTGTCTCACTGCCTCACCCGGACTCTCTGCTCAAACAGACCAACTTTAAATTTCATGTTAATGCTGTCAATAGCAACATCGTACGAGGCGTGTTCAAGTCGAACTGGGACTTGTGATGAAATTTCACTAGAATGAAGGTGTAAAACCAATTGTCATTTACAGGAGATTTCAAGCACAGCACTTCAAGCACACACCCACTGCACTTTACAGGAACTTGGCAGGGAGTTAATGCCACATCCTCCTACTATACAGTCCTGACCTTGTTTCACACGATTTCATGGTTCGCTAATTAAGGAGTTCCTGGGAGGCCAGCGTTTCATGAAGCACGCAGTTTAATCGTGGCTCTGGTGTCCATTAGTGTAGCAGGGAATTGTATAGAGAAATAAAGGTAATTTTTCCTCTCACAACTCTGTTCAATCAAAAGTCCTGGTTTGATCTAAACGTCACTACTTCATTAAAACTTATTTAATGTTTCTGCGTTTAGCTAAGCCTTTGCTGTCACTGAGTGCACCGGAATCACTATACACAGCTGAAATATTTTAATATTCTGTATTGAAGGTGTTTCAGTATGGAATTTTACACGTATAAAACACAATATTCATTTAACTTTACTTATTTACCCAAATTTTACTTATTTACACAAATTTGGAGAATTCCTTTACATAATATGCACAGAAAATCACATTTACTGAATTTACAATAAGCCATGCTGACTCTTAATATCAGTTTTTGAAAGTGTTTTAAATGTCTACACCAGAGGATACGAATACTGTTGCAATACATGAATAGAGTGTGTAGGTGAAAAAAATGGGGGGCGAGAAATTTTCACCATCTACACAACTTTTATTGAATGAGGCACCAAAATAGACAGGTCAATAGCATGTTTCACTTTGGATTTGGATGACCAAAGTAAAATTGAAAAGCAGCAGTAAAAGGGAAACAGTTTTACGAGAAAAAAAAAGAAGAAAAAAAAAGAAAAGTCACTATTGGAATCTCAGCTTGGTGTAATAAATAAGAAAGGTCCACAATGACGAATACATTCACTCAAAACCAACAATACCCACCTTCAGGGTAAGAAAATATAGAAACACGCACACGATATAACTCAGAGCTACAATATTACAGTACGTCTATTGGTAAATAAAGGTAGTCTCGATAATGCATCTGCACATTGTAATAAAGGAGGACGAAGTTCGCACACAGAGGTCTACGTCTTGACAGACAGTAGGACAGGCATCAAGTTCAGTGGATAGGCACTTCATATTTTATATTCGGCTCTAAACACAAGCGCCAGACAGTTTAATCTCATCTACAGAAACACGGATACTGAAATGAATATCAATCGAATGTCCTCACTGAGTCATTTCACTTCCATCAGGGCCTTCTTTCAGCCATTTTAATTTAAGAGATTTCAACCAGTCAAAAGTCATTCCCCCTCATATAATTGTACTTCCACTGTTCATATAGAGAATCACAGACACTGTCATTGAAGTAAAGCTAATAGGGAATCTAATACCTGCAATTTGACTGTTGCAAATGAGTGCTCAAAATAGAGTTAGACATGTATGTTCCATCGATGCAAGAAGTGTTTCAGCAGAAAACCAAGGAAATGGATTTTAAATGGTCTGGTCGTTCAACATTCTATAGAGTGTAATTATTGAGCTTTATGTAAAATACAGGCTAACAGTGAATGACTTCTCTCTCTCTCTCGCCAACACCTCTAGCACCAGACACTCATTGCAGTTAAAATTATTTGTGGGTTTTCAATTTAAGAAAGAGTAAATAAACAAGTAAACAGCCCAGAAGTGCTATTCTCTACTGGATGATCATGAAGTCTAGCAACAGTGGCCTTAGCTTTCATTTGTCCTATACAGCGGAGACTTCTAAATGCTAATTAGATTACAGAGCTCTCAAGGCCCTGTAAATGAAAATAAAAAAGCTTACAAGGACCTGTGGGCATTTTTGGCCCATTACACTGATGCTATTAAGATGATTTATAATAAGGAATTATAAGTGGCTCGACTGAAAAAAGTATAAATCCCATAAACTCCATAAAACAGTGAAATAAATATCGACACCGTTTTATACAACTGTTAACCGTTAGCGGTTCTTTTACAGCCAGTGTGTTCGACAAGTGGTACGAAAAAAGCGTATGCATTTGTCTGTGCAAGTTTGTCTCAGGTGTACATAGAAATTTCAACGAACATGCCAAGACATTTGTGCAAATACTCAAGGATACTGTAGGTCCATCATACACATGTACAACATGGATATGCGGTTATATACAGCAGCAGGTGTTTAGTGTTGTACAGGTAGTCCAAATAATAGCTTCCTGTTTTTCGCGATATATCAGTCGACACGTGCAGCTTGTCTCGGTTGTAAGGCTGGAGGGTGCATTTCGTCCCACAAAAATAATTCATTGAAAATAATCAGTATTATAACAAGGAGCCAAAGGGCTTATACAGAAGAAGCATTCAACAAGAAGATCACTCACATGCTTCAGTGATAAGGTTGAAGGAAAAAAGGCATACAGGGGAAGGCTGGCAGTACGTTGATAGGCAATACAAAAGTCTTCATCATGCTTACACGTTTAGAACTTCAAACCAGATATGAAGCATGCATTTGCATTTGCCATTGTGGCACTTCAAAGCCTCTTTGTACATGTGCACAGTGCAGAGCAGCTGTATCACCAGCTGTTAGCTGGCTTCTACAGACCTGGGTTGCCAAAATGAACCACACACACACACTTTTGAAAGGACATTTACAGCGAGTTTTATGTACAGTACAAATACTGACACACCCTGTGCACACACACAGAAAATGTGCACAAACGGAACTCTTGTCAATAACACTCTATCAGTCTTCAAACTGGAAAGGTCACCTTTTGCAGCAAGAAGAAGGAAAAAACAACACTATAGTGAACACTTTGTTTACTCTGGATTAAGTCCAGGCAGACTGTAGTTCCTTTTCCATGGAGTCTTTTGTATATGGCTCTAAAAGCCAGGTAACAGATCTTTAAGGGGCACCTCCCTTTCCCCAAGCAGCGTGTCCCGTTTCAGACTGGTCCCTTTGTTTACCACCTTCATCTTTATCGCCAGGTTCTTGACCTGTGCAGCAGGCAAGGAATCAAAGAAGAAATCCTCATTGAAGACAGGATTGCGGCTGTTTTTGATGATGTTGCTTCTCTGTTTCTGAAGCTTGCCCGGGTTTAGGTAGAGAGACACACAGCAGTTGATGCTCTTTACATCGACCTGCCTGTCGTAAAGATCTTCAGCAGCAAGCATGCGCACCCGGAGCCGTGCCGCCTCTGTGTCATAGTCTGTGCACATACGCAGCGTCCCCCCTTTGTGCAGTTTGACGGTGTGTTGGGTGAGGCGTTCAACATTGGCACCTGCTTTGCGGCCTCCGAATGCAGGTGACGGTGGACATCTGAAGCGCCGTGGGATGTTTGGGCTATTCTCCACTGAGCTGCAGTCGTCTGTTGAAAGAGAGCTGTGGCGGGCAAACGAACGCTTAGCACGCGACACTTTGGCCTGGGTCTCATGGGTGAACATTCTGAGAAGCGAGGCCGACCTTGAAAGCAAGGGTGAGCTGAACGGCGATGACTCCGCTGAGGAGCATGTGTCGCTCTCGCCTCCACTAAAATAGCGATATGGGTTGGAGTGTGAGGTATTGCAGTCACCTGGGTTGAGGTGGTTGCTGTTGCTCTGCGTCTTGCGCTGAGTATTTGGGGATGTAAGCGGACTGGTGGGGTCACTGTGAAAAAGTGACTCCTTGCGCCGTGTGTGAGGGCTCTCCATCAATGTTGTAAAGCCATAAGAAGTCTGCGCTTTGGGTACATAGGGCAAGGACATGGCTGTTTGGGACTGAGGATCAGCGTTGGTAGTGAGATCGCCAACATCACCTGCTGATAAGTCATCAGCACTCTCGATCTGAATAATGTGGCGGTTAGCAACCTTGAGCAGGTTCTTGGTGTCCCCAGTGAGTTTGCAGATGAGGCGCGGACTGCGTGAGCCACCCTGAGGTGTCTTGCAGCAGATGGTCTGCTCAGATGCGGAGGGGTGTAGCCCATTCTTGGGCTTCATCTCTGGAGTATCGGCCTCTGCTGGACAGCACACCAGCTTGGGTGGGATAAAGAAGTCTGGGATCTTATCAGGCGTGAGGACATTGCTGTGGGTCGGCCCTTTGGACTGGTTGTCCCCCGAGTCGCGATTACGGAGCACATTGCCTTCAACAGAGCCACGGATCTTCTCCAGGAGCCACATATTCTCTTGAGAAGGAGTGATAGGCAGGAAACAACCCCTGCATATGCACACAAGGGAAATAGCATAAAATTCAGTCATGAAGAACATTATTGGTTAATGACAGTACTTACACAATTCTTTTACATTGAAGTATCTCAAACACACTGTCCAACAACAGCAAGTCCATCTGACACCTACTCTGTTATTTACTTTGGCATGTTGTTATATACTAACACAAACTAGCTCCAGTTACTCCCACACTCCTGTGATCTATTCAGAAGCTCGGAAACTGGTGGAAAGTAAGTGGTTTTGTTGTGAATTTTGTATGGTAACATCCACAAGGGATGTAGGATGCACTTGTTGCAGTGCGTCAGAATTTTTCTTACAGTATAATAAGTGTTACTGTACAATGACGGATATCTAACATGTTTTTATACTACCACACATTTTTTCTTTTTTAATTTTGTTTGTTCACAGAAGATATTTTAACATTTTATGTATTATGTTTTTATGATTTGCAAACACCAACAATAATTAGAAGCTGGATATTAAGCTGTTGCACTATTTAGGATGATCATCTGTTGTATGGAAAGGTACAAGCTTTCCGGAGACACTGTTAAATGTTTAAATGTCGAGAAAATCACTAGGCATGCTGAGTCAATCTATTAATCTATCTTTATTTTGTTATTTATTTAGCCATGGGTCCAGGAAAGCTCTTGAAGAAAGTGTTATGGTTAATTGCTAAGAAATTCTTAAGGCTTTGGTTTTTGACAGGATGATTTATTTATTTGTTTGTTTGATTAATTGTTAATTGTTTCATACGGAAAGGTTCTTGGAGGCATGACTAAGGGTTTGAATGGGAAGTGAAATAACATGATAATACTATTTGGGGGAAAAAAAAAACGGTTCCTGCTAAACAGACAGTCAGATAAATGTCCATGCAGCAGTTAATTTCTGTGCCTCTGCAGGTATTCTGGCATTATCTACCTTTTAAAATAAATGGCTTCAGGTTATTTTATTTTATTTCATTTAAACCAATAAAAGTGTCTTCAGGATCCAGTCCGTTAGACAAACCCTAACATTTTCTATTATTCTGATATTTCTACTTAAACAGCTATAATAGATATTGGGCATAGCCTTCACACTTGTTCTCCTCTTATTAACCATTATCAACTTTTTTTTTTTTTTTTTTTTACCATTTAATCTACTTAACTGTTTTATAAAATATATTGTCAAAAACTAACAGAAACTAATAATTTTGACATGTAAAAAAAAACATTTACAGTATATTGCACAAAATGACCCATGCACTTTTTATGCATGATTAAATGCTTCTTCTGAAGTTATTATTACTCTTATCATTGCATTTGCATGCACGATTTTTGCAGCGCTGATCTCTCTGCATGTAATCTAAAATCCTACCTGTTGAGCAGCTTACGGGGAACTTACTGCAGAGCTTCAGGGAACTTACTGCGAACTACTGCCGCGTCTGGTTTAAGCTATGACGAACCACAGGTGTCTGTGCGCGTGTCCTTGTCTCCATGCACGGCGCCTGTGTGCGGTGTCTTTATCCGGCGCACTAACTGCCGCACCGCGCGCCGGCTCCGCGCTTTTATCTCTGCACAGACTACAGCGCGCGCTGAGCAGCCAATCGGAGCAGCGCGTGGGTGCGCGCGAGCTCTCCAGTAACGCGAGGAATTCACCTCAGCAGGTACTCAATCACAACAAGGCATTAGACACAATGCACACGCAAGTGAAGCTCTGAAGTCAGAGAAAAAAGAAAAGAAAATAAAAAAATATCAAACTTCCACCTACTGAGTTTTGGGTTTTAAAACAAAAAAAAAGGGTTGTACATCTCAATGAGTTTAAAAGCTATATAAAATATAATATTCATATTTATATCTTACATCTTAGAGCTGTTGCCTTGCACCACCAAATTCCAGGTTCGATTCCCACCTCGGGGTGGTGTGCATGGTGTTTGCATATTCTCCCTGTGGTTGTTGGGTTTCCTCCGGTTTCCTCCCACAGTCCGAAGGCAAGGTTAATTGGCCTTCCCAGATTGTCCAAAGTGTGTAAACGAATGTGTGTATGTGTGTGCCCTACTATGGATTGGTACCCCTTGTCTTGCTTGCACCAGAGTTGAGTTTTGGTCTTGCCTTCCTGGGATTGTCTGTCTTCATGAGAGCCAGTTTCATGGTGCTTGATGGGTTTTTTCAAATGCACTTGATAATACTGTTCTTGCAAGAACAGAAAGGCTGACCGCCGTGTCTTAAAATAACAACTGACTGTTTTTGGTGTTACATAATTACCTAATTCCATATGTTATTTCATAGATTAGAAATCCCCAGTATTGTGGTAGAATGTAGAAAGTTATTTGCATGCATATATATATATATATATATATATATAAAGAATATGAATGAATGAATGAATGAATGAAGCCTTTCCCAGGAGAGATTCCAGCACCCCTGGACTCTTTACAGGATAAGCGGTATAGAAGATGAATGAATATATATACATATACATACTGTAACACATTTGTTTATTTTTAACATTGTAATTTAAAAGGCATCCTCACATACCTATAAACAAAGATCTAATTTTGATGTTGATGAAAAACAACTGAGTTAAAGGGTTGAGTTTTATTCGAGAAAATACAATGCTGCAGCACATATGCACACATGCTGAAAAGAATCAAACTGTCTGCAAATGGATCACAGAACAATTGCTACCTTTGTATTGGTAAGGATAGAAAGATAGACAGACAGGCAGACAGATAAAAGGAAGCCAGTGGAGGGAGCAGAATAGTGGTGTGGTGTGGGAGAATTTAGGAAGATTGAAAACCAGTCGTGCAGCCGCATTCTGGATCAGCTGCAGAAGACAAATGAGTTGCAGTAGTCCAGTCTAGAAATAGTAAGGGACTGAACAAACACCCGAGTGCCCGGCCACAATGGAGAGAAATGGACTTCTGATGTCATCAAGGAGAAATTGACAAGAGGATGTGTCAAAATGGTTTTAGAAAATTTAAATATCTATCTTTGATCTACAAACATTAAAAAGGGTTTACTGTATGAGGGATTTTCAAGTCAAACCACGACGTTTGAATGTGCAGAATAACAGAATACAATTATGAGAGTAAAAACTAAATTTATTTCACAATATAATCCCCTGCTTCACTAATGCACTTATCCCACTTATCCTTATTATGTCTGAAACAATGTCTGAAACACTGGCCTCCCAGGAACTCCTTTAATGCCCCAAACATGTGGAAATGGTTTGGAGCAAGGTCAGGACTGTATGGAGGATGTGGCAATAACTCCCAGCTGAGTTCCTGTAATGTGCAAGTGGTGTTTGTGAATGGTTGTGTGTACAGTTTCCACAGACAGATGCACCTCTTTCACAAATTGGTTAGAAGTCCTCTGTCAATTTTCAAGGATCAGGCATTCCACTTGTTGAATATTCAAGGGAATAATGATCCCTCGGCTGAGATCATCATTCATGGATTTACAGCCATCTTTAAAACGTGTGCACCATCAAATGTTTTACTAAGACTAAGAGTCTCATCACCGCACTACGCTTGAAGTCTTCTGTAAATGTCATTTGATTTTATGCCTTCATTCACGAGAAATTTTATCACAAGTCTCGGTTTGATTTGAATGCCCAAGGCACAAGCTTATCCAACCTAGACAGTTTATGATTTGCAAAAGACCAAGCACATTAATTTAATCTTAAACTGTAATTAGTAAGCAAAGAGGAAAGCAATACATTTCTCTCAGTGGAGAGTCCTGAGGACTGGACTTGTTATTGAGTCGTGAAGACCTTTCACCACGTCTGAGATGCTTCCTCAGTTCTCCGCCAGTTTGTGACTCACACTTGCGGTGTCATGAAACTTAGTGACTGAGAGTCCAGAGAAATGAATTCAAGTGAAGCCACTGGGGTAAACATGTCACAATGATGTCGGCATTAGCTGATGCATACTACAGATCTTCCCTTCTGTTCAGTTTGACTTTCCAGAATTTATCCATCACTGTCCTAGAACGTGGACGAATTTGTTGGCACTCTTCCATTAAAAGAAGAAAAACCCTCACTGGTGACTGAAATAACTTGAAGCTGACAAGAGTGATAATGAATAATACTTTAATAAATATTGACTAATGAAATTGCTGATATTGCTTTTGAATTGTGTTTGAACAGAATACTCACTCACTCACTCACTCATCGTCTATACCGCATTATCCTGTATACAGGGTAGCAGGGGGCCTGGAGCCTATCCCAGGAGACTTAGGGCACAAGGCGGGGTACACCCTGAACGAGGTTCCAATCCACTGCAGGGCACACACACATACACACTCACAATTTGGGAACACCAGTTAACCTTATGTGCTTGTCTTTGGACTGTGGGAGGAAACCGTAGTACCTGAAGGAAACCCACCAAGCTTGGGAACATGCAAACTACAGTACATGCACACAGACCCGAGGTGGGAAACAAACCCAGACCTAGTGGTGCAAGGTGACAGTGCTAACCACTAAGCCACCATGCTGCCTTGAACAGAATAATAATTTAAAAAATGATGGGACTGGTAACCTAATATTTTGTTGCATATCCTTATAAGGAAACCACTGAAATCAAGCGATTTCTGTTGCTCTCAGTGAGACTTTGTAACTTGTCAACAGGTATTCTGGTCCACTCATTGTGAGCAAACTGTCTTATCCAGATGTCTTAGGTTTGAATCGTGCTTTATGCAACCTCCAGGTTACAACTCTTGTCTACGGATGTTCTGTAGGATTTGGATAAGGGCTCATAGAAGGCCACTTCAGAAGAGTCCAATTTTTTTGTTCATGACCTGCAAATGAGAAGTACATTTTACTCCAGAATGCCTTGATAATCTTGAGATGTCATTGAACTTCTTCACAAATTCACGATATATTGTGCCAGGTGTAGTAAATTGTCTTGAGAACTTTAACGAACCACCAACATTTTTCACAGTAGTTAAAGTTTCTTTTAAAGCATAATTTTTGCATCTGTGAACACACAGCTGAGGCGACCCGTCAAAAAGCTCCAGTTTTGTCTCATCTATCAAAATGACATTCTCCCAGAAGCATTGTGGCTTTTCAATATGCAATTCCCGTCTGTTTTTTTTTTTTTTATGATTTGCTTTCAGCAGTGGAGTCCTCTTGGGTCGTCTCGCATTAAGTCCAGTTTTGTTCAAAAAGCGCCAGATTGTTGTTTGTTCAGACACTGATGTACCTTCACCTTGGAGTTCACCTTGAACCTCTGTGGAAGCTTTCCCTGGCTCATTCATTCATTCATTCATCTTCTATACCGCTTTATCCTGTGATCAGGGTCGCGGGGGGCCTGGAGCCTATCCCA
>JAQQZS010000018.1:15252279-15273651 GCA_030068045.1 Platyallabes tihoni | reverse complement strand
AAAAAGTAGAAATACACAAAAAAGCTACTCAATTACAGTAACGCGAGTAAATGTAATTCGTTACTTTCCACCTCTGATGACACAGTACCACATTAAGAAACGATAATCATGAGATGTTGGAGTGTACTACAGACATAAGCTGATGTGTTACATTTACATGCAATACCCTCATTTATTTGTTTTCATGGTGTGTTTAGGAGCAGTACATTTTAAAATGCTTATCTAAACAACTTTCAGACATAAAAAGTTCCTTACTCAGCTTCACTAGGCTGAGTCATGAAAACATCCCAGACTGCATGCATTCCAGCACCAAAGGAGACAAACCAAGGCTGGTTTTCCCACTCATAAATCAAGCTTCTGAGCACATTTGACTGCTTAACAAAGAATTATAATATAGGAATTTATATTTCCCAAAGCATGTACTTACCCAATAGTCGGGCTTATGTTATGATCAAAGTGATCCTGGACGAATCTGCAAACAATACTGGATTTCCCAACTCCTGTATCCTGCGCTTGCAAAAGAGGAAATGGAAAACAGGATTGTTTTTTGTTGCTTAGATTTTTCGTCCAGGTCCATTCATTTGACAGGCTCATTTTTTTTTTTTTCGAAGAATAGCCACACCACAAATATGTGACCACGTCCTAAAAAGCATACTGACGTACTGAGTGGCATGTAAAAATAGCACATTATTTTGGAGAGAGGACTCCAAATGTAGGTAGTGTGCTACTTGGGTCTTTGGTAATCAGTTTGTAATGTAGTCTCTATGCTCTCTGGCTCAAGCTGGCGAGATGATGAAAATGATGATGTAATGGCTGTTATACGAATTTACTGTGAACATTATTGAAATGTGATTTGTGCTAAAATAGGCCGCATCTTCGAATAAGTTCTTAGACTTTGATATTATTTGGCAAAATATAACAGTGAGAAAGTGATTCGATCCTGAATTGACCCAAATACATGAAGAGAACCAAACACACAGTCTGCCTTGGGTTGGCTTTATCTATAGATGTGAGTCAGGCGACGGCTTGAGCAGTAAAGAAATGTGAACGTATATATGGAAAACTACTGCTGGCTAAAATGATTTCATTTCTGAAATGTGAAAGAACACATTTTAAAAAGATGACAGATGTTTGAAATTGCCAGTGCAATACATAGATTATACACAAAAGACTATGTCAAAATACAAGTACATTGACAACCGGCCAAGTATATTTGCCCACCCTTTTTAAAAACCTGTCCGAGAGAACGACACCGTCCACGATCTAGTAGCAGAATAAAAAGGTACAAGACCTGTGCACTGAGAAGCAGTAAATGCAGCGGATGCCAGCTGCATTAAATCGAATAAGAAGAGTGCAGTGATGGTCGCACATGCTCTTCAGAGAAATACAGTTTCTCATGGAGAACTAAATTTATCATTACTTTTAAAACACGTAAATGTGACTGCTACGATATACTATATGAGAATCACGTCAAAAATGTAGAACTCAAAATATGCACATTATTTTATTTATTTGGTCACAAAAACAAACATAAAAACATATCTGTGCTGTTTCTTTGCCTATGTGACCCCCTTTTTTACCTCATGTTAGTATGGTTAAAATGAAATAAAATTCTGTTCATTATATTGTCTAGGTTGTGCTGAAAAAAAAAATGTCACTCTATATTCCACAATCATGACCTCATATATATTTATTAAAATATAGTAATGCAAAAAAAAGCTACAAATTATTGAAGGGCTATGTGCTCGGACATCTTTGTATACCATGACTGTTTAGGTCTTGATATTTTTACTTTGTCTTACTCTTCAAAATTTAGTAGATGGAGGAAGGATTAGTAGGTTGGACCACTGAAATGTGAAATCAATAGAAATATCAAATAAATCAAAAATATTGTGTTAAGGGTCATATGTATTTATTGTTTGTTGTAAACAGTAGACCACTTTTGCGCTGGCAGGTAACGCGGACTCATTCTGCTGGTTACCACCGCAGGTATATTTTACAACTGTGGGAAACACCGCAACTGGATATCTCCTTATGTGTAACCAAACCAAACCAAGGGTATACACTGATCTTCTGATTCAGAACCGGTGCAAACAAAGGACACGTTTGAACACCTGACTAACATAAACAAAAGGATGATTTCTGGTGTGTGAACTATAGCTCTCAGAGTTTCGAGAAATCCAAGTCATAAAGCACATCTTGATTCCAAATAATGTATTTGTTGTGGCTTAGTGGTAAGCACTATCGCCTCACACCTCCACGTTCCGGGTTGGATCCCCGCCTCGGGAATCTCAGGGTCTGTGTGCGCCCCGTTTGCATGTGGTCCAAAAACATGCAGATTAGACTAATTGGCGTTCGCATATTGTGTGAATGAGTGTATGACTATGGGTATGTGTGTGTGCACCCTGTGGTGGATTGACACCCTGTCTCGTGCCCTAAGTCTCCTGTAATATGCTCCAGGCCCCCTGCAACGCTGTACGCAGGATAAAGCGGTATAGACGATGAGTTTGAGTAATACATCCCTTAAAAAATAAACTGTTAATCTATTATATTAGCATCAGTTCTGTTTGCTCATCACCACTTGTTATGCCTTGATATGCAGATGACCCTAATGATTCTATGAATATGCATAGGAAGCCCTGACATCATCCAACACCTTCTTAACGGCTTTCTTAACGGCTAAGTTTCCAATGAAAACAGCTGGCATTACTACACTCGTGTTAGCAAGCACGTTAGCATCTCAAGAGCAAGTATGAAACTAAGGAGCAAAATTAAAGCAAAAAAAATAAAAATACAAAAAATAGCATTAAATAATGAAACGACAGCAGCTTTTTGAGTTTTACTGTGTGTTTGAGACACTTTAACACTACTTACGAGTTATAAGTTATAAGACAGGAACAGCGCTGGAGGGTTTAAAGTCTCCTGGCTGAAGAATGTTGAGGAAGTTTAGTTTGTGTTTTTCTCCACTTACCCCTAGAAGACACACTTTCAGCTCCCTAATGGCCATTTCAGAAACCCCCTATAACATCCGAGGCATTATTTTCCGTTTCTCTCTCCACTTTTCTCCTTTTTTCTGCTTCTCTCTCTCTCTTTTTTTTTAAATCACACTCTTTCTCCCTCTGTAACACACCCGCACCGAGTACAGGGCCTCCGCGCGCTGACCGTCTCTCCAGCCCGCAGCTAACGGAAACTCGGCGAAGCGCCGTCAGTCAGGTCACGTGACCTCCTGGATGCGCATTACGTAACCCTAAAACACACGAGATGCAACGGTCGTGTCTTTACGTTGTTCTGATTGTTTTCTAAATTCATGTAAATTTGTAAAGCTAAATATAAAAAAGAAGATAAAAATATTATATAAACTCTATATATAACAATTTTAAATCATGTTATTATTGTTATTATTATTATTATTGTTGTTGTTGTTGTTGTTGTTGTAGTAATTACCCAAAAGAGCATTCATCTTATATACTGCTTATTCTATACAGGGATAAGCAGCCTATCCCTGGAAACTTCGGACACAAGTCGAGATACACCCTGGACAGGGGGCCAATCCATCTCACACTCACACTACAGGACATTTAGGAAAACCAATTTGCCTTATCTGCTCAGTGATAGGTTTCTCGCCTGTCATGCAGAAGGCCCTGGTTCAATTCCCACCAATGTCCAAAAGCAGTGCTGGTGCCAAGTCCGAATAAAATGAGAGGGTTGCGTCAGGAAGGGTATCCGTCATAAAACCTGTTCCAAATTGTTGTGGTCTGCTCTGGCAACCGGTCAACAGGATCACCAGAAAGACCAACAATTAACCTTATCATGTCATTGGACTGTGGGAGGAAACTGGAGCACCCGGAGGAAACCCACAATGCACAGGAAGAACACACAAACTCCACACGCACACCCAAGGCAGGAATCGAACCTTCGTGTAAGACCACAGTGCTACCCACTACGCCGCTGTGCCGCCACCCAAAAAACACTGCCTGGCAAAAACATCAAAAATAAAAATTGCACAATTTCACAAACCAAAACCACAATTTCACAATATGACTGTGCCATCATGAAAAACTCCATAGATATGATAACCCGGTCTTCAGTACTTTTACGGCATCAGCTGACTTCATTTTATTGCCATATAACTTTGCTGTGTCTAGACTTGCCCAATTGAAGCAACTCCAGATCATAACACTGCCTCCAGAGGCTTGTACAGTGGACACTAAGCATGATGGGTGCATCGCTTCATGTGTGTCCCTTCCTATCCTAACAAGCCCATTGCTCTGTAATAGGGTAATATGAGTAATATCTGAAATATGAGACCACATGACCCTTTTCCTTTGCTCCAAAGTTCAATCTTTATGCTCCCTAGCAAATTTACGTATTTATTTCCTTATTAATCTCACTAACACATGGTTTTCTTATGGACACACAGCTGTTTAGTCCAAATCCTCTCATCACATTGTGTGTGTATGGAAATGTTTTACATTCACTATTAAACATAGCCATGGTTTCTACTGTAGATTTTTTTATTATGCAACTTCAACTTCAAGTGTTTAGGTGATCTCCATTCATAATTTTGTGAAGCAATCCAGATGTTATTTGAGAGTAAATTTTAGGCTTGGGTATAACAATAGTATTGCATTAACCTTTTAGTAATTGCAGAAGTCCATTCATTTTCACAGGTTCAAAAGTAATTGGGCAACAGACTGATTGCCAGATGTGCTTTTAAAAATGTATTAATTAATTTCCCAACTTGAGTTTATTTCATTTGTTGAATCTGCATTTGGTAGATTTTAATAGGACCTCTCGAAATGCGGTCCAAAGAGGTATCAATGTCTACACTCAAAAGACACCTCCGTGAATGTACGTAAATAGAAATGGTTTATCTTAAGATGTAAATCAAT
Organism: Platyallabes tihoni; assembly: GCA_030068045.1. NCBI lineage: Eukaryota > Metazoa > Chordata > Actinopteri > Siluriformes > Clariidae > Platyallabes > Platyallabes tihoni. The sequence continues at coordinate 15,268,759 of JAQQZS010000018.1, read as the reverse complement.
AGGAACACTCAAGATCTAAAGCCCACCATATCATCTGTCAGACATGGTGGATGCAGTTTTATGGCAGAAACATGCATTTGAACAGTTGAACTGGGTCACATGTTTATTAATGATGTGACTGCTGAACTGAAGTAGCAGGATGAATTCTGAAGTGTAAAGCATTCTACTTTCTGCTGAGAGTCAGTTTTCAAGTCTCACCACTGCCAACTTGCCACTATTGAACCCTTGAGTTAAGCCCTTAACCCTGTCTGCTTCAGGGGAGCTGTATACTGGCTGACCCTGTGCTCTGACCCAAGATTTCTTACTGGGATTTGCACAAAAAAAAAATCCTTGTCCTGTAAGGTACGTGTGACAAATTATTCAATCTTTATCTTTCGTTTTTTCACTTACTGAAGTAAACACTAAAAGCAAAGACATGGAGGCAGACACTGATTGCAAAGAAATCATAACCAAGCATCCAAAAAATTATTAGACATATTTATAAATAAGCTAATTTGTTCAATTACTTTTGAGCCAGTAAAAATGGCTCTTTATTAAATAAAAAATGCAGTGTAATGATTGTATGTGTACTGCCAGTCCAAAAGTTTTACCCCTGTATTGACTCGATGATTTTTTTTGTCCACATTTAAAATATAGTGTTGGGTTACATGCTGTAGCCTTTGTAGAAAAAAAAAATAGGTATGATTGAACTGAGAAACTTTTTTACTTTGGAGATAAATCTGAATATCTCTAATTAGACAATTACTGCACAATAAATATTATCCACTGTAAAACAATTAAATGCTAGCAAATCCATGCAATCTATAGAGCTGACTATTAGAAAAACATTGCTTGGTCTTTTTCCAATCTCCAATCCATTCTAATTGAACCAATGCAAGCTGTAACTTTAAATTCCTCTTCTTGGCTGGCGTGAGTGGAGCATGTGTTCTGTTGCTGTAACATTATACCACATTTGTAAAGAGTTAATGCAGCCTTATGCCATTCCTTTAAAGTATTAGGTCAATCTAGGTCCAGGGTTAGAAACTGACATGTTCTCCATTCTTACTTGTCTTCTTGTTTGGTTACCATAGTAACCATCCACCAAATACATTGGACTAACTAGAATGCTTTTTTTTCCAGACATTATATTTTTATTTTATTTTTCAGCATCTGTCTGCTAACTAGGACAAGGCGCTACTCAAAGCCATATTCAAAGCATGACAAACAGTTTCAGTGGTGAGAAGATATAACAGAATAATCTTCTAGTTTTGATAACACAAGCATAAAAAAAATACGAAGAAATAAAAAGAGGAAACTGGTTATATATAGTTAAGTGTCATTTGGACAACATTCTGTACGTTCCGGTGGAACACATTAAATATTTACTTCCCCAAAGCAATCACAAATAATTAATTAGAAAGACAACTTATTCGTAACAATAATTAATAATAAAATAAAAAAAAAAAAACACACACACCCTTAAAGAGCTATCAGATAATTGCATGATAAATGATTAGGTAAAAGTGTAAAAAGACTTTGCAAACACAATATAAAAACTTTTTAAACCTAAACATGTTGAAAATGTGACCATCTGCTAATTATAACCAGATGTTTATGCATTGTACATTCGCGCTTCATTTCAGTTTAGAAAGAACACTATATATATATATATAATCAAACGAACAGATATTTAAATAACGAAAATACATAAAATAAGAGCATCTGATCTGAACTTCTTTGTCTGATCTGTTTTATTTCTTTAGTGTAAAAGTTCGGCTTTGTTACAGTTATTCACCTATGGCACAGTGGTTTTTCTCTCTCTCTCACATACAAATACATGCGCACACACACACGTGCAAACACTTTTTTGGAAATAATAATATATCTTAATCCTGGGCGTGGACCCCTCAAAAATATAAACATGAAGAGAAATGAAAAGACCAATATTTTTTCATTCCCTTTAAGAAATAAATTTAAACCATTTTCTAGCAAGTAGCTCATTAATATAAATACTTTCCCAGAATGATTTGAAAAATAATAGGAATCTGTGTTTTCCCGGGGAACAGTTTGAACAACCGTAAAAATAATCCTAACCAAATTTACGTTAAATAAATATACTGTGAGTGAGTGCACAGGCTGAGCTTTAAAACATCACCTCACTGGCCACAACACAACAGATGCCGATCACGCGTTCGATCTATATTTGTGGATTTTGATTCACTGCGTACGTTTTACTAGGCGAAGCCTTTAAAGTGTCTTTTCCCGGCTTGCCATTGGCTGGAGTTGTAGAAGCAGCAGCATTAGTATCGCCGGGGGCTGCCATGGATACCGGTGCGCTGCGTTTGATCGGCTCGTCGGCTTTGGATCGCTCCTCTGGGCTGGGCTGTGTGAGCGGGACCTGCTCTGCTGTGGGAGGAGCTGTGTGATCTTGCTGCAGCTTTTGGCTCTGAAGGAGGCGGAGCTGAACACGGAGCTCCAAAATAGCCTCTTGTTCCTCATGGATGGCCTGGTTCAGATGAGTGTTCTTGTTCTGTGAAGAGAAAGCACACAGTACTGAGCAATAATAAAATAAAAACATTATAATAGCATATTATTATTATTATTATTATTATCATCATCATCGAGTACATATCTAATATAATGTTTTAAACAAATTATTATTAAAAAAAATAGTTTTGGGGCTCAGCATCAAATCAAAACTTCCAAAACAAACAAAAAGCCATTTTACTTCCTCCCCTTTTTATCAACTCTTTTCATCACCTCTAGCTCTTCATTCTGCTTCTGTAGGTCTTCGAGAATAATCTGCAGCTCCTCCTCGTCCTCGCTCTCACTCTCACTGTCTGATGAGTACTCCTCTGTCTCACTTCGCCCCTGCTGCCGGCTGTATGTGAGAGTTAGTGTGTGTGTGTGTGTGTGTGTGTGTGTGTGCATAAGAAATGTGTAGAGGTTAGAATACCAGCATTTTCCTAACATTTATATTCCATTGATTCATTTATTCATTCATCTTCTACGGTGCTTATCCTATACAGGGTTACAGGAAGCCTGGAGACTATCCCAGGAAACATTGGGTCAATCCATTGCAGGGCACACATGCACACACCATACTGTAAACTCATTCACACACTACGGGCAATTTGGGAACGCCAATCATCCTAATCTGCATGTCGTTTGTCTGTGGAAGGAAATCAGTGTACCTGGAGGAAAATCCACTCAGCACGGAGAGAACATGCAAAATCTACACGTACAGACAAGAGTCGAATCCTCGACCTTGGAGGTGCGAGGCCACGGCACTAATCACTATGCCACTTCAATTCCAACTGAATCTAAATTACATGCTCTAAAAATGCAACGGTTGACGGATCCCTTTTCTTAACATTACAAAATCTTGCCGGTAGGAAAAATCTGGGGCACAGGACAAAACTTATTTGTTGAATAAATGTGATCGAAGTATTGGAAAACAATTGGAAAAATTATAGTTAGTTCTGGACTAACTATCCCAACTAGAGTGCTCATTTTATTCTCATTTTACTGCTTAAGAAATCCAGTGCCAAAAACTCGAGGTAGCTAGGTAATACTGATGTGTGACAAAAATCATGATCGCCTGCTGATGTGCCAAAAAAAAAAAAAGAAAGAAAGAAAGAATAAAAAAAAGTTAATGAACAAATGGAAAAAACTGCTGCTCATGAAGCTGGGTAGAGAATTCTAGACATTTCCCCTGGCTAGCCAAGTCAATCATTCGAATACGCAGGAGCACGGCAGCAATAAATAAAGATATTTGGTGTGGAAACATCGTATGTTTTTGTTGTCATAACTGAATTGCAGCATAAGATGATGGATACTTCCCAAGCTAGCTGCCAAACTAAAGCGGATCAACTCTGCCACTGTAGATTCTGAGAGGGTGCCCATGATCCTGTCACCAGTTTACCAGTATTGGCATATATAGTTGGTGATCAAATGTTGTTGAGTTCAACTGGTGGTGGTATTAAAGTTATGGCTGATCGTTGTATTTCTGCTGCTTATGTAACTCTAAAAACAATGCCTGCAAATTTTATACTATATGATGAAGAGTAAACTGGGGTTGTTAAAGACTCATAATATAAAAAAAAAAAAAAGAACTCTGACCTCTGGATGTCAGCAATCTCAGCCCGCAGTCGTTCGATCTCTTCCTTCTCTGTGGCGATCTGTCTGCGCAGGACCTGCTCTAAAGCGATCAGCTCCTCCTGCTCGGTGAGGATCTCGTTCTCCTACAGAAGAAGTCAACAGTTTATACCTCGCACTCATGAAGCACTTTTTTGTACGTTTTTGTAAGTAGATGCAATAATATAATAAGCAAATGAGATGCTTTCGAACAAACAAATGGAGCATCTATATCTTACATTCATTAGTCAGAATGCTTTGATCTCACCTGAGCCAGGAGAATGTTTAGGACCTCTTCTTCATTCTCAGACATCTCCTCTTTGGACACGTCTTCTTTAGACAGGCTAGCGATCTCTTGTGCTATCTTACTCTCACATTCCTATGCGTGTACGAAAAAAAAAAAAAAAGATATCCTTATTTAAAGATAAATAAAACAAAACGCCAGTGTCATTTGTTTGTCTAAATCTGTCAGTGTGTAACCATTTTCTTAGAATTTGAAAATGGAAGCAATTCAGACAAGAGCTTATTTTTTCTTATTATAGTTTAATACTGAATAATATTTTAGATTTTTTTAATGATAATTATAAGCTTATGTTTTTTTTTTTTTATAGGTTTTAGCATTGTGACCGACTTGCACAACCTAAGAACAAGATAAACCCCTGGCTGCAGTGTCTTTAATTTATAAATTGTTTTAAATCATGCTGTTTTGGACGCCAATTAACCTTTTAACACTGGTAATTAGTTTAGAGTGATAGGTTGAGTGTTTGTGTGTGTGTGTGCAAGCACGTACCTGTCTCTTTGCCTCACGTAGTTTGCGTTTGAGAGCAGTGAGGATACGTTGCACCTCCCACAGGCGCTCCTCTTTGGACAGGTCCTTTATCCCAGCTTGCAAGTCTCTGTGGAGGCGATTCAGCAGGAACTCCTGCAGGAAAAAAAACAAATACATGCACGTATAATATACATCACAATGTTTTTCTTCCAAACAGTCATTATATAACAGCTAATTTCTGAGTCAAATAAAGACACAGCTGAAACACCTAACCTCATTTGTATTTTGTGAATTGCCTTGTGACGCACACTCCCCTCAACCCCTCCTGCCCCCCATAACCCCTTTGCAGACTTCCTTATATAAAATATGCAAATGTGACCAAAATAAACTGCACTTCCCTCTGTTGGTTTTCACGCTAAGTTTCAAGCACATATCTAGTTCATTCAAATATAAATGCGTGCATGCTGTACTATTTAGCTTCATTACAAGCGTACCTGTCTTCGGATCTCCTCTTTAATACTCTCCTGGGTGTCGGGCAAGGCTGGCATGGTGGCTACATTGGACCACCGCAGAGGATGCACCACTGGTTTTAGAGCCACGTCACCGAAAAGCTCACGCACATGGGTAAAGAAGACATACAGCACACGGTTTCCTATCTGTATACAGAAGAAGAGAGAGTTTTCAATAATATATACGTGTACAAGTACAGCACAGAAAAAAACTTGACAGAGACATGTTTATCGCACAAAAGCTTGTCCTAATTTCCCTCATATCACATCAAATGGACACAAATGGAGACACCACAAATGCTTTTGTTTCACATACTGACAACCTTAAGTAAGTTTTTACAATATGCTTTACTGTTGTGTGTGTGTGTATATATATATATATATATATATATCATATATATATACACACACATACAAGATGCTGAGATGTGGACTCCTTACTTGCATGGTGACATCGTGTTTCAACATTTGATGACTTAATACAAGTGCAACATATAAAATGCTTTGCTTATTGTTTACTGTAGCATGATATAGGCTTAAACTTTCCAACAGAGAAAAATCCACCCTTGCCCAAGCTCTGCTCTGGCAGGAGGTCTGACTTAAAATGTATAAAGCATGAAATTGGAAAACAAACATCTATCCCGATCTACTGCGAGGCAAAAGTGTGATCTGTGTGGAAACATTTTCAAAATGACAAACTGCACCTTTAAATTAATCTCACCTGCACTGTGGGATTGAGCACAATGGAGATGTTTTGGATGTTCATCTTGGTGTCCATCTCATGAGCGATCACGTGGTCCATATGAGTGATGAGCCATGACAAGAGCAGCCTGCTTCCGTCAGGAACTTCAGTCAGCAGCCGCTGGAACTCGTGCAGCTTCTCTGCCTCGCTGGAGCGGCCGCATGCGTCCTCGAATCGTGAAGCCAGATCTCTTCCCAGGAGGTTGTCGGGCAACTCGCGCAGGTACTGCTTCATTAGGCTGGCCACAGTGTGTGGCTCGTACTCCTCCAGGCATGGGCACTCTTCCCGGTCGTACGCCGCCTTCAGCTCATCCACTTTCGACTTCATTCCTGCAGAGAGCGAGAGAAAGGATCAAGATCTCCATCTTTCCTATCATGCAACAGCTACCAATCGAGAAAAAAAGCAAAGATTAAAGCTAGTCAATTGTATTTGACTTTACTACTAATTTGCAAAACACTGAGAAAGTCTTGAAAATTGGTTTGTACATTGACGAAGTGTAGATGCTAGTTAGAGAAAAAGCTTACCAGAGACGCGGTAGATGCCTTCGCATTTCATGCCATAGCTCTCAATGTAGTCGATGCACTCGCGAAAAACGGCAGGCAGCTGGATTCCATCATACAGCGCCGTCCTCCTCACTGCTTCACCCAACGGCGCTCCGAAAATCGGTCTGACTGTAGCCGGAGTCTCCACTGCGATGGGCTCGGGCTCCGCAGTGCTTGGCTTCTTCTTCTTCTTCTTCTCCTTCCACTGTTTGACGACATCAGCTGCGGTCAAGTCTTTAGACTTCTTGTCCTTGGGCTTCTCCTCTTTAGGGCCCTTCTCCTTCACTTTAAAGTCCTTCTCTTTCTTCTTAGAGAAGCTGGGCTTCTTGAACACGTGGATGCCTTTGGAGCGCTTCATCTTGGACGGGCTCTCGGCCTCATCGGCCGAGCTATCCTCCTGGAAGGCAGCGTAGCCCTCAGCTACAAAAGAGAAAGAAATAAACACGAATTTAAAAAGTTTAAATAATAAGAATTAGAGGTAGACCTCTACCGAACTGATATCATCATAAGCAATCAGGCAGATTACAAAGCTGTGAAAAATATCCATTGCTACCTCCTCTCTCCTCTCTCTACTCTCTCCTCCAGCCAATCTTCCTCAAGGTGAGCCATGACCAAAAAAAATAAAAAAATAGAAGATAGAGGGGAGATGAAAAAAATAAAACCCTTAAATGAGGTCAGCTCACAATTCAGCACTATTCCCTGTGAGAATATTGCTCCGGCTCTCTATTTAGTGCTCCATATTTGGAGGCATGACACCCATTTTGAAGAGCGTACTCTCAGTAACTGAGCTCATAACAGCGATCAGAACCCATCAACCAGCGCTTATGAGGCTGTCTCCTTAGAGAGCTTCAGGCAGAGGTGCGGCTCTGCCACAAATACACACCCACAGAGGACAGGGACTGAAAGGGTGTGTCCTCAAACTGTCCATCGCTTCCTGTTTCCTTGCAATAGGTTGGCTAAATTTAGGACGTGGTGGAAAATAGAGCTACTCTCCAGAGCTACGGGGTTAAATCTGACACACTCAGCCAGCGTGGAGAACCTCGCGCATCGAATGTTCTCATTCTATGAAATATAATTGTAGAACTGATTAACGTTGACCAAAGCAAAACAGAAACTAGACAGTACCGATGATTAATGTCTATCAGAGCCAACTTGTTCTAATTTGACTTAAATAAAGCATAAATAAGCTATTTAAGTTCAGCTGCAACACTAAACACTGCAACACAATATCAACTCAATCAACCAAATAATAATAGCTGCTAATAAAAAAAAAATTTAAAAAATATCAAAAGGCCAAGAGTAGTGAATGCCGTCTCTGAGGTGCAGAAAGTCCATTCCCACCTTGTGTTCCTAGCTTACAATATAGCCACCAGCGATAAGCCTAAGCATTAACACTTCCTAGCAAACTTGGCTGCTGATTTTTCTCACCCAGTGTAATAGATATCTTAGGGTGTTTTCACATTAGGCAAAAACGTGCCCAGGAAAGATTGCGCCATTTAACACAGAAGAAGAGAATGAGGAAGTTAACTTTCATGCTATGCCTAATAGGGATGGGGATCACAAGAAGCCATCTCATACAATATTAACACAATACCCAGGGTGCTGATTTAACTTGTATGGCGATTTTTTTAAGCATCATAATTTTATAAAAATCCTGAGTCGATTTCTTTTCCAAAATTTGTTACAAAACTTTTTACCTCAAATGCAAACATATCTGAATTTAACAATCGATTTTGGAGTCAGTGTGTCGATACATAACCGAATTGATTTTCCTCCTCGATTCAATTAAATTTAAATTTTCACTTTTATTTGTATAGAGCTTTTAACAATTGACATTGTCGCAAAGCAGCTTTACACAATCAAAATTATTATTTATGTTTGTACGAAATGTGAATTTGTAAGAATCACAATGATAAGACTATCCCTGATGAGCGAGCCGAGGATGACGACGACAGTGGCAAGGAAAAACTCCCCGAGATGGCAGTAGGAAGAAACCTTGAGAGGAACCAGACTCAACAGGGAACCCATCCTCATTTGGGTGAAAACGGTTAGCAGGGATTAATATGCTGATCTGATCCCCCTCATATTATTAATATTAAGAAAAGAATGTCGCACCTTTGTACTTTAACAGCCAAGGATTTAAAAGATGAAATTGGCACATGCTACGCGTGCGTATACAGAGATGAGACAGAAGGCACCGATGACGACATGTCTAAACATTGATCTACTTACATTCTCAGGTACAATCGACTTTTTTAAGATTCGATCCACACCCGAGTATTACTGAGTATTGTATTGCTCTCGGGACTCGGCACGGTTCCCGAGCGTGGAACAATTGTGTTCTCACTGATCAGAACAAACCAGAGTTTGGAGTCAAGTTTTCTCAAAAACAATCCCGGGGGCCTAATGTTTAAAAGGCCGTAATGGTAGCTAGTTTTTTTTTATCACAATAACCTGGTGCATGCAAAAAATTTTAAGTAGGGTTTTCAAAAATATAATAAATTAGCAAAATTTACTAAAGTAAGTAACTAACTAACTAACTTGTTAGCAAACCAAGCTAACTAATGGTTTTAATCCCAAAATATTAGCTAGCTAACAGTCTGATGTTAATTAGCTCATTTGCAGCCAAACTAACACTTGGTTAATTTACAATACAACAGCCCCAATGCTAGGTAGCTTGCTAGCAAAACTGGCTGAAAGTTTACAAAAACTGAAAAACATACTTTTTACTATTTGTCTAGCAAACAAAACTAATGGGTTTAATTACCATTCTAATATTATCTACCATAATATTAAATACCATTCTAATATTATCTAGTTTGCTAGTCTGACTTTTGCAAACAGTCCCTTTGATAAATACTCCGGTAAAATTCAATTATTTACTTGAGTTAAAACACAAACGGTTAAACATATTTGAACTAAGAAAATTTGAGAAGTAATGAGAAACAAAAAAGAGAAAGGTTTTACATGCTACAATTACAAACATACAAATATTACCTTGCATGATAACACTAGCAATAAAAACTAGTTTGCATGCTATCCAGCTATCAATTACGACACGCAAAAAAAAAACTGTCTAAATAAAGTTAACATATGACCAACAAACATCATGTACAGTGGATTCCAGTAATGGATATTAGACTTAATATTTCTTCTTACATTTATTCCAGATTATATTTTTATAATTATTTTAGGTTGTTTTTGTGCCCTAATAATAATAATAATAATATGCACATTTTGAGAGTTTAACAATTTTGTGATGTCATTCCCATATTCAAGCAGCAGTACAATTTACACCTTTTAAAAGTAACGCTATCTTTGGTTCTATCACAATATCAGAAAACCCTAATGTACAGTTTGGTGCCTGAAGCCTCTGCCATCGACACACACCAGCAGCAAGCTTTTTTTTTTTTTTTTTTCATTGACAAATGCTGTGTTGCTAGCACAAATCCATCCCACTTAAGTTTTATTGGTTAATCCTTCTAAGTTTTTAAAGAAGAGCCTGTCCACCATGCAAAACTGTGCAACCGTCAATACGCTTTCAAAATTCATAGTTTTTTTATGTCAACTGACATCTGCTGCCTTTAATTACACCGCTCTCGCAGTAGCAGTATAAACAGGTACAGGACCTGTAGCATGAGAGGAAACTGTCCGCTACTAGTTGATGAATTGTGGGTGACATCGTTCTCCCAGACAGAGACAGAGTTTTTAAGAAGGTGAGCAAATATACTTGGGCAGGTGGCCCAAGTATCCTCTGTGTGTGTTATTATATACATATAATGTGTTGCTTTCTTTACATGTGCGAAAATATTCTCCTGTAATGTTATTTATTCACTAATTTTTAAGTCATGCTTGGAAATATTAAATGGTTTTGTATATAATAATGCAGACAAAAATAATAAACACATATAAGAACATTTTTACTAAAGATAATACATTGCCTAAAACTTTTGCACAGTCCTGTCGAGATAGATAGATAGATAGATAGATAGATAGATATGTTAAGGTTATAGATAGATATGTTAAGGTTATAGGTATGTTAACCTAATAAAACAAAAACTCAAAAATAAATACAAAATAAAAGAAAAAAACATATTAACGATTTAAGCTTAAAAAAAGTGATTAAAATCAGCATTAATACTAAGGCTAAACTCTAGTTAACTTCTTAATTCTTGCTGCTACGTTAAGGAACAGTTACTGTTTCTCCACTACCTCAAATCACCACCTCAACAACACAAAGTATTATGTTATGTCGTGTTTGTCGCACTGTCACTTTGTTGCTCTTGTTTGCACATTTGCACGTTATGTTGTCTGTAAAAATAAATAAATAAATAAATTTAAAAACCGTCTTCCTTTCTGTGATAGCTAGTTAGTTTTTGTTAATTTATGTTGTTAATTTATGTTGTCAGGTCAATCTGTCTCGTCTCCGCTAGCCAGCTAACTAGGTCTCTTAGTTAGCTTGTTTAGTTTTTCTGTTAATTTATGTTGTAAATTTATGTTGCATGTAGCACCTTGGTCCTGGAGGAACTTTGTTTCGTTTCACTATGTACTAACTGTATATGGTTGAAGTGACAATAAAGCCTACTTGAACTTAGTTCTCTAAGTCTGATGTCCTGAGTGTTGCAGTTTTTTCAATAACTAATCAACACTGTTCCCAACTATAGCTGTGCAGTTTTCTAGTCAGAATTAAAGCACACTTATTATTTAGGTAAATATATGAATGTTAAATTACCTAAAACTGAGGAGTTGTTACAAAATAATACCACAGCTTTCGAAAAAAAAACAAACTGCTTCTCAAACATACAGTATGTGTTGTTTAAGAGTATCACTTCTACTTTTTTTCCCCCCATGGGCTGCTGATCCAATACTGCCACATACTGGTGGGGAGCAGAAAAATGGCAGGTTAAAAAAAAATTATAATAATAAATAAATAATATGAAGGTAATAACATACTATTTCGAAGCCAGGTCTGTAGTCAAAGGATAAGCTAATGGAACAATGGCTGTAGACGTGTTTATATGAATAATATTCCACTAATATTTGGAATAACAGCAGAATCGGAATAAAACTGCATCATGTGAACACCTCAATCTGGACAGTCCAAGCTGTCTGGAGTGGTGTAAACCATTGATAATCTGATCAATAGTTCGATATTAGCCACGTAATCACTTGATCCAATTGCTTCTCTCTTGTCTTTATAAATATTCTTGTTACCCCCAATGATACCCCATGTGGGGGTAACATTAGATGGCTGCGTCACTCAGCATAAGTTGATCAGCGGTCATGGATCGTGCACATGATAAAATAATTTTGTGCAAAGTGCTGTGACCAAGCCTTTACCAAGAAGTAACATTCAAACAAAACTGTGGCGAACAGAGTGCCACACCTTATGAACGATAACGCTGTGTCTTTTTCATAGAAAGATATTTAGGCCACACGTAGCCGGGTATCTTTAAAAGATTTTTCTAACCGTTTATTAAAATAATTCTGTCCACACGACCTATGTTTTAAAAATATCTTTGTCCGCATGAAAACGCAAAATGCCTTTGTAAGTGCTGTTAGGAGCATCTCTAATCAACAGCGGACCAATCAGAAGCCTAGACAAAACGTCAGTACCGATTGTAGAAGTCCGACCAAGTCTCGGCCAAAACCGCTGTCGCTGTCTACGGAATCTGTCATCAGGGTTTTGGACTGTATGTAGCAGCAGTGAACATTGTAGTATATTCAGGCACCTCGGTTCGTTAACATAATGTGTGAGTAACTGTGTGTGTATGTACACGCATGTAAAATATCTAGTAAGCAACTTTAACACAGTCAATAGTTTACTGTACATAAGTCCACTATTGCACAAATATTCTCAGAAACAAAGCTGACATCAGATCAAGAAGACTAGCCCACAGACATTGACATCATCGGCACACAAGGTGACGTTACAACACTGTCCACACAACGCCACTGAAAACGGAGTTTTGGAAAATCTTCACTTTGGACAAAGTTTTCCAAAAGCTCCGTTTTCAACGACCAAAACTGCGTTTGCATGGGCACGAAAGGCCAAAACCGCAGAAAAAATCTTCTTTAAAAAAAAAAAAAAAAAAAAAAAAAACCCGGCTACGTGTGAAAATGGCCTTAGTGAAACCAGCTGTCACGTACGAACCAAAAGCCAAGAAACAAAAAAAAATTCAAGGTACTTTAAATACCACTGAAGCACCTTTAAAATTTTTACTCAGAAAGCTAATAAAAAAAATACGCCACATGCACTTTCACAAGTTACAAAACACATAAACCTTTTTATGACATCAGAGAAGCAACTAGAGTACCATTCAGTACCGTGAGCTAAACTTTTTGGCTTCTTTTAAAGATCAACCTACAAAAAAGCCAGAAAAGACCAGAGTAAGAAAAGTCTTACTGCGTTTCTCCTTTTTCTTAAACTTGTTCTTCTTCTTGCTGTGCTCCTTATCATCATCAGAGGCAGCGTCGGGAGGCTCATGGTGGTGTCCGTCATGCGGAGGTGACGGTTCACCAGTTCGGTACAGTCCTGGGAATTTAGTGGGGCTGATTTCCTCTGAACTGGGGGTCCGGGGCACACCGCTCTGATGCTCTGCCCCTCGCCGCTGCTCTGCAGGGCTGCTATTGGGTGGCAGGAAGCACTCAGTCATCGCACCGCCTCTTTCCAACTGGCTGATCACGATTACACTTTAATGAGTTGTCACCCCTCCATACTATCTGAAAAAATAAATTGAACATAAAATGTTAATTTTCTTCTTAGATTTTTTTCGTTCAAATATAATATTTATATGAAATATAACTGACACAGTAGCAGCTTAATAAAAAAATATATACATCAACTTGACAAAAAACAAACAATCACTGATCACCACTGTATCCAATGACTAATCCCTGAACAGCACTGGCTCCAAAAATACAACAATTAATCAACACTGTAACCAACTGTTTATGATTTAACTCATTATGCTGATCTTTTGTTGGTTGGTGTTTTTTCTATTCAGAAACGAGTTACAGCTTTTTAAATTATTTGGATATATTTTCTAATGTTAAATGACCTAAAGAGTTTTTACAAAATATACCACAGCTTCTGCGAGAGCTTCACTTCTTCAAGTTTATGCAATACTGTCACCTACTGGACTGGAGTGTGGAGCAAATATGTCAGGTAAAAATAATAACTGTTGCTGTGTATGAGATACTTTCAGTAGATTGCAAATCTTTGAAACCTGATGAAAACAAAAACAGTATAGCTGCTTAAGACAAACCAAACAGTAGGAATTTGTACTATTAAAAGCACAATGCCTAAAAATCTAACAAAATCGACGGTCTGCTTCCTCTGAATGAGCACTATTCCCACCAACCTATTTATGAACAGCATTGCTCCTAACAACCAATTAATGCCAACAACTTATGACTAATCGACAGCTTCCAACAAACCAGTACCTGAAAAACATTGAATCAAGTAATCAGTTTCCAATACCTAAACACCATTATTTGCCCTTCCCACACAGTTATTAATCATTCACTGAAACTTTCCTCTTGTCTGTATTTACAAGTAATAAAATATTAATGCATCTGTAAAAACCTTTTGTCTTAATACTTGATTTAAAAAGTTTGAGGGTGAGTTAAAAATTATCTGCACTTCGGCTGCAGAATATATTTTAATTCACCTTTAGAAATGACAAATCTTTTTATAATTTATTAATCTATTTATTATATTTATATTAATTGATATAATCACCTTGCTTTTCAATACACTTTGTTCATCTGTCAACAAGCTATTCCCTGATTAAAAATGCTTTAGGCTGAGCCGCAAGCCAAAAATGCACCTTGTTTGAAGTTAATCTTCATCCTCGTACGGCTGCTTTCAGGGGACCATTTAAGTAAAAGTCAGATGGAGCAAGATCAGGACTATAGGGAACATGCAGTTGAAGTTTGATGAAGATTAATTTTTTGCAGAGAGTCGACAGTGTGAGGAGAAGTGTGCGGACGTGCATTGTCATGCAAGATCACGACACCCACGGATAGCGGTCCTCTTCATTTAATCCGAAGTTAAGGCTTTAGCTTTTCAATAAGAATCTCACTGTAAGGAGCACTGTTGATTGTTGAACTTTTTCTTGATAAGGTTTCAATACAGACCCTTGAGAATCACAGAAAACTGTAAGCATCAATTTTCCAGCTGATGGTTGACTTTTGAACTTTTTTTTGTCAGCAACTGAGGATCTTAGGATAGTAGTGATGAATAAATGTCTCGCCACAAATAATAATTTTCTTTAAGAAACTTTCACCCTCCTTAGAGTTGTTGTTAGTCTTTCGGCTGCTAACAGAGGAGTCGCCACAGCGCCCCCCCCCCCCAATCCACACACAACTTGGCACAGGGTTTACGCCAGATGCCCTTTCTGACACAACTCAACCCATTTTATCGTAGCTTGGGACTGGCACTGCATCCAGTGGCTGGGATTTGGGCATTGGGTAGGAATTACACCTAGCCCTTACCTTCCTTAGTGTATTGATCCTGATGAGAAGTGCTGATTAGTGCAACCAACAGAAGTTTTAATATAACCCGGACTGAGGATCATTTTTGACTCACCCTCGTATACAGTACTGTGTAAATCTTCTTTCTTTCTAAGAAGCAAATGAGAACTGATTACTTTCTATTCGGTCTTGACATGTGATCGACATCGACATGGCGAATGAATGAATATCCACATTATACTTACTGAGCATTTAGAAAGATATGTATTTGAGAACTTTCCCTGAAAACACTGTACAGTATAGTATTTCCTGTCAGACCTGTCACTCTGTGTGTGACATAAGCTTAACGGGAACAAATGTAATATAACACGACAGTATTTCATTTCAAACCGCGACAATAAGGTTTTCTCAATAAAACAATAATAATAATAATAATCCGTGTCATGCAACGCGCAGGCGCAGGAAGTAAAATGAGAAAACGCTCGTGCCAGGTCAATAGCGTTCTACGCTAAATTAAGCACGATGAAATTAAATAAAACCTTACATTCTTAATTGCCATTTTTAGATAATATAATTTTTCTAAACAGCTATTTACAACTTCGAAATAATTTCTCATGAATTATTTTGACCTGGTTTTATGTTTAGCTATACAGCTCGCCCTCTAAGCTAGCTGGCTAACTGTTGGTCAGCTAGCTCAGCCAGTGCACGAGCCCCTGTAAAGACAGGACTGAATTAGGATTTAAAAAAAAAAACCTCTGAGCTCTGAAACGAGACGAAACAAGGGGAATAAAATACGCGACCAGTCCATAAGCATCATCTAATCAAAGATCACACTTCAATTTCCAGAACCAACCTGGGAGAAGTCATTTTCACAGAGCTGCTTCCTGTTGCTGTGTTTACGTGCGGACGCTGACGCGAGTCTGCGCAATGCGCGTGCTCGCTTTGAATTCTGGGAAATGTAGGTAATACGAAAAATGGTCGCCTGTAAAAAAAAAAAAAAAAAAAAACAGGGAACGCTCACTCACTCATCTTCTATATCGCTTTATTCTGTATTCTGGGTCGTAGGGGACCTGGAGTCTATCCCAGGAGGCTTAGGGCACAAGGCGGGGTACATCCCCGTTGTGGGCGTGTTTCTCGGGGTACTCCGGTTTCCTCCCACACCCAAAGACATGCAGATTAGGCTAATTGGAGTTCACACATGGGCTGTTCACACATGGCACACATGGGCTGTAGTGTGTGTGTGAGTGAGTGTGAGATAAATTTGCACCTCATCCAGGCTGTACCCCACCTTGCGCCCTAAGTTTCCTGGGATAGGCTCCAGCGC
>JAQQZS010000018.1:15228188-15238895 GCA_030068045.1 Platyallabes tihoni | reverse complement strand
GGCTTTCTCTGTGTGAGTGTGCTGTGAGAAATAAAATACTCCCCAGCCATTTGCATTGGGGAGCAAGTAAACCAACTTGTCCTCCAAGATCCCTGCAAGCGGTGAAAAACCGTAACAATATATTACTTTTCCATATGAGTTGTTTTAGTAACAATAATACTGCATATTAGAAAGACAAAAGTTAGTGAAAACTGAGAACTTAAATAGCAAACCTAATCAAAAGAATACAAAGCACCTGTAAACAAGTCCAAAAAGTCCCATAACAGTCCTTAACATAAAATAGTCCCATGGACACAGAGGACCATGCCGGGTATATCCTTGACACAAAGGTATATATAAAAAATATATAAAATTAAAGTAAGCAATATACCTAATAATTTCATTGTGGATATTATAGAAGGTTTGAATGACAACTTACACTCACATGCTTTTATGATAATTATGTAAGTATTTTATTTACCAATTTTTTTCTTATATTGACCGAAAAAGGCTACATAAAAGAAAACAAGCAAGTCTTCAACAAGTTATGCGTTAAAACACATTACTTGTTAAACACATCCAGAGTCGCACTTTACAAGTAGACAGAACTTGTACATTTAATGTACAAAGCTTGTGTACAAAGCTCATAAAGGTTTAATACTAACTTCACTCTATACCATAAATTAAAAATTCAGTGGACCTTAGAAATGGGCTAGCTAACTCAACATGCACAGCTGGCACACGTGAAGCATATACAGGATTTGCAACCAATCAATGATACCATTAATGTCATGGATATACAATATATATCAAACATACTGTGTCATTTTCTAAATAGTCATGTCTGGCCTATTCTACCCAGCATTCTAATGCAAGCACTCAAGACACCTCCCTATACATTTTAAGGTAGAATTGTCATGAAAATTTAATCGAGGTAAAAATGGATGGGGCCATCCAAGTGTTAAGATTAGGAAGGGCATTGAAAGTGCTAGAAATGTAGTTGTTATAAGAGAGGAGTATAACAAGGTCTTGAGAGCCTAGTGATATGAGTAAAGTGGGGAGACAGTCACAAGGGTAGAAGGGGATGACAGTTTTCTTGCTGGATGAGTGGATCGAAAAGCTTAGCTTAAATTCAGTGAGGAGAAGATTAGGAGTACCAAAATGATCTGAACCAAGAAATACCCTTGTGAAATAAACCATTTATCCCTGCTGGCCCAATTATTTCCATAGTGTCAGGCCATATTAGAGGTATAAAAATGAAAACATCAACGCTATGTTAAAATTCCTACATAAGCTCCCATGTTCATATAGAAAATCTTGCATAAATAAATTAATCATTCTAGCACGGACAATGGGGGACACTTTTTAGAGACATACAGTATGCAGAGAAGTGCATTATGTAGCTACACAAATAATTGATTAGAGGATTTTGGAATTCTGAAGTTGAGTTCTGATGTGTTGTTTAACAATACTGAAAGCACAACTTTTGTGAGTTGACTGCCTGTAAGATCGTGGGTACAGTTACAGTTAATTGCAATACAAGTCAGGCAGCAGATACCTCATTGACAATTAAACTCTTGCAATAGTTTCATCCAAAAGAGAATTTACTGATAAAACAACCTATAATAATGGTTTAAGATTTTAAGTGGAAAACAATTGCAATTTAAGCAGAATTTTGTTTGTATTGATCTACATTCAACAATTTACAGTATTTATAGACCAGAAAAATTCAGGAAAGCATTAAAGAGGACAGAGTGGCTAATTCTCCAGATGCCTTTGTTTGATTCTTCAATAAGAAACAAACAAACTATTCATAAATTTAGCACTAAAAGAGAAAGTTGCACTAAGATAGCTGAGCACCCGTCGTTCAGGTGAGATAAGTGTTATCGACCGGAGCTCAGTTTGACAAGTGCAGCATTCATGCTGTACGATTGCTGGTTAAGTAAAATATAACATTCAATTTTAAAAAGCAAAGCAGAACATTCTGTACTTCTGGCTGAAATGCAGTCCTGACTTTCATGTGACTAGTCTTTGGTTTCTGTTGCCGTGCCCTTGGAGACAAAAAAAGCTTCTATCTACAGTAAATGACTTGCCTAGAAATGATCAGATTCTTTTGTGTAATGCATTGAAAAGGAAATTTACCAATATCATCATGTTGTGATTCACTTCCAGAGCTACGAACCATAGACATTTTCACTCGGAAATACATCTTGTAACTGAAAAAGCTTTATAATTATAAAAAAAACACAAAAAAAATCATCTTTGATGTATTTTGGGCTATCACCAAGTTGATTATTCTAAAATAACAGCACCTCTCAAAGTGTTTTATTCCTCTTATACCACATCATTTTGTTGATGTATACATTTCATATTAATTCCCCTCTGCCCTCTGCACCTGTCTGACTCATTCTGGCACCATCCTGGTGCCAAACTGCATTCCATCGTAACTTAGACATCTTCTGTTATATTGAACTTACAGCTGCCTAACACACAGTATGTCGAGCATAAAATTCCTGCTATCCGTCTCACCCAAATGAGGATGTGTTCCCTGTTGAGTCTGGATCGTCTCAAGGTTTCTTCCTATTGCCATCTCAGGCCACCACCGCCGTCACCCTTGGCTTGCTCATCAGGGACAATCTGATCAATATGCTAAATACAGTAGACATTTTTCTTTGAACTGAATAGAACTGAATTGAATCGAATCAATTAACCCTTAAAACCCAAAGCCTTTTTTATTACATTGTTTTAATGAACATAAACATGATTCAGGATTGCACAATATAGTGTGTCTTATGAACTTATTTATGAAATTACTTTTATTTCATTTTAACCAACTACATAAACATGATTGAGCAAAACAAAAGGTCACACAGGCAAAGAAATACCATTGAAACACATTATCATGACCTTTTTTATGGGTATTTTCATTTGTTTCTATGACAAAAAAAAAAAGTTTTATGTTAAACATTTTTGCGAGGTCATTCCCATATTTCAGTAGCAGAACAATTTACACATTTTAAATGTGATGATAATTTTGGTTCCACATGACATATCTGAACAACCGAAATGCACAGGTAACATCTGAAGCCTCTCCTGTCTACACACTGGCAGAACTTGTATACATAAGAATAAAGAAAAAAAAATGAAAAAAATAATTTTAATAAAATTTATATCTACATTTTATTTCATTATATTATATATAAATTGTGTTTCTGGAACAGATCCTGCTTGAGATGTACTGTAAGGGTTAAAATTGCAACTGTAACTCCAGAGACTGCTTCCTTATATCTTATCAAACATTTCCTTAGTTACAGTATGTTACTAAAGAAATTATGATAATTACTTATATTGACATCAGCACAATAATAAAGGCCCACTTGCTGGAATCATAGTCAAAATCTTGATAACAAATTTTAGAAACAGTTAGAAACAGAAAAAGTTATAAAAGAAAAGATGTAAAAGAAATATTATTTCATTCCTTCTGTTAAGGCTGTGCTGTTGCAATAATTCCAATAATTTAGCATTTCTGTTACTGATATCAAACATACAATCAAAAACATAACACACTAATTGGTAAAATGCTATGTGACTGTTCAAATAGATATCTAGCGGAGTTAGATACAACAACAAAAGTCTATCATGAGTCAGGCATTAAGTGATTTTTTTTTAAACTTTGTGATATTAGTCAGAGACAGTATGGTGACCTAGTGGTTATCTCTGTCACCTCTCACCTCCAGCCTGTTTGTGTCGAGTTTACATTTTCTCCGCATTCTTGATGGGTTTCCTTGGTATGATGGTTTCTGCTTACAGTCCAAAGACATGTGGTGTACGTCAGTTGATGTTTCAAAATAGTCCACAATGAACGATTAGGTGTTGGAGCGTGCAGTATGTGCTGTGCACCCCATCTATGGTGAAACCTTACACAAGATAAGCCTTATACATGATGGATAGATACTGTAAATGATATCAGTCTGCGATTTGCAAGAGCTTCTGTACAGAACACGGTAGCGATTTTAGTCTTGTCACAATAAAGATGTCAGAGAAATCAGATCTTGTCAGTAATGTAGTAATGATCAAGCAAAAAACTTCTTTTAGAAACTATGAGCAACAGCACAGCGGCAAGAGATTTGAGCAATCCTGACATCTCTTTTCAACCGTTGTGGAGGCACTATGAGTCATTTGACAGTTCTCAGTCGGAAATAAAGAGCAGGATTCTATTGAGGATAGGGGAAAAAATAATGTACAAAGTATATGCACAAGGGGATAAAATGTGATTTTGGACTCAGTCTATTCTCCCAGGGCTTGTACACCGCATTCCTGAAATCTATTAGCATTTCTAGTATAAGATAAGAGATCTGTAAATGTGTGAAATTAATGTTCTACACCTTTTTTATGGTTAGATTATTTTCGGTCACATTCTCACTGCCTTGTGCTGCTTCACTCGTATTGTGGATTATACTGTAATTGCTCATAATAATGCATACTGTAATGAGGTATAAGTTTCAAGTTTTTATTGTCATATGCACAGTAAAGAAACATGTTCCCTCCGTACAATGAAAAACTTCCTTTGCCTTACCCGTAATGAATGCCTCTAAAAAAGTAAAAGTAAAAAAAAAAAAAAAAAAAAAGCATAAAGTAGAATAAAATAAAAATAAAATAGAATAAGCATAAAACAGAATAAAATAATAAGGACAGATTATCAGGTACAAATATCCTAAAAGAACACTTACTTAATAAGTATTTAACTGCGGAATGTCTCTAATATAATAGAATACCAGTTACCCTGGGCGGATTTTGGGCGCAAGGTGGGTACACCCTGGACAGGGTGTCAATCCATCACAGCACACATACCCACACTATTGGCAACTGGGGAACACCAATTAACCTAATGTACTGTACATGTCATTGGACTGTGGAAGGAAACCAGAGTACACAGAAGAATCGAACCCTTGACCTTGGAGGTACAAAGCCACAGTGCTGACCACTACGCCACTGTGTTGCCTAACATAATAGACATTAAATCACATTAAATTGACTTAAGGATTTTACCTATGATAAGTCTATTTTTGACATATGCACAATAGGATAGGGATCAGGAAATTTAGCTTCAGGCTTGATTTCTGTGTGGAATTTAAATAATATATCACATATAAAAAAGTAATGTATCCAAGTAGGACTCATTCTTTTCCTTAGTTTATAAAGAAAATAAGTACAGCATTAATAATGAAGCCAGTTCTTTGGGGATTCCGATGCATGGTAGTGGGTTGGTATATAAAAATGCCGTGGTAGAATTATGATTTTTTAAATGTATTTATTTTAGGGTACAAGTGATGTACAGCTTGGTAAGACCTTCCAGTCAGACATAGCTAAACTTCTCTTTGTTCCTGTCTCTCTCAGAGCTCCAATGGGATAGAACTCTTAGATCTTATGTTTGAGCAGACTGACGGGAACTCGGCTTCTGAAGAGCTTCAGGGTGGCCGGGTTAACCCGGCCTGGCCCTTTCTGGATCAAAGTGTGAGTATAGTGGCATCTGAAACTAAAGTTTTACTGGCTTCGTATTAGATGAAGTCAAACTTTATGTGGAGATCTAGTGTTTTGATCCTCTGGTTGCTTTTCCTTTAAAACAAGTGAGCAGTTTTATCATCCTTTAAGCAAAACAAGGGCTTCATCTTGATTCACAGAGACACAAAGGGGATGGTGTGTTCCTTTCTGTGGGAAAGAAATACGTTTCTTTAAAAACAGAGCTTATGATCATTATAAGGATCTGACCTACTTCTGTGTATCTGTTGTATCCATGTGATCTGTGTGCACGTGTGTTTCTGCAGTTACTCTCCCACAGTGATGATGGAGCTGATCATTTCCTGGACTCCTTGCTGAATATGTGTGAGTGTGTATCAGGTTCTAGCTCACCCGTGTGGGTCCCGTCACCCAGTGACAGTGGCATCAGCGATGACCCCCTCTCAGACCACTTGGACAGCCCTCCTCCTTCCTCCAACCTGCTTTTGGACTCTTTCTTCATGTCTCAGCAGCAACACCCTTTTCCTGTATCTCCTCGTCCTGATCTTCATCCTCATCCCCAATCACAAGAACATCAGCACTCTGAATGGGCTTCAAGCTCCTCAGACAGAGACGTTTCCATTCACGTGGGTAAGAAACCCTGGTTTGGTAAGCCATTTTATGTAGTAAAAGTCAACAGCAAGGCAACTGGAATTTATTTAAGAATTATCCTATTACCAAGTTACCAAATCTAATAGCAAATATTAAGTCACAATATTGGCAATACACTAATGTCAATACAGTAATACACTAATGGCACATCACTGTGTCGCCTTAAAATAAAAAAGAAGCAATTTCATCTTTCAATTCGCTCACATTTAGATGCACAGAATAGCTGCTAACAGTGTTGTTCTTTCAGCCACAAATCTGCCATAACCTACTGATCTCAATTCAACTCAGTCTCACACTACTGAAATGAGAGTTTAAAACCCCTAGAGGAAACAGTTACCCAAGAATCTTAAGCTATCATCGACTACAATAACTGGAAAAAAAAAAACATTTTTAAGCATTTACACATTTAATTATTTAGAAATATTCAGGCGTGAAAAAATATGGAGAAATTATATTTAAATAAAGGTATAGATATTCTGTCATAATCCTACCTAATACTGCAAAACTGGAAATATCCACTCTCTTAATCATTCTCTATACCACTCTATATATAAAGAGTATATTTCCAAGGTACAGTGTATATATATATATATATATATATATATATACAGTATATATCTGCATTAAAGTTGGTTGTTAGAACTGATGGTACTCTAACCAGGTATTAACAAATAAGTCAGGCAAAATGTGTACAATATAGATAGGTATTTTTAGTCAATAAGCAAAACCCAACTTTCTCCAATGTAATGCTTTTCTAGAAAGGCAAAGACTGGTGGTTTATATGTCTTCAAATGCACATGGATAGTTAGAGCACAAACTATAGTTATCCCTGACTATATCAGTATAGTGTAGTATAGTGTACATAGTATGTTGTCATTGGCTGGAAGAAAAAAGAAAGAAAGTTGTGATTTGTATGGAATATTTTGAAAGTCAAAATTAAATGAAGGGGTCACTTTTTTCTTGGTGATTCAAATAAGCAACAGTACAGTACATGTATACACAAATTGAAATGTATAACACAAGATAGAAACCTGCAAACCATTCTGGTATCATCATCATATTTTTCCTAAGTGTTTTCATATTCTGTATCAGAGTGCTGTGCAATAACAGGATACACTGGAAATGGGCTAAGCATCCATCCCTGGGGAAACCATGTGCTTACAATAAGTTTATGAGAGCATATTTTCCTTTTAGCAAACAGCCAAGCAGCTGAATCTTTTTTAAAAAAATTTAATGCAGAAGAAAGTTCTGCAATTGTTGGGATACGTGACTGGTGTTTTCATAAGAGAAGTTATAAGAAGACACATCTTAAACGTTTTTGGAACATAACATTATGTCAACTTCTACAGTATACTGTATATTAGACCTAAGAAATGTGATACAAATTTAAGTCACAATTTTTACAGTAATTGATCAAAATACAGTAATAAGTTCCTGTAAAAATAGAACAAGTACAAGTACAAACACAATGGCCCATTTACAACAGATTAGAATGTACATACATTGTTATATGCATGTGGGTCAACTAAATGTGTGTAAATATTTTTATATATCAAAATGAACCAAATGTTTCCACAATGCTTAAACTATGTGAGAGTTATGACCTTGTGTGGACTTGCGGTAGGTCCCTAAGAAGTAGCTTACGCCTTCAGGGTCTGGGTTCAATTTCCACCTAGGGTCTGTGGGTATAGAGTTTTCATGTTCAAAGACATAGGCAATGAGTGAGTGAGAATGACTGAGTGTACTGTAGACTTAGGTGTAGGTAGAGTATTAGAGTAGCCAGCATTATTTTTTGCCGAACGTCCTCACATGGGTGTGTGTGTGTGTGTACAGATGCCTGGGAGTCAAGTCTGTCCTTGTATAGTTCCACGGTTCCCCAATGTGTGCCAAAAGCGGGTCCGAGCCCTGATGCCTCTTCAGTTTTCCAGCTTAGTGTGAAGGATCTTCTTCTCTCAAACTTGGGAGACAGTGTGAGTACTGTATGTTTCATATGTCCCTGCATGTACTGTACAGTATAGGTTTATTGCATCCCAAGATCAGGGGTTTAACACAATACTGTACTTCTGTCTAGATCTTTTAACTTACTGCTCCAAATATTCGTATGCTGTGTCTTATGTATGGAAAATTCATGAGATGTATGTTATGGGGTTCACATGCTAACAAATGAGAAACTGATCATGCAGCTGAGTAGAATGCTGAGCTGCGGGACTGTAGGCGACACCCTGTAGACATGAGGATGTAAATATGCTTCTATTCTAAATAGAGCTATTCTGAGACACTGGTAATTATGTATGGCTTTGAGTGACAAGTGCATGTCAGAATTGCAAGAATGTTTGCGATGCTCAGTGCACCTCTGGGCTGTTTTTTTTTTTTTTCATTCTGTACTCATTTCATAATCATTATAGTCTGATATTGTCACCGGATTTGCTGCCAGAGAAGGTTTTGAGTAGATTTTCAAACAATAGTTCACTCATTCATTGTCTATACCGCTTAATCCTGTATACAGGGTCGTAGGGGGTCACGGAGCCTATCCCAGGAGACTTATGGCATGAGTCTGGGTACACCATGATGGGGTGCCAATCCATTGCATATGGCACACACCTGTACACACACTACAGGCAATTTGAGAACACCAACTAGCCTAATCTGCATGTCTTTAAACTGTGGGAGGAAACCGGAGCACCCGGAGGAAACACACCAAGCACGGGCAGAACATGCAAACTTCATGCACAAAAAGGCAGGAATCGAACCTGGCCGGGAATCGAACCCAGAACCCTAACGACTAAGCCAACATGCCACCTATACTTTAAAAAAAAAAAAATACTATTTATTTGATACATTATTTAAGCATATATGCAGAATTTTGCTTTTAATGACCTCCTGCTCTGTACATTTCTTAATAGCTGCATTACAGCAGCACATTCCATTCCACCAACTCCAGTACAGCACCTGACCATCAGACCCATACATGCTTGCAGTACATCCTATTCCAAATTTAGTCACCATTTTCTCTTATAAAACCCTCCACCCTTCAGGGAAGATTTTTTTACTAGACGTTGAAGCGTGGCTGTAGGGATTTGTGCTCATTCAGCTACAAGATCGTTAGCGAGGTCAGGATTTTATGTGAGGCGTAGTCAGAATTGCAAACAGTTGCTGCAGTTCGTCCCAAATATCTTCAGTGGGGGTGAGATCAGTGCAGCGCACTCAAGGTTCTCGAGTCCAGCCTTGGCAAAATGCTGGAACAGAGAAGGAAGACTTTGTGGCAACACTTTGGGAAAAGTCAGAACTGTGTGGTGAACTGACATATGGAGAGGACGCAAGTCCATTCAAGGCAAACCATTCAAATACGGTTATTTAAAAATCAGAAATGAGAAACAGGCAGAGGTCTGTCAATCTGCAATGGCCAAGGTAAGATTCAGAATTCAGATACAGTAAGGAATCAAGATCATATATGAGTTATCAGTCAATGATAACAAGGATAAAGTAACTCACTGGAGCATAAACTTTGTGAAGCTCAGTTGCACCTGAACTGATATTTAAACTCTTGGTACAATTAGTCACAGCGCTGTGTCATTAGAACTCTTGTGAACTTGGAATCCACCATATTTGTATGCACCGGCACGTTACCCGATCCTGCTGCTGCCGTTTATATAACGTTCTGGTCATATCATGAAGTTGGCATAATTCATATGGAATTACATATGATATGTTGGTATTAATAATTCATATAAAATATCCTTTACTGATTCCAGATCCGATACATATTTAACTTATTTCATGGTCAATTGGAGCAGGAGAAACAAAAATATGTGCATGGTGGTGGGCCTACAAATATTGGCTTGTTTCACATAATCTGTGAATTCCATGTATAAAACCATGTCATTTTGCAAGGACACTAAAGGTGTAAATGTGTGATGACAGCCTGCAATTACTTCCTTTCTATTCTATAATTTGAAAAAAACTAAACCAAAAAAAAAAAAAAAGGCTTGTTGGCTCGGTCATGCCTACACCTGTGACTCACATTCTGTCAACCTTACTGTCACCTTGATTCATTATTATTATGCGTATGACGCTGTTTCAGATTCTTGCCTGCTCTGTGCTCTGTCAGTATTTGACCTGATCTTGTCACAGCACTTGAATGCTGCCACATTTGACCTAAACACCTTCAGCAAAAAGAGAATGATTCAAGTGTATACCACTGACAATTTAAATATCTAGCCAGACACAAATAATAAAGTTTAATACTAAAATATAATTACAAGCATTTCATAAGTGTCAAAGGAATTTTTTTTTTTTTGGATTTTTCCCTGATTTTCTCTCTAATTTAGTTGTGTCCAATTCCTCCCTGTCACTAGGGGGCTCCCACATTAAGCCTCTACTACCATTCATTCGGGAGACACGAAGACTATATCGTGTTTTCTCTGAACCACGCGACACCAGCCGACCGCATCTTTTCGAACTGCTCGCTCACGCGCCTTTGGGAGCGGCGTAACACACTCGGAGGACAGCGCTATCCGCTCCTTCCGCTTGTGTGAGCTCACAGACGCCCCTGATTGGCTG
>JAQQZS010000018.1:15192369-15209263 GCA_030068045.1 Platyallabes tihoni | reverse complement strand
GCACAGTGGCCTCCATCATCCGTAAGTGGAAGAAGTTCGAAACCACCAGGACTCTTCCTAGAGCTGGCTGGCCATCTTAACTAAGCGATCTGGGGAGAAGGGCCTTAGGCAGGGGGGATGACCAAGAACCCGATGGTCACTCTGTCAGAGCTCCAGAGGTCCACTGTAGAGAGAGGAGAACCTTCCAGAAGGACAACCATCTCTGGAGCAATCCATCAATCAGGCCTAAATGGTAGATTGGTCAAACGGAAGCCACTCCTTAGTAACAGGCACATGGCAGCCCACCTGGAGTTTGCCAAAAGGCACCTGAAGGACTCTTAAACCATGAGAAACAAAATTCTCAGGTCTGATGAGACTCTCTGGCCATTCTACCATTATATTGTTGGATTGCTGCAGAGATGGTTGTCCTTCTGGAAGGGTCTCCTCTCTCCACAGAGGAGGTCTCAAGTAAACTTTTTTCATGTTGTCATTATGGGGTGTTGTGTGTAGAATTCTGAGGAAATCCATTTTAGAATTAGGCTGTGACATAACAAAATGTGGAAAAAGTGATGTGCTGTGAATACTTTCCGGATGCACTGTAACTTAGATGATTTGTAAAAATGTGTTTTTTACCTGTGCTAGCTCTTCAGACTTTGCCTCCAAAGCAGGTGCTCTGTCCTGACTCACGTCCTCAGCATTTAAAGTCAACGTGTAAAAAGGAGGCACCATCTTAGGCTCTATTTCATGCTTATGGCACATTTCAGTCAGACGTAACAACCTCTCTCCCTGAAGAAGAGAAATGAAGGGGTCGAACGAATGAAGAAAAATATATGTGCTTTTATGGAAGCCTTGCTGGTGTGTGTGTGTGTGTGTATGTTTTAATGAGGAGGGCATAAAATTAGCATATTATAAATCTTTTGGTCATAGAAACAACCAAAATCAACCAGAAAAACATGTGATCTTGTGTATATTTCTATGTGACTCAGTCACGTTTGTATAGTTGGGCAAAATGAAATAAAATTCAGTTCATTATATTGCTCAGGTTGTGCTGAAAAAGCGGATTTTGCTTCATTGCCTCACAGGTAGTGTATGTCAGTGTAAAGTAAATGTGTTTACCTTGCTCATAATATCTTCAAGTCTTTTAATTGTCGCATTGATGTACATTGTCTGATTGGCGAGCCGTGTCCGTTCGGTTGCCTGGGTGGTGCAGAGCTCGGCTCTCAGCTGTTGCAGTTTCTGTCTAACTTTCTCACATTCTGCCTGAATTCTAGACACATGTGTCTCACTCTCCATCTGACTGGAACTCAGATGAGTCACCAGAGCATCATTTGTCTCCTGCGTGCACATGACAGACATACGCAGCAGTTAGATGTACTGTACTGGACTATTCTTCAATCACAAGATGCATTAAATTCATTGCATTAAATCAAATTCAAATTTTATTTGTCACATACACAGTCATACACAGTACGATATGCAGTGAAATGCTTACACGACCGCCAGTGACCTTAAAAGAGAATAAAAGTTTTGTTCATATTGTGTTTTTCATTCTCTGACCTCCAGGTTCTTTATGTGCCTTATCTGCATTATTTGCCTCATCTGTAAGTCTTGGTCATAACAAGGCAAACTGGAAGCTTTTTCCTCCTGCTCTGCAATGGCTTCTGTGTACTGCTGCAGTTCTTGTTTGTAGCCCTGCCGCAGCTCCTTTGCAGTGCATTCCACTGCTTGCTTACTTTTGTTTTGCTAGACATATGCCAAAAAAATAAATTAAATAAAGTTCCATTAACTCACTCACTTACTGACTCACTCATTGTCTATACCGCTTTTATCCTGTATTCAGGGTCGCAGGTGGCCCAGGAGACTAAGGGCACAAGGCGGGGTACACCCCGGACAGAGTGCCAATCCATCGCAGGGCACACACACATACACACATACACACACTCACATGCTCACACACACACACTAAGGATAATTTGGGAACGCCAATAAGCCTAATCTTGATGTCTTTGGACTGTGGGAGAAACCGGAGTACTCGGAGGAAACCCACCAAGCACAGGGAGAACATGCAAACTCCATGCACACAGAGACGGGAATCGAACCCGGACAGTTTCATAAACACTTGGGCTTTTTTTACCTTTAAACGCTATTGTGTTCTTTATATACACAGCCAAAGCACAGTATTGATGCTGATTTTATTTACTTTTAATGTTATACATATAATATAGCCAAAGTTTATGCAACATGGAAGTGATGAATCTTGCTTCCTTAATCATTTTAAATTGCTAACTTTGGAGAGATTTTGGAGAGATTTTAGTGTCCAAAATGTCCCAAAAATTCAGCGTTATACTGTCTTGCTTCAAACTAAAATAATTTAAAATGCAAATTATTCATATTTGAATGTTGGTACTAAAATTGGTGTAAGCTTCTAGAAGCATATGACCTGAAAAAATGGTTACTTAAATTAAAGCATTCCATGCAAAATTAAGGATTTTTTCACAAAAAAATCTGTAGTGTCCGTAACCATGTCAAGTTCATGTTGCAATACAAGTATCTTAACGTATTTGTGTTTTAGAATAATACACATTTTCAAGATTATGTCTTTTCATGATGTGAAGTTCATGTTTTCATCTGAATGACCATCAAGATCATTGAAAAATCTGAATTAAAAAAGGTATGGACACTACATAAAAGGGCATGAGATTATATTTAGCAAATGCATTTCTTTTTACCTGATAAAAATATAAATATGAATTCATATTTACAAAAAAAACGAAGCATGGATCGGGAGATAAGATGCATTACGTGTTATGAAAAATTCACTTTTTCACATAGGTGATACAGTGACATGCCAGATTTTGTCGAGTCACTATTTTCTGTAGTCTGCTTTTGCTTATTGTACCTCAAGTTCGATGTCCTCACGTATACTCCGACACTCTAGTACGGCCTCTGTGGTTATTTCATCATAGCGCCGTTCTAAGGCAAGTCTAGCTGCTTCCAGGTACTCAGTCTCCTGCTTATGCAGCTTGCAAAGTTCTGTCCTAAAAATACATAACACGCTTAAAGTACTGGAGTTTGTTTTAAGTCTGAACCAAAGCAACTGGACTTCAAAGCATGTGCATGAATGGAGAATGTGTGTGTACATACCTGTTGAACTCAGTACTGATTAGTTTGAGACCTTTGGTCCAGTATGGCTCAATTGCGTCCAGTTGTTTTTTCTGTACCTCCAGGAGATTATCCAGTTTCTGTAGATGAGCGCCGCGGGCCATTGTCATCTGCTGCTCCTGTTCGCTCAGGTGACGGACCAATACCTGCGACATTTACACACGCATTACATTATTTAGCTTGGATCGACATCTTTTAAAACACATATGCCACTACAGTACATTATCTGGTGATTTTTTTTCTCACCCTGATTGCATTGTTCTTCAAGTCCAAAACTCTTTCAAAAGTTTGCCTGAGGATCTTAAAATCTTCTTGGAGCTCGGCCACCCGAGTCTGGCGCATGTACAAAAGCCACTTTCGGTTCACCTTGTAGAGGTTAGCTTTGCTGTTCTGCTCCTCTTTCTGCAGTTTATCATAACGAAACACAATCCATCATCACATCTGGACTGATCTGACATTAAACCCATAGAAGCAGATACACTAGAATTGTTATACTGTTCTTAAAAAATAACAATTTAAAGTGAATTTCTAATTTATATATTTATACTTAATGTCTAGGCGGCATGGTGGCTTAGTGGTTAGCAATTCATTCAGTTCAATTCCCGCATCAGGGTCTGTGTGCATGGAGTTTGCATGTTCTCCATGTTCTCTTGGTGTGTTTCCTCCGGTACTCCAGATTCGCCCCACAGGCCAAAGACGTGCAGATTAGGCCAACTGGCGTTCCCAAATTGCCCGTAGTGTACAAGTGAGCGTGTGAGTGTTTGCATGTGTGTGCCCTGCGATGGACTGGCAGCTCATCTAGGTTGTAACCCGCCTCTCCAAGGATCTCCTAGGCCCCCCCTCTATAAAGCGGTATAGATGACGATGTCTATCAACACACACCTTAAGGAGCTGCATGCGCAGATCTTCTTTCAATTTGGCAAGTGCTTTCTCAGCCTGAGCCTTCTGAAGCATGAAGAGGACTCTCTCCTCTTCAGTCATCTGCTTTCTCTTCTTTCCCCCCTTATTCCCTCCTTTCTTTCCAGGCATTGTTGCACTTTTTAGCTAAAAAAAAAAAGGGGGGGGGGAAATAGCTGAGAAATTTCAAATTTGTCTACACACGGCAGACACCGTAAAATATATACAGGCGGAAATATCACTAGAAAAGCTACCCACTTAGCAACTTAATGCTGGATGTCCAGACACTAAATAAACTGCTTAAAAAACTTTCATCTTAAAAATGGACACACACACACACATACACACACACATCATTTCATACATCATGTTTCACTCATACTGCTGCTGTCCTACGCACATGCCATATATTTACCCATTTTTACCCATTTATGTTGCATATACTGCACATCCTGTGTTATTCCCACATTTTAGATACACTATATGGACAAAAGTCTTTGGCCAAACTTGTTAAATAAATTTATTCAGGTGTTTTCATCAAGCCCCTTATCCCCAGACCACAATGACTGTGCCACAGTGCACAAAGCAAGGACTAGAAAGAAATGTCTTGGTGCGGGACTGTCCCGCACAGAGCCCTGATCTCAACCCCATCGGGCACCTTTGGGATGAACTGTAACGGAGAGTGTGAAGAAGAATGGAACCTGTTATAGTTGCAAAAGGGGGACCAACTCCATATTGAAGTATACTGTATGTATTCCGAAACAATGTCATCGAAGGTTGGCCAAGTACTTTGTCCATATAAGGTCATTCTAATTTAATTACACTTCCGTTACTGTAACTTTTTAAATCTGCACATTTGTAGATTTTATATATTTCCTTAGTGTAATTTGTATTTTATAGCAGTAAAATCTTTTTATATTACTATTCTATCCTATCGTTTCATTTTTAGGTCGCGGACAGTCGTATAAGAATTTCACTGCATATCATACATACTGTTCTATGGTTGTGTATGTGACAAATAGAAGTTGAATTTGAATTCAAATGATGAATTAAATGAACTATTCAAATCTCACTTAGAATTTTGGATGATTGTTTAAATGTCATGCTGTTAATCAGTCGCCACAGCAGATCATCAACTCGGCACCAGTGTTAAACCTGACGCCCTTCCTGGCACAAACCTCCAATTTTATCCGGTCTTTGGACTGGCGCTGCATCCAGTGGCTGGGGTTTGGGCACTGGGTGGGATTAGATTATATATATATATATATATATATATAGTTCTGGAAAAAATAAGAGACTCCAGAAAACTTCTGGAATGTCATCAAGAGGAAGATCTGAGCTGAGCTGTTGGCTTTTTTGCAAAAAAAAAGAGTGGTGTATAAAGTTACTGAACAGCAATGTGAAAAAATGGTGGGGAGCATGCCAAAATGCATGAAAGCTGTAACTGCAACTCGGTGTTATTTCACCAAATACTGATTTCTTAATGTTATTTACCCGAAGCATTAACACAATTTGTTGCCAAATTATTTGCATTTTGTTTTCAAATTCAAATTTTATTCGTCACATGCACAGTCATACATAGTATGATATGAAGTGAAATGCCTGTATGACTGCTAATGACCTAAAATGCTCAAAGAAAATTTAAGTATGGAATAAGGGAAATAAGAGAATTTTCAAATTTAAAACATAGAGACATTTATTTGAGTTATTAATGCTCTGCAAATACCGCATCGTCTTGGGTTATTTTGATGTGTTGTCATTTCCTTCAAATATACTTATATTTTGAATTTCGGAGAAATATTCTCAGCAGTTCACAATAAATTAAACAAAACTGCTCACCTCACATCAAAACATAATGAACAGAATAATTTTTTTTTTTTTTTTTTTGCAGTGATCCCTTTTATTTTTCCCCCAGAGCTTCTATTCTTACACCATCTCTGGACCTGAAAAAAACTCTGACTATGATCTAGAACTCATTAGTTATTAAATGTCAGGTTAAAATATAAATCTGGCCACAAGAGGGTGCAAAAGACCTGATTTTCGTGTTCTAAAAGTTAAGAACGGTTTGAAATCCTGCTAATTAGGTATACACACACACTCACACTCACACGAACGGGACATAACCACGGTTTAAAACGCACGCGCGCACACATACACGTCACGCCTTTTATTTATTTATTTATTTTTGCAGTTAGCGACGGTTTAAAAAGATCAGCCCGATTTATTATTTTGTTTTCAATGAATGTAAATGGTTATTATCGTCCATATGAAACATTGTAGTGTTATTTGGAAGTTTGGAGGAGTTTACCTGTACGTGTATCCGAAGAAATCTTTCTTTCTGAACTCAGTCCAATAAGAATGATTACACACTTCGTTTGATCTTAATTGTGTCATAATGGCGTCGGTTGCCGAACAACCATGACGTCATCCGGCGCGTCAATTATGCCGACTTTACTGAATTTTAGTGGTGAGTTTCTTCTCACGTGAGTCGACTTTTGTGGAACCCATAGTGTCTTCAGTGTTTCTTCTAATAAAAATGTTGTTCCAGAGTCAATCAATAAAACATGTGAAGCTACATGATGAGTGTGAGCATTTTTGAGTTAGACAACTTGACCCAAATTTCCCAATTTTTTATGCTTCCGTTTACTGCTGTTCTGTATTAACCTACAGGGGGGTTCGATTCCCACCTCAGGTCTGTGTGCATGGGGTTTGCATGTTTTCGCTGTGCTTGGTGGGTTTCCTCCGAGTACTCCGGTTTCCTCCCACAGTTTAAAGACATGCAGATTAGGCTGATTGGCGTTCCCGAATTGCCCGTAGTGTCGGAATACTTGTGAGAATGTTAACCAGAGATCCCACCACAGTCATAATATGGGATTAAATACACTACAATGGTAATCACCTTTGGTGTCCTTTGGACTATAGAGGTTCCCTAACAGGTGGATGGATTAATCAATAGATAATGCATAGATTAATAAATACATTATATGTTTGTTGAGTTGTTAATTGCTCCTTAAGTCATTTTCATATTCCATAGCTATGCTACTCCTGTGCGAAATCAGAACAAAATCCTGACATGGTGTGATTTTAAGAAGTTTTCCTTTAAACATTGGATATAACAAACAGTATGTTCTATGTTCAATTTTATGTAATGTTTCTTAGCCAAAACAAATCAAACTCTAATTTAATCATATGAATGATTGCTGTAAAGTCCAAATCCATGCTCTCTCTCTCTCTCTCTCTCTCTCTCTCTCTTTCTTGCTCTCATATAAACTGCAGCATGAGCGTGTCGCCAGATCAGTGAGCTGAGGAACAGACAGCTCATCTGGTTTTCTTTTGCTCCTCTCTGTTTGCCTTCCCTAGCAAAAGGGACATTTTCAAGCCGTTCGTTTAACAGAACAACAACGAGCAGCCTCAGATCTAATCTAAGGAAATATATTTTTTAAAAGCAAATAGGGACAAAATTTAAACTTCTATGTGGCTTATTATCTCCTACAACTGCTAAACATTTTCCATTATCAAGACTTCTAAAACAGCATGCTTGTCTGTGTGATTATCACTAGAAGCTTGTAAGTTGGAACTGTGAAGACAGACATGCAGCACAACAGCAGCAGTGCTTCCTCACTGTCTGGTTTGGGACTCTGTGGGCTCGGAGCAGAGGAAGGTGAAGACCTGTGGAACAGGAGCACGGGGATTCAACGCAACCTCTCTCTCCGCTGCTGGCTCCAGCTGTTGTCCAAAGAAGCCCTGCCAGAGCATGGTGACACCTCGAGTATGGCTCTGCGGGTAGTCATCGCTCTTGTCTACTTGGTGGTGTGTGCTCTCGGGCTGGTGGGCAACATGTTGGCGCTGTATCTGCTCAAATCTCGGCACCGGCTCAAGCAATCATCTATAAACTGTTTTGTCATGAGCTTGGCTATAACAGACCTGCAATTTGTACTGACTCTTCCCTTCTGGGCCATGGACACGGCCATGGATTTTCGCTGGCCATTTGGCAAGGTCATGTGCAAGATCATCAGCTCAGTCACCACTATGAATATGTACGCCAGCGTCTTCTTCCTGACAGCTATGAGTGTGGCACGTTACTGTTCCCTGGCCTCGTCTTTGCGCATGCACAGCCCCAAGATGGCATTGGCTGAGGTGAAATGGGCAAGCATGGTCATCTGGCTCGTGTCTCTTCTGGCAACGCTTCCTCATGCTGTCTATTCGACCACAGCACATGTGTCAGATGATGAACTTTGCCTTGTACGCTTCTCAGATGTGGGGAACTGGGATCCACAGCTTTTGCTGGGTCTCTATCAGACACAAAAAGTGCTCCTGGGTTTTGTCATTCCACTGATTATTATTTGTGTATGCTACCTGCTTCTGCTGCGCTTTGTGTTGCAAAGGAAAGTTAGCGGGATCCCCGGCTCGGACAGTGAACGGTGTAGGCACAAGCGCCGTTCCAAAGTCACCAGGTCCGTCACCATTGTGGTCCTGTCATTCTTCCTGTGCTGGCTGCCCAACCAGGCGCTGACACTTTGGGGTGTCCTAATCAAATTCGACTTGGTGCCATTTAGCAAGGCCTTCTATAATGCCCAGGCCTACGCTTTCCCCATTACTGTATGTCTCGCACATACCAACAGCTGTCTTAATCCAGTGCTTTACTGCCTCATCCGCCAGGAGTATCGTGCAAGTCTCAAGAAACTGCTGCTGAGAGCCTCACCATCCTTCCGCAACTTGACCAATATGCTGCGCAGGAATAAAAAGGTTGCCCATGCTCCTCCTGG
Source organism: Platyallabes tihoni (assembly GCA_030068045.1). Taxonomy (NCBI): domain Eukaryota; kingdom Metazoa; phylum Chordata; class Actinopteri; order Siluriformes; family Clariidae; genus Platyallabes; species Platyallabes tihoni. The sequence goes on along the minus strand of JAQQZS010000018.1, from coordinate 15,200,459 downwards.
CTTGGCTGTTGTAGAGATGGATGCTGGGCTGTGAAGTACTGTAGACCATGGAACCAAATGCATGAGACATGTGGCTTTCCCAGATCATCTAATCAGTTTTGTACTTGCATTCATCAAGCCATAATTGGACTAATACTGATTATACAGGAGGAAGATTTGGGCGCAAAATAATGGTGAGTCCAGGAACTGAACAAATCAGCGTTTCTGGGGCTCATTAAACAAAGACGACAACAGGACTTTTTAAATAAAAATTGTAGCAATTGTTTATTTATAAACCAGTTGTCTTGCTTTTGATTTAGACTCTGTCTGTTTGGTACCTACAGTTTGTTTTCTGTGTGTCTGGGTACAAAAATTGGGTTCTTGTTTGTTTTTGCCATAGTATGCCTGGAAATACAGAGGTTATACAGAGACTTTATTTAAAAATCATACCTTATTTTGAACACCGAATATGAGAGCATAAAAACTCTTCTTCAAAGACACCAGATTAAATCACTCAAGATTAACAAGGCCATACGTTTTAATAGCAAGCCTGCAATAACTATAGCTTTCTCAAGTTTTTTTTTTCAGTCTGCTACCTCAGGCTCATAGAATTATATAATCCTGTTTTTATGCATATAAATCCAGTGGATTATGGATAGAGTCATATAAATATGCACTAAATAACTGCACTGTGCACCGCTATTATCTAAATTATACATTATACATAATATAATGCATATTATTATTTAAAAAAAATTAAACTGTCTTACATTGTCTAACATTTTGATTACCAAAAATTCAGCAAGTTTTTGCAACAATATAATCATCTTTTCACATCCACACATGGACTTATATTCAGTGCTTCTTTTCTAATGAACAAAATAAACTTTTGTCCAAACACTTCTTCAGCACATGAACCTGAGTACTGACTATTTATGGTGGGTTAATTTTCTTATATGTGTGAATGCATGTGAAATTATTGCAGGAGAAATTGTGTCATGTCCATTCATTCTGAAGCACACAACAAATATGATTTTACATGAACAAAACTTGTCATTGTTTTATTATTTTATTATTATTATTGTTGTTGTTATTATTATTATTATTATTATTATTATTATTATAAACCTTAATAAACCTTTCTACTGTTGTTACCTGGCAAAATTCAGAACTCGGGATGAAAAACCCATTCCAATATTTATGCTCCCAGAGACCAGTTATTAATATGTATTAGCAAAAAAATTTCTGAATATTTTTTTTTATCAGTGCATATGCATAATACATGACTTTAAAATATTTTTACTTTGGTAACATTACTAATGCTTTATTAAGGCCAAGTTGAACATTTGTTAATGTTTATTAATACAGCAAATCATGTTAATTTAATGAATCTTAATGTTATGTTTTGGATAATCATGATTTTGGGGTAAATTACTGTATTGAAATCAAATTATTAAGATATTGTAGAAATGTGACTAACAAATTAAAATCAATACTGTATTTTAAATCGTATAATTATCTTTTCTTTGTCTAACACACACACACACACACACATATATATATACAGTATATATATATATATATATATATATATAGTGGGAGTGATCGGGTCGATTTCAATGAAAGAGATGAAATCAAAGAGCATTGGTGTTAAGATGTGTTTTTTATGTCGTCATTATCATGGACTACCGTAAGCAGACACTGTACCCACATACATCAGTACATACTGTATATGAGCCACTGGAAGAAAAAAAAAGATAGAGTCTCAAAATGATAGAACAGATTTTTCTGTACCTTAGTGTACTTACTTTTGCAAATGGAGTTAAATTATGTTGTATTTGTATATACTGTAGATCATATCACAAGGGAGTAATTAACTTTATAGACATATGAATTTATCCAGACCTCCTCTTCTCCTCTTCAGGGTCGACACTGTATAGTGGGATTATTAAACCTTACATTATACAGTTCTATAAGAGTAAAGGCAAATACTGTAGCACTAAGTTGGGGCATTTGTAGGATAAGACCTCAGTCCCTAATGAGAATACAGTATAACCTTGGTATTAATACTCATTATTATTTTATAAATAATACAGTTTTGTCATTTTAATATAGTTTACAAATATTTTGATTAAAACTAATATTAGTCAGTGGTAGGTGTTTTGCCTGCCATGCGGAAGGCCCGGGTTCGATTCCCAGCCAGTGCCCAAACCCCGCAGCCACTGGATGCAGTGCCGGTCCCAAGCCCCGATAAAATTGGAGGGTTGCGTCAGGAAGGGCATCCGGCGTAAAACCTGTGCCAAGTTGTTGTGCGGACTGGATATTCCGCTGTGGCGACCCCTTTCCGGGAGCAGCCGAAAGACCAACAACAACATTAGTATTATGAGTAAGTGACATGAGTTTCATGGCACTTTTTTAAAGAAAACATCAAAAATAATATGCTGCCTTCAAAAGTTATTTAACCATTTTATTGTTGTCTGATGTTGTGTATAATAATGGTTTCGATTGATTAATCACAGATTCCAGTATCATACATCACTTAGTGCTGAGATTGTGAAATGCTTTCTACAAATATAACATATAACTTAAGATCAAACTTGTTTGCCAATGTGTACATAACTCTGTGTATATTACTGTAATTAAAAGTCGTCATTTTGTTCAGCTATTACTGCCTATAACTGAGTTTCCATTTCACAAAATACTTCAAATAGAACCCAGTTAAAGAGCTAGAATTATTAACAATCTGAATAAACTTTGGGGGCAAGAATTCTGTAAGACGTTTCAGACTTTTGATAATGTACTGTATATTCATTTCAGAGCATCAGAACAATCTCACACACCCTCAGATAAACTCTTCACCATCCTGCCATCTGGCACAATATCCTGAAGCATTTCTGTCCTCTATTCCTATGAGACTGTACACAGTTTCTTCTCCTACAGTCATGTCTAAAAGTTAGAGAAAGATTATTCAAATGTGGAAAGCATTCAAGACTTCCCAATCTTCCCAGGAGTGGACGTTCCAACATATTCACCCCAAGACCAGTCTGTGCAATGCTCAGACAAATACAAAAAAATGCTACATGCCAGAACCTAAAGGCCTCACTTAGCATGTTAAAATTCATGACAGCACAATTAGAAGAAGACTGAAAAGAAGTTTATTTTGAAAGATTTGCCAGTCCAAACTCTTCTGTTTGAAAAGAACATTAAAGTTTTTGGAAGCTTTTGGAATGGACTAGTCAAGGTCCAGACATCGACAGCTGTGCATAGTGAATTACCAACAACCTCAATGAAGTGAAGCAATGGTGAAAAGAAGACTGGGTCAAAAATCCTCCACAATGATGTATGACTGATAAAGTCATACAGGAAGTGATTACTTTAAGGTGGTGCTGCTAAAGGTGGATCTACAAGCTATCAAATAATGAGGGCATTATTGGCCACATATGTAGATATCACATGTCTATGCTGTACACATTGTAACCATTGCTTGCTAACTGGGATTAATTACTCTGAGAAGAACATTATCTCTATCTGAATGTGGTAATTATGTATACTGATGGCTTTAAGGTACAGTAACTTTATGGTTTATTTCTGAAATGGTGGCTTGTTTTTAAAAGATTGTGATCTTTTGATTATCATTTATTATTAAAAGTTATGGTTTAAACTTTTAGGCATATTAGGAATTCCAAGGAGTCACTCTATGCCATTTCATAGTCTGCTGCTCACATTCACTGCATTAAATGTTCCCTTTGTTCCATTTAGCAACCTGATGGGAGAACTGGTGTAGCTGAACCACTGAAGCATGACTTGGTTTAGGTCTATGATCAAAGGCAAAGAGGTTGCAGAAAATTGCATCCAAGATCAGCCACAGCATTAATTTGAGAGCAGGCAATGTCAGATACTTCTTCCAAAAAAAACAACAAAAAAAAAAACAATTAGGAGTAAGATGATTTGATGTGGTTCATTATGGTATATTTTGAAGCATCATACTGTACTTCCAGAGAGCATGGTGTATACTGTAGTTACACATGTTCTCCTGATGTCACAGTGGGTTTGCACTGGGTTTTATCAAGCTTTTAAAATATGCTGGTAGATGGATTAGTTGTGAATTGGGGTCGTGAATGAGAATACGCATGGTGGACTGTGCAATATGCAAGAGGAGATAAGCCTTCATCACCACCAGTGTGTGTGCCGTGATATTCTTCTTGGATGACACATTTTTACTGGAAGGATTATGAAAGTGCATTAATCAACACCTTAAGGCTTTTACTTTTTTAATGAGTATTAATTGATCTGTACATCTGGAAAATTTACACCATTTGTTCAAAGATTTTTTTCTTTCCTCCTCTCTGAATAAAAAAAAAGTCACAGCACATTGTCCATATACTGTACAGTACGGTATAATTAATGTCTCCCTTTAGTGGAGGACATGTCACCTTTCCTGACTCTGAGAGCTGGTGTCATACTGTAGTACACAGACTTGAATGCAAATGCATGACGAAACCATGACTGACAAACGACCATGGCTGAGCAATAATCAGGAAGAAATAGACAGTAAACGGACATGACACACGCACAGCATATGTCATTACTGCAGGGACCCTGGTTTATTCCTTAGGTTTCTGTCTCTATGGAGATTCAAATGTTCTCTCCATGCCCATAACAAGCATGAATGAGTGCGTGAACGTGTGCATGGTACTGTGCAAATGACTGGCATAACATCCAGAGTGTACTGTACATCCTCCTCATGGACAGGGTTCTTGTGCATTACACTAGACCATGTTGGGAACCTGTGCTGTAGACTACAGATATAAAAATACAGGGGTTGGCAGGAAATTTCCCTAAATTTGAAAAATGGAATTTTCTTCATGCTTCACAATGTGTCTGTTTGCTTTAAATGCCCCTGCTGTCATGATGCTCGGAGCATAAAGATAAATAAGCATTTTCAAAAGCCTGTAATAATCGCCTTGTGCATCTTATCAGGCATGTCAAGCACTGACCTTTCAAAACGGTCTGGCCGGAGATAATAATTCTGATCAAGACGGGGCAGTCTTTGCTCAGCTCAACAATCAGCATGATGTTGCGGTATAAAGATTAATCCCTGTCCTATTGTGGAACTCCTGTCACTGCTCTGATACTGTCACTCTGACAAGCTTAGAATATCAGGCCATGCTTTAAAAGACCAAGACACTGTTTAGATTTTCATATGCTCACTTCACAAAGGGCATCTCAGACGATTTGGGTGGCCGTGTTGTGCTTTTACACAGGCAGCTTCAGAATATTAAAGGAAAATGTTAATCCATCCTCATATATATGTAGCTGGCCATAAATACATACATCTTTAAAAATACAGTATATTTATACCTCTATACAGTATTTGTAGTTTTTGCATTCATTTAAAGAAATTAGTCTATTAGAATGAGTATACTTCTCTCATATAAAGCTGAGATTTTCTTATAATTACTGTAGATATTAATCGAATATTAATTTTATTAATAATCATTAGAACAACTTTCTGATTTCTGTTGAATTAAGCACATGAATAATGCAGGGATGACCAGTCTATGAGGATTGAATGAAAACAAAACAACCTTTGCAAGCTTTTAAACCATATATGATTTGTTATTTTTTTTATTGGCTCTTACAATAAAGTAAGATTGTTAGTCTGAGTGTTTCACTACTGCAGGTAGAGCTATTAAGATTTTACTACAATTTCCAAATCTGCATGAAAACTACTTTATTTTTGCTTTTTCTAAGCAATGTAACTTGGAATTAATCAATTTGGGCATAACAGATTTGGAAACGAACAATCACAGACATGATCAAATGACAGTCATCCAACTGAAATGTACCTGACACAGCAGACAAAAGCCCCCTGACAAATGCAATAAAGGGCTGCTTGTACAGCCTTACTGACAGCACTTGGGGGTCTGAGAATTCAGGTTAGACATACATGTATATTCTCCACATGTCCACATGAGTTTTTTCCTTCACATTTCCCAAGTAATTGGAACGTGTTCTGTTTATTATAAAATGCCACCTAGCTACTATATAACCATGTGTTCACATTAGCAATCAACACAGCGATAAGTAATTGGTCGTTTTCTATGTAAGTGCACAGCACAGAGTATCAATTTCAGGGATAGCAGCAAAGTCCCAGCATGATAAGTAATATTTGAATTGTGATTTTGTTTTTCGTGTTCATGCAGCAGGGATTTAAATCCATGAAATGGCAAATACAAACCTTGGACCAATTTAATAACATGTGTGCTTTGATGTTTCTTCATTTGAAGACCTGCAATTCTTTTGTTCCTATCCTGTAAATGTAATTTCATCATAAGCTGTTATCAAACTAGGCATGATTGCATGATTGCCTGATGTGCCTGATTACAAATGCCCAACCGTTTAACTTTCACCTTAGTAATGTTGTTCCACACCTGAATATATTTGGTATCACACTTTACATTTTGGAGATAACGTTCTGTCTGCTTGCATATTTTTTTCATCTCAAAGGATGAGATTTGCATGCACAAATTTTACAGGAGATGACAGTTGATTTTTAGATGATCTTGCATTTTAAATAGCAGCCCAATTTGGAATGTTAAGCTTTAATTGGTTCATGATGGTTTGGATCTACACATGCTGCTCCTGAGCTCCCAGTGATCCAGACCCCCCTCTGTCCTGTGCTGAACTCGACTCCATGATAACTTGGACAACTTCTGTTCCAGCAGCCTAACACACATGATGTCGTTATATAATTCCTGTTATCCCTTATCACCCAAATGAGGATGGGTTCCCTGTCGAGTCTGGTTCCTCTTAAGGTCACTTCCTATTGCCATCTCAGAGAGTTTTTCCTTGCCACCGTCGCCCTCGTATTGCTCATCAGGGACAATCTCACCAGCTCATTATTATCTGAACACATTATTTCTTACTTATACACACTTCCATAAATGTTCTTTTCATTTTGTGAGGCTGCTTTGAGACAATGACCACTGTTAAAAGTGCTATAAATAAAATTGAATTGAATTGATTCAAACTGTGCCCGAGTACACTGTACTGTACCATGCTCAAGACCACCTTTACAAGGGGACACAAGAAGGGGCACAGTACAGTTCACACTTCTTAAATAAACTTGGGGGTCATGTGAACTAAATTCCATGCCTGAATTCCTAGTGTGAACGCAAGCTTGTCCTATCATCCTTTCCAAAATTTTATTAAATATATATATAGAGAGGCAAATGAATGGATTGATGGCAAAACATGATGAAAATTCAGACTTTTACTCATTTTGGCAAATTACTTTTCTCTTGCACTAATGGTTGTATAAACCGTAACAGAAATTTTAATTTAAAAACAAATACATATAATTTATTGCACTTCTATGGTTTTTAATGAACAACACTATGGAACAGCTTCAATTCAGAGCAAACTAACACATCTTGAGAAGCCAACTGCATTACTTGTTAGCTATATATCTATACAAAATTTAAAAGTTGGAGTGACTATACATTGAAGATCGTTGCGAAGAAATAATTTGTGGGAGTAACAGAACACATCTGTCACAATGGGGGTGTTAAGCTAGCTGTTGTTGCCGTGGGCACAAAGAGCAGGCATAAACGCAGAGGGGTGTTTGTAAACAAAAGAGACTTTTAATAATATAAATCACAAAATATAAATAAAGAAACAAAAACAAAGGAACAAACCACAAACTCAAACAATAACCAAAAACATATGGCGAAACACAGGCTCTATGGCGAAACACAGGCTCTATGGCGAAGAGCAGGACAAGGGACCATGAGCGAACCACGAGGCTACAACCTCACAAACAAACTAAGCAGGGAGCTGAAACGGGACAAGACAAGACTAGAGACACGGAGAGATCAGGGACAGGACCAGAGACACTGAGGGACCAGAGACAGGACCAGAGACACTGAGGGACCAGAGACAGGACCAGAGACACTGAGGGACCAGAGACAGGACCAGAGACACGGAGGGACCAGGGACACTGAGAGACCAGAGACACTGAGAGACCAGAGACAGGACCAGAGACACTGAGAGACAAGAGACACGGGACCAGAGACCCGGAGAGACCAGAGACAGGACCAGAGACACGA
>JAQQZS010000018.1:15147897-15159985 GCA_030068045.1 Platyallabes tihoni | reverse complement strand
ATTTGAAGCTTTTTGTGTGTGTGTGTGTGTGTGTGTGTGTGTGTGTGTGTATATATATATATATATATATATATTATATATATATCCACAGAGTCTGCTAAAGGTGAAACCTGGCACATTTAACCAAATATATATCAGGTGTGCCGTATGTATATTTTTGACCCTGTATGTATAATTTATAATGAGGAAGGGTGTGCACCAAACACTAATTAAAAACATATGTTGCACAACTATTCCGATGTTCACGATGAGTTTGTGTAACCTTCTGACCACAACTGAATGATTCATGGAGCCGCCTGTAAATATGCAATACTGAACAAATACAGCGAGATGATAATATTACAACGAGAGGGACAGAGAGAAGAACGTGTGCGGAACGGGTGAATAGCTCGAGAGAGTGGAAAATAGCGTGAGCACTCGTTCCCTTTATAAAGTGTATCTGCATGTGTGTGTGTGATGACTCACGTGTTTGGTTGGCTGAAGGTTTACTATCACCAGTTTGCCTCTGGTACGTTTGGTCAGAAGAGGCAGATCACCGCTGGGCTTAATTTGTAGAGATGTACCCAAGGTAAGAGCCAGGTCAGCTCGTCTACACACACATGCAAAATAATTTTCAATCATTCTGTTGCATGAAAATTTTAATATATTGGCTGATCTGCTGGCGGAATAAAAAACGTAAGAGACGGGATGCACTTTGACCAGCTTGAGTGCAAAGCCCTTGAATGTGCTTCATACACACACAAACACACACACACACACACACACACACACACACACACACACAGACAGACTTCTAAGCTTTTTTTCTAAATGACCTCACATATGGTTATGGCACTTTCACTCACATATGAATAAAATACAGTATCAGGACACACAAGCATACACACATGCTGGCCAGAGTTACATGATGTACACTTTTTATATCACCTTCGCTCTGCGCATCTCAAACGGCCACTCTACAATTCTGAAAGTGTGACCATGCTGAGGCACAAAAAGTCCAAAAGACCAAAAGTCTTAGAAATAAATAACCAAAAAACGTTAGCTTGTACACGTAAAACTTGTTTTTGGCGTCGTCTTGCCTAGAAAAAAATTCACCACTCATTATTTTTCTATTGGTTTTTAAATCCTATATTAACAGCTATTATAGGAAATGAATTAAGCTGTAATATACTGAATCAAGGGCATAACATTTTAATTAAACTGCTATTCATCACAGTTTTATTCCCACTATTTCAGCAATATTAAATCAACACACTGTAAAGAAACTGTGCCTAGGGCTTGACCAAGGATCTATCTGCTACACCGTCCGGAGTTATGCGCTAAAATGCCCTTCTGCCACGGATCGCACCCTGAAATAATAATTTTAAAAAATTTCATATACAACATGTATATTTTTATATTGCTTATTTTATAATGAAATTCGTTTTTTCTGTAATTGTTCATCGTCAAAATCATATTTCATATATCAATATCCAAAACGATGATTACGATGTTTATTTACAAATATTTATTTAGTGTAAACATTTTTGTATTACATGACAAACTCATGCCACAAAATAAACATTAAATAGTAATTTTTATTAATGGTCTTGACGGCTGTCACATGACTAGGGCTCATTATAATAGTAATATCATATTTCATAATAATAAACCTATACATTTATGTTTTAATAAAACATTTGATAGAGATTATGTGTGGGGGGGGGGGGGGATATGTGGCAGGGGGGCATTTTAGCAACACCGGTTCTCAGTAAGCATATTATTTTATGTTTTTTTTTTCTTCATATTTTATCGTTTTAAAATCTGCTCAATAGTTGGGAGAAAATATGAGGACTTTCAGGTTGCAAGAGGTTAAATAAACCTCAAGACCAGGTTAAGGTTGAGTATGTTTTTTTGCAAAAAGATCTCTTTGCTTTTATTTACTTTAACAAAGGTGTGGCTTCTGGTTTGTTGCTTGCTCCGGTTCAGAAGATTCCCCTTAGATGATCACCTTAAACACAGAGCTACCCCTGTCCCTAGATCTCACTCACTCATCATCTCTACCACTTTATCCAGTGATCAGGGTCACGGTGGGCCTGAAGCCTATCACAGGAGAACTACGGAACGAGCCGGGGTGTAACCTAGACGGGGTGCCAACCCATCGCAGGGCACACACACTTACACTCTGCATGTCTTTGGACTGTGGGAGGAAACCGGAGCACCCGGAGGAAACCCACCAAGCATGGGGAGAATATGCAAGCAAACCCGAGGCGGGAATCGAACTCCGAACCCAGAGGTGCAAGACGACAGTGCTAACCACTAAACCATCCCTAGATCTAACATATAAAATAACAAAATAGTGCACCGGTATGGGTTTAATGAGTGCTGATTAAAATGTAAAAGCATGGCCTTCAATGGTGCCCAATGGGACACTGACAGCCTTGCCTTTGGCTTTAACACACAAACAAACACACACACCTACCTGCTAGCTTCATCTGCACGGTTCAGATCCCGGTCAGGAAGCGAGTCCTCCCAGTCCAGAATAGTGCTGATTAGCTTCCCTCTGCCAACACACAGACCAGATGCATTGAACACGCACAAACTAATAACGGACACATGCACGCCTACTCACCTGCAGGCTCTGAGTCCTCTGGATCGAGTGCCTTCACAGTAGCGTCCGGTGGGTTTCAGACCCATGACCCCAATTACCTTTTCACGCACATACTGCCTGCGAAATCACAAAGCACACAATGCTGTGACCTTGTCTAGACCTGAATGCTTAAAAAAACATAGCAAATCAGTCGGGGCAATTATAAAACAGGTATTTAAAAGGAAAGAACAGTTGTAAAGGTTAGCATAAAGAAGAGACTACACATATGACTCATATTGAGCAGCGGAGTCTACAACATCAGGAGAGAAAAACTTTATTTTCTGCATAATGGTATAACGAATACATGTACAGCCTCAAGAGAGTGGCCCTGAAAATGCAGGAAAGGTGGAGGAAAATATTTTTATAAGCGCAAGGCACTTTTTTTTTTAATGAGTATGCCCACTCCGGCATTCATTATTCTTGCATCAAAGCACAATCTGAAGAGTGTTACTTGTTATAATTAGTATCTCATGGACTGTGCAAGCATCCTCTTTTTGCAGTAAGAACAAATATTTTAATCACAAATTAGGTGTTGTATGAGTGCAGAACACTTATTATAGAGTAGACAAGTACATATCGATCAGACATCATGCTGATAACATTTTAAAAAATATTTTGCGAAGCTTATCGTTCTGCATTAGTAAAGCGGTTGTAATCTTCCGGCTCTGTACGAGAGAGAGAGAGAGAGAGCAATGCCAAGGAGCTCCAGGCGGATGTCTGGCTCCCCAGGGAACGAGGGCGGAAACAGGGAGATACAGACTCACTGCAGGCTGTGCGACCCCAAGCAAGGCTCTGAAAAACGACCTTCTGGGGGAACTGGGTGTTAAATAACTTCTGTGCGTGTGCTGATATGACTGAGTCTATTAGAAGCAGAATAGGGAAGAGGGAGTAGAGGGCAAACTTAAATGTAAACTTTCTGTTCATACTTATGTTTTAGATTTTTGCAGATTACAGAAAACAAGACATACTGTTTCATTTACTTCTGATGAGAATGGAAATTCGAAAATTTCTGAACATGACAATTTGTAAAGAACAATATGTATATTCATATACAGTACCAGACAGGGCTAACTGCTAAGCTACCAATGCGGCTTGCACCTCCAAGGTCCGAGTTCAATTCCCACCTCGGGTTCTGTGCACATGGGGTTTGTATGTTCTCCCTGTGAATGGAAAGTTTCCTCCGGGGTCTCCGGTTTCCTCTCACAGTCCAAAGACATGCAGATTATTTTAACTGCCGTTCACAAATTGCCCGTAGTGTGTGAATGAGCGTGTGTGTGTGTGTGTGTGTGTGTGTGTGTTACTATTACTGAAGGCTATCCGTTTTTTCCTCCAAGGATCCTCTTGCGTAGCACACTTGGAGGATGGCGCTATCTGCTCCTTCCAGTTGCATGAGCTCACAGACACCCAGGATTGGTTGATATTGCCATGATTGATGTGAAATTGCTAGAATGCAACCAATCCCCTTGAAAGAGGTTAAATTTGTTCTCCTGCTGCAGAAGGCTACAGCATCAATAAAAACTTGCAATCTCCGGATGATAGTGGCAAGCTGGTTGCTGCTGTGCCACTTGGGGGTACACAGGAGGTTTCTTTAAGATGTTGGTTGCCATCTTGGCAGAAGCTGATGGCCGTAACCAAAAAAGCAAATGGGAATTGACTCATATTAGGAGCCAGCTCCTAGTGGTAATTTGAGGAACTGCATGTTTTAACATTTCTGTATTGGATTTTTTTTTTTTTTTTCAGAACGAGAGGTCTGTGTATAATTCAATTATATTTTACTCATTTTAAATAAGAAACAAATTGAAATAATTATGTTTAAATAAAAAACAAACAGTAGAAAACATGTTTTTGTTAAATAATAATAATAATAATAATAATAATAAACTTCTTATTAATTGCTGATGTATTCAACTACTGGTTGAAGTAGTGCAAAATTTGCAACCCTAACCCAGAAAGGTATCAGGTATCAGTCAGCTATAGTAATGGGTTTATTTACACAAATTGTTTGTGTGTAATTGTGCTGTCTGAAAATATACAGAAGAGATACTGCAGGGGTAAAACAGCAGGACAAACAGATACATGCACAAAAAAAAAAACCCAGCAGGAGGGTAAGAGATACATGCAAGACAGCCTTGAGAGAAGCACAGTGAAGAGAGACAAGAGAGAGAGAAGCACAGTGAGTTAGAAAACAGGAAAAAAAATCTCAGCAGAATAAACAGATACAGTGGAAAATAAGGCTGATAAAGAGACAAGGCAGAAGTCAGACACGCACTTGCCGCACTTCTCACACTCCTCGACGAACATGTTCCCGTGAAGCTCAGACAATCGGTCCCTGAAAAAGAGAGATAGAATGCTAACGAGTTATACACAAATAGAAGAAAAGTACAAACAGTTAAAAAGATAAGGAAAAAAAAAATAAAAATAAAAAAACAAGCATCTGACATCTTCCACTCATCTCATTCTCAACACAAACACATTTCCGCATGTTAATGCGTTCAGCTGAGCGCCTGAACTTGTATTCGGGCCGCGGAGGACGTTTGGTCTCGAGATGATTATACCTGCGGAGTTATAATCAAGAGCACGGCATCGTTAGAGGCAACCCGGGAGGGGAAACGCGGAGACGAAGCGGCGCTAATTACAAGACCGTGTGCAGAAATGGAAAACGCGGTGCTGTGAGCTCACCTGAGCGATGAGAGCTGTCAAAACAAATCAAATCCAAATCTGTCATATTGTGATTTGCATTCGTGTTTGACTCAGAGAGTCATGTGTCAGAGACACGAGCGGTAAAGGTGAAGAGGAAGGACAGGAAATCGACACCGCTCAAACTCACAGAGCAGATGCAAAGCATGCAGGGTGTTCTGGGTCCTTAGTGTGAAATGATCTATGTATGAAATTTGTATTTATAATGTATTTTTAACATTTTCAGTTGTTTTGTTCATTTTGAAGGGGTTTATGAGAATGGTGGTGTTGTGAGATGTAGCACCCTGAATGTGAAGGACATTCAAGTAAAGGCAGGACATTTGATAAACATGTTCGTGACTGAAGGCGTAACCCGACCGACATTTAAAGAAGACGTTAAGCACATTAAGGTGATGAGACTCTTAGTCGCGGTAAAACATTTGAGTGGTGCAAACATTTTAAAGAAAGCCGTATGACGATCCAGGCTGAGGTGGCTCAGAGCCCATGGCAGTCATTCCCGTGAACATCCACTGACTGCAACATCTGATCCTTAAAAATCAACTGATAACTTGTCACCAACTTACAGAACAGACAGACACACCTGCCTGTGGGAACTGAACACACGATCCTTCACGAACACCACTTGCACATTTTAGGAACTCAGCTGGGAGTTATTTCCACATCCCCTGTACTGTACAGTCCTGACCTTGCTCCAAGCTATTTATAAATGTTCCTGGCAGGTCAGCGTTTCAAACTCGAATCACCGATCATGGCTCTGGTGTTCTGAGGAAACTTTCTATCTTGATGGTATCCGAGACCTAGTGAATAGTTTTTCACAGTTTTTCACACTTTTGCACAGGCAAAAATCCTGGTTTGACTTGAAGGGCCCTCGGTCTTGTTTCACAGAATTTTTTTTTGTTTATAGAAGGACACATGCTTTTTATCTGCTTGTATTACTGTATTACTTACAAAGTGATAGTTTTTCTGGCAAATTTCCTGATCCATGCTCCACTCCACTAGGTGGAGGTATTAGACCAACCACCGATAAATTCAAAAAGAAGAAACAAAGAAAAGTATTTGGAGAAGAAGGAAGAAATTTTCATGAAAAAGCGGTGGTATAGTTTCACGGATCTCTAAAATTTTAGGCCATTAAACATCCACAAGTTATCCACAAGTACCTAAATAATTGTGAAAAGAGTGGGAATAAATTTTTAATTAAAAACGGTCCTACTGATTTCTGAATCGACCAACAAAAGATCAAATTAATTGCATAATTGATGAAAATGCACAGTTATAAAGGCAAAATAGATGTCTTCTTTATTTTAATGCATCACTTTAAAATCCTACTGACTTTTTGTTAATCAACAGATAAAAAAAAAGTTAATTATTAAATTATGTGCAACGATTACCATAAAAGGTCCTGTAAAAGCTGTTTTTATATTGTTACTATGGAAACGATAACCTATTAAAATGGGCGCTTTAATATAGTCTTGTTATTATTTTTCTTGGAGCTGGAACTACTCACAGCTGCCTTTACATAAATAAAAAATCAGGTTAGCGAATTTGACGGTGGTGTGATAGTGTATAACAGATTTTCACTGTTTTGTTGATTACCTGGGGAAACCCGAGCGCAGGTGAATGCCGTCCACATTTTGGCTGATGAGGTATTTGAGGTAGCCGGCTCTCTGCAGCTGCAGCAGCGCCATGTGAGTCAAACTCGGCTTAGCGTCTTCAAACGTAGTGTCAAACTGAGGACTCTCTCCTTTTTCCTCCATCGTCCAGACGCCTTTCGGGCCCCTGCATGAACACACACACACACACACACACACACACACACACACACACACACATCAAACATCAGCATGTGTGTTTCTAGGTCAGCGTTTATCAAACTAGGACATGTTGGAGTTTTTCCCCTCTTCAGCATGACTATAGACGATACTACAGCGATTAAGCAATCTCTCCTTCTTGAACTGCTGAAGTGGAGAAGAAAGTTTAGATTTAATTTCATTCTCTATCTATTCTCTAGTTATCTAGTAATCTAATATTGTTTTAAACTGTGTATAATATTAAACTATTAAAATAATTCGTCTGATATAAGTTTAGCCTTTTCTCTCTCAAGTTTCTCTCTTTCTTTCCTTCCTCTGTGCTTGTTCCTCCTCAGGGTGGACCATAGAGCACAAGACACACCTCAATTCTTTTTGAATTATTGAATTCTTTGATTAGAATTATGAAAAAAAATCTATTTTCAACAAAGAAATTAAATTGACAAAATAATTTTAAAACTGAAAGAGGAATGAGCACTAACGGTTTACTGCAACCTGCCTAAATATAAAATAAAAATTGGTTGTTTAGGTAACAACTTCAGCAGCAACCTCATTTCCCCTTTCATCTGTTCCAACAACTCAGCAATCAGCATCACCAGTATACTAATTGATTGATACAAAGTGCAGTAAAGTTTGCTTGAATGATTCATACTGTAGGTCACCGTGTGTCTTAACAAATAAAAATTATTCCTCTGAAACTGCTCAGGTATCGGGACTGGACTGAAAATGAGAGCCAAAAAAGTCCTAAAGTAAAAGGCGGATTTTACTCAGGGTTAAAAAATTAAAATATCCAATGAACACATTACTTTTTGCAAATCAATAAAAAAAATTATCTGAAACTGTAAACAAATTTAAATTTGACAGGTCAGCAATTCTGACTGTAATTCCAAATATTTTTCATTAATGCTCTCTTCTAATATCTCAAACTAGACTTTGTTCACATGGAATTTAATTGTAACCTCATAAACGCATTTGTTTTTAAAAATGTGCAGCGGCATCTGTTGAATTTTGGAATTAACGAACATTTTTATGAATGAAGTTGTGAGATCTGTTAAAGTTTGAGATTTTTTTAAAGGTCAAATTGCTTCTTTTTGTTTTTTATAATGGCGTTTCCATTTAAATTTCAAAGAAGCATACTGTATCTATGCCTATATGTTACCTCAGTTACCCAATTCAGTTAGTAGTTATTATGTGATGTGTGCACAAACAAACAGACAGACAAAAATTCCAAAAACCATCTTGAAGTGTTACCCAAAAAATTCTTTTTGCAAATATCTTCAAACGTAAAGACATGCCAACTTTACATTTTCATTATACTGTATAGACATATGGTGGACAATCAAGTTTAGGAGACATTTATAAGATATTTATAGAAGAAGTCTCCAGCGTCTACATTGTATTGTTCGGCACTTTTGCCATTATGTGACGTCTCGTGGATGCTCTATAAGAATAAATAAAACTATAAGTGGTTAAAAAGCATGAAATGCCCATTGTTCATTAATAATGTTCATTAATAACTTACAAATTGACATTTGCGGTGTATTAACAATAAAACATTTTGAGATGTGGTAATATTAGAAAATAAATCAGGAACTCCACCTCACATTGGGATGAATCACATCAACCTATAGTGGATTCTTTGTGCATAATTATGTTTTATTTATACAGAATATAGTATTTTACTAGTCGTTTTTTATGTTTTGCTCGCTAAACATCAATACAGATCTCCTTTCAGCGCTATTCCTCAAGTCTTTTCAGTACACGCCCCCTGAAACACTAAAATATTGGAAGATTTTCACATCATACATTTTCCAAATAGTGCAAAGCAGCATCATTTTAAGCAGCAACTTCTATTTAATGATAAATTTGGCGACTAGAACTAAAGCGTGTTTTTTTAGATGCTGCTCCTTTTCATGCGTCCTCTCTTGATCTTGTGTGCAGACGTCATTTCTGATGTGAGCTTCTTAGGGGAACGGAAGGAGGAGGAAGAAGAAACCGAGCAACCACAGCGGGGAGAAATGAGATAAGAAGAAACCAAGAGATAAAAAGAATTGAAAAACAACAGAAGAACAAAAAAAATGTGAGAATGAGATCGAGATGGCGTTCTGATGTGATTAGAGTACACCTTGACAACCTTAGGAGGCAACAGATATTTTTAAAACTCTATTGTGGTTTTGCCTCCCTGGTAGGAGAAACGCTGCTGATTGGCAGTAATACTTTTTCTACTCAGTTTTCGAGCTGAACCATTAAATCTCTACATTGCATTGCACGGGATGGACGACACCAAGTTCACTTCTGTCATTTCTCTCCACATATAGAAGTTGTGACTCCACTGTATAAAATGCTAAATAATACACATTGCATACAAACAGCATTTTTTTTTTTTCAATTTCACATTTTTTTGCAGACCTTGCAGTCAAAAGACAAAGCAAATACAACTTTTGAGGAATTCTTATCTTTGGCAATTTAGTGGATATTTTGCGCTTTCCGCTCTATGAACTTGGCCTTTTATAGCATTTTGTGGGTGTCACCAAATGCAAATTAGCCACGACACGTGAATACTAAGAAAAACGGCATCAGAAAACCTTTTATTTTATTTCTGTTGAGGTTTGTTCTGTGTGACATTTAAAGCTTTCCTCAAAGATTGATGCATGAAGCCAATTGTTTTTGTTTAAAAAGCTAGGTTTCTAAAGCTGTGCAATTGAATAGATTCTGCAATTTAATCGAGAATAAATTCAATCATTGGGTCAGAATCGATGCAGACTTTTCAAATTTCGTATTTAAACTTACAAACGTCAAAGGTCTAACAAATTATTAAAAATGCGCCACATCTTTTGCAGAAAACAAACTGCATTAATTTTCTGCAAATATCATATACTGCATAGAAACTGGACAAACCCTCTGAGACATCACCTATAGGATTTCTAAAAGGCAGTTTTAAACTTTGAATCCTCTGGTTGTCATGAATGTCATGAATACATGTACCTGATAAAGTTAATTGATATCACTCAAATGGTAAATGGGTTCCCTGTTCCCTTGTAGTCTGGTTCCTCTCAAGGTTTCTTCCTTTTCCTTGAGTTTTTCCTTGCCACTGTTGCCCTCAACTTGCTCCTCAGGGATCATCTAATTATTATGATTTATACACATTTACATAGTTTTTTTTATTCTGTAAAGCTTCTTTACAATGATGACCACTCTTAAACAGCTATATGAATAAAACTGAATTGAATTGACGTTAATTAAAAATGAATTCCATACAATTGTCATGAGTGGGGAATTTATTATTTTTTCGGTACCAGGCTGTAAACAAGTTCCTTTCCACTGTAAAGTTGCCTATTTTAACATAAGAATCTATAGAGATTGACTCACCTTTTTCGAGCCAGCTCCAAGAGGCTATTCGAGTTATTGCACATGTTGGCACATTAGACTAATTTTTTTTCTTTTAGAACTGGAGGTTTCCCTTTGCAAATACTCGTGTCTTGAGAAAGCATTGTTTATACTTCTTTTGAATTTATTGGTAGATGATGCATCAACCTACTGGACAACCAAAAATACAAAACTCTGACATTCAATACTGTCAAGCAATGGATCGGATTAATTTCTTTCTAATTTTTCCTCAGGGTTGCTGTGGTTTAAACGATTAATTTGTTTACATTGAACCGATTGAAGCTACTTCACGTCATCAAGATGAGCCCAAGCTCAGGTTACAGTTTGTGCGAAGAGTTATTCATTCTTCACTTCAACAGCATGTGTGTGAGAACTGGTAATTATAAATTGCTTATTAATGTAAAGGTATTAATGTTCCCAGAATGGACTGACAAATATGACTGAGGAAACAGTCTAACTTTTCAGCAAACATTATGGATATATGGTGTCAATTGTATAGATTTAAAAAAAATAAATAAAACACTATTTGTAAGGTATTCTGTGCCAACACTATTTACTTAATCTATTAGACTAATTTAAAAAGTTTCAGGCAATGCAACCTTGCACTCACTTGATAAGACAAATTTATGCACTGTGTGTGTGAGTGCCCTAATTCTTTTTGTCCCTAGGCAACACTTTTCTTTATGCATGTATGCATGTGTGTGTGAGATCTCAGAACCATCTGCATGTATCTAGTTGGAATAAGTCTCTAGTCTTCACCTTTAAAAAGGCATCTCCATATTGCCGCATGTCAATGTGGAAGTGTGCGTAAGTACGCATGTACGTCATCTGCTCAAGTGTGTCGATGTTTGGATCTAGGTGGAGTGTGTCTGAATGAGGTGCATCATGCATCCATCGTGGTGTTCTATTGAACCTATCGACGGTAGCAAATCATGATTTACTAGAACCTGTGGAGTACTGTATTTAAGGAATAAAACACAATGCGGCATGGGATAGGAAAAAAAATTTAAACAAATAATAAATAAATATATAAATAATTACAAGAAGGGGTGACGTGATGCATCCTGACATGAAGAGTAACTGTTATCACAGTGAACTTAATTGAGTTTTAATAACAGTGTGTAAAGAGTTTTCTTCCTCTTACATTGCAATGAACATTAAATTTTTTTTTATCTAATCAAAGATTGTATTTTTTTTTGTTTTTTTTTTTTTTACATGTACCTTTAATGTTTGAAATGTCTGCCAAACAAGATGAACAGAATTATCACTTATATTAGAACAGCTTGTTGCAGAGGAGGCGTGGTCGAGCACCTTTCGTGAATAGAGGCCGGAGTCCAGGAGAAGGAGAACACAATTCCAAGACTGGGGGTAATAGTGCTGCACAATTAAGCGCATAAAAATAAAAATTACAATATGGATCTGTCACTATTTAATTGCAAAAGGCTGCAAGTTATTACAGGTAACATATGCTTTATATTATATTATAATAATAAAAATATATACACTACCGTTCAAAAGTTTGGGGTCACTTTCTAACTCCATGATGGTTCCTGATTTTTATTTCTTTCTA
>JAQQZS010000018.1:15128391-15138487 GCA_030068045.1 Platyallabes tihoni | reverse complement strand
TTTTTGTTAATTTATGTTGTAATTTATGTTAGGTCTATCTGTCTTGTCTCTGCTAGCCAGCTAACTAGGCCTCTTAGGTCCAAAACAACCCTCTGGTCCCTCATATCCACGATAAAGACTTATAGACTTTTTCTTATATAATAATTAAAAAAAAAAACTTTTGATGTGATGGTTCCAGGTTCAAACCCCAGCATCACCAAGCTGCCATTTTTGTGCCCCTGAGCAAGGCTCTGAACCCTCATCTGCTCGTATGTGCAATGAGACAAATGTAAGTCACTCTTGATAAGGGTGTCTGCCAATTTCCACAAATATACAGTACAAACACACACGATGTTTAAAAGTTCTATAGTAAATGTTACATCGTGTCCTGCAGGGGGCCCCAGAGAGCCAGGCTGGTGAGACCACGAGCTTCCCTCATGATCCCTTCTCCATCATTTGAGCACGACATGTGTCGAATAAAGAAAAAAAAAAGTGCGCCGCGCTTCCATGTGAGCGCTCAGTACTCTCGTCTCCCGGCGTTGCGCACGCGCGGACGTCTGCGTGCGCGTGTATGCGCACGTGTGTGTGTGCGCGCGTACTAGCCCGCCCCCGCGCGCGCGTGTTGTGTGCGCGTGTGTATGTTGTTATTATTATCCTCCCGCCTGCCCGCGCCTCTCCTCTCCGCTCCGCTCCGCTTGTCTCCGGCGCGCTCGCCTCAGAATGGCCAGATTCACGCAGAGTGAAGCGAGGCGGCAGCAGCAGCAGCAGCAGACTCCCCCGCAGCCCGCCCACGCCAGCGCGCTCCTCGGCGCGTCACCCGCAGCACTGTCAGCAGCCCCGAGCCCGCAGCACGCGCACCTCGCGCTCCCCAAGCCCATGAGCGGCCCCGAGTCCGGCTCCGTGATCCACGCCGACGGCGGCGGCGCCATGAAGGACCAGGACGCCATCAAGCTCTTCGTGGGCCAGATCCCGCGCAACCTCGAAGAGAAGGACCTCAAACCACTGTTCGAGCAGTTCGGCAAGATCCACGAGCTCACCGTGCTGAAGGACCGTTACACCGGCATGCACAAAGGTAAACGCGCCTTACACTCGCGCCCGCGCGCGCGCTCGCTCGCTCGCTCGTGGTTATTCATGATCCGAGCTTAATAACAGTCATTTTGTATTATTATTTGGGTGTTTTAAGAATTTTCCTAAAACATCACTAACGAGCTTTTTTCATCACCTAGTGATTTTGGGAACGAATTACGCAATTCTGTTTTTATTTTCAGGATCATAAACAACAAAGACAGACATTTGTTGATTATAAACAACTCGCCACATCACGCTTTGTTCTGCACCAATAAACTGATATTATGTTGCATTTTTTCCCTCATAAAGAAAACAACGTGTCACGACATAACCCTCAGCAGGTGGACATGCGTGCATGTTGGGGTCACTTCCACTTGTTTATTGCAAATTTTTTTTTTTTGCTCGCCTGAATGATGTCCATGTTAACATCACATTGCCAATCTATTATTTAACAATGCATAGGGAAAGAGCAAGATTTTAAGTGAGATGCAAATGTTTGCATGCATTATTTGAATAACAATTAAAAAAAAATGCTGTTGTTTGTTGTGGAGTCGCAGCTTACAAAACAAATAAACAACAACAACAAAAATAAGATAACATTCCTTGAAGGGAATTATTTATTGCATGGAATTACATACCGCATACTGACATTTCCAAAAAATAGAAAGAAAGAAAGAAAAAAATCACCCCATGATGTCGGAGTGACGATTTTACGCACCGTAGTATTGCGCAGCTCGAATTCTCGGCGCGTCAGTGCACGCGCACAACGTTTTCTATCCGATCACGACAAAACGACGTGCATGCTCATTATGCTTTCCAAAAAAAAAAGAGTAAAAGTTTCCACTGATATTGCACGTTAAGAGATCTTATGCAACATGTGATGTGACCATGCAAATCAAAATCATGTCGTTCAAAAAAAAAGTGGTAACATGCGGATGATAGTGGAGTCAGATATTTTTTTTTAATGCATATCACCTTTTACTTCAAAATTCATGCAGTGTTCACGTGAGGAGGAGATTTATTGTGGATCTGGCTTTGAAAATATGGAAAGCAACATGCTTTGTACTGTAGTTTCTTTAAAGCTCTGCTGTGTAGCGGTCTGCCCCTTGAGACATACATCTCTCTCTCTCTCTCTCTCTCTCTCTCTCTCTCTCTCTCTCTCTCACACGCACACACACACACTCATAAACACACAGCATCTGTAGTAAACTGTAGACCTAGGCTGGCAGGGTCAGTCAGTGCAGGATGCTTGTTTTTCTTTATCACACACACGTACACGCACACACACAAACCACTGCTTCTGATCCATGCCATCTCACTGCTTAATTGTTACTGTACATTAGCGTTCAACTAATATTGATTTACGGTTTTGGGACGGCATGTTACAGAACACAAAATCAATAGAATAATGTTGAGACCTGGTTAGTTACCGAGCATGATACTGTGTCTGTGTGTGTGTGTGCGCGTGTGAGAAAGATAGACTGGGTAGAACACTGCAGGACACAATCGACAACTGTGTATGTACTGTAATATGTACCCTAATGAAGCCTTTTATGCCACAGCATTTCTATATTCTCGGATCTGACACGACAGAAGTTGTTGATCAACACACTAATGTTAATGCGCTCTTTTGAATACTCTACTGTTTCCATAGTAACAACTGATTCAGTCATTCATATAAGGCTTGTATGGTGTGTTATTCTGTTCGTTGTGTTATTGCATGCCATTATATGCACGCTACAAACTCTAAATTTGACCATAAGCAGATTTTATAAATATTCTTGTATTGTTATTTAGCACAGAAGATCGTCTAACGTCTAATAATATACGTAGTAAAGTTTTTTTTTTGTTGTTGTAAGAAAACACCTATTTCCAGAGAGAGAAAAAAGAGAGAGGTGGGCGAAAGAGCAACAGTTTATACAGTAGCGGCTGCAATGTATATTATAACAGGAATGGACTTGTATCATGGACATTAAACGGAACTATAAATGGGTAAAAAGTATAACGTGTCATTATTTCTATTAAATAAAAAGCAGGAATTGCTGGAAGAGCTGGAATGATAGCTGTTTGCAAAATCGATGTGTTGTAAGAGAAGTAAAAACTCAGAGGTGATAACTCTGGTTTGCGGGAGGCTATGGCATTTTCTCATACATACATACAAACAAAGTACGAGGTTGTGTATGACATCTAATCAAAGGTGGTGCATCTAAAATAAATAAATAAATAAATAAATAAAATAAGGTACACATATTTTCCCTAACCTTAAAAATGATTTGTCAGTTTATTTATTTATTTATTTATTATTATTAATTCATTCTTATAGCTACAGAGTAAATCTAAAGAAGCAAATCCACAGGCTAACGATAAATGCTGTAATGTGTTTTTCCCCCACAAAAATGATTGTTTTGAATTATGTTGAAATAATGGGCTAAACCTGCACCAGTGTATCCTTTCAGAAAATATGTCAAATCTAATCTCATAACGATTCAATCCAAAATCAGTCTGATGCCAATATTTGGAATTGGATTCCTACTTAAAGTGATTAATGTGACTGTGGATGATCCATATTGAATATTTGAATAAGTGTGCACCGTTTCACAAACTGCTGTTGCCAGAAGTAAAGAATATTATTTTTGTGCATAAAGGAGAAATGAAGAATGATGAATAGGTGTTGAACAAGTGGCACATTCCTGCTGTTTCCTGAAAACCCGCCGCCTATAGCAGCACAGCAGCTATTCCCTATTCCTTCATTCCTGATTTACTTTTCTCTATGATTTAACCATAAGTCATCATTTGCTCTTGGTCTGAATTAAACTCATTCACTTTTTCTCGCTCTCTCACACACACACTCCTCTGCCCTTTCTATCCATTTGCGAGCATTTGACTCGGGTATGAGGTCATTTCTAGCACACTATCTTCGTATCCGAAAGCATCCCTCTTCAATCCATCATTCGGTTTTGCATTAGCGTCGTTCAGGGTTCAGGTACTGGTCGAGGACGGGAGCGTCCATCATCCAGAAGTAATCGTGTGCTCAGGGATTCTAAGAGCTGCTTCTGCGTATTGTAATAAACAACGGGATTCTCTCATGAAAGATGAAATGCATCAGCGAGACGTGACAAGAGCTTGAGCCTATTCACACAAGTGTTCACATGCTCGAATACACTGAGCCAGCCTGAAATTTATTATGCATTAGATTTTCATTTCATTCACATGCATTAGATGTTGGGAGGCCACTACATCGTGTTCTGTTCTGGTGTTTGGAATGGAACGGCTGAAACAGAAGCAGGAGCTCATTTCTAATGCGTCAGGCAGTTGAAATTATAGGCCAGCCGAAGGCAGCATCCCTACGATCGACTTCTGTGTCGGTCAGTCCGTCAGAACATCTTGTAGGGTAGGAGACACGTCCTCTGTGCCAGTCAGTCTCGCGGAGATGGAATGTATACTGACTCTGTCATTTCGAGTCACTATATGTCCTAAAGAAAGAAGGGATTGCTTTTATGTCTGACAGACCCAGTGATGACATCGGCTCTGTGCCTGTCAGGCCCAAAGCAGAAGGTGTGTTTATTTTTTGTTTGTTTTATTCCTGTAAATACTAAATCTCTGTGCATGGTCTCTGTGCCTGACAGTTTCCGTAAAAGAGGAATTGCTTAAAACTGGCATGTACTGTGTGCCTGTCAGGCACTTTGAAGAAGGCGTGGCTTTGAACCTGTCAGTCTCAGGGGAGTCTGTCTCAGTCCATGGTGCCTGTCAGTCTCATTGAAGTGTGGGAGGGGGTGTTTTTTGTTTTCTTTCTTTTTTGTGTTTGTCAGCCTTACTGAAAGAGATGTGGCCTCTATGCCTTTCAGTCTCAGTGGACCTTTATCCCTATAGATCCTAAAGAAAGAAGCCATGCCATCTATGCCTTGTCAGCCCCTGTCAAGGCTTGACTTGTTCCTGTGGAGAAGGCATGATAGTCAGACCATTTAAAGTAGGTGTGGCCTCTGTACCTTTCAATCCTTGCACAGGAGGCATGTCGTGTGTGTCTGTCCGTCTAAGTTGAGGACAACCTGTGCTTTTTCATTCCCAGTGAAGTAAGCAAGGCAGTAAGTCTATGTGACTGTAGGTTCTAGAAGAAAGAAACCAAGTCAAGCCATGTGGAGAAAGCGTGGTCAGGTCGGTCTCAGTTTTAGGTGAGAGGCATTGCCTTAGCGGTTGAAGTATAACTGAAATCGAAGAAGGCGTGGCTTCTCGAATGGTCATCCCCGTTGAAGACAGCATGGCATCCAGTTACAGTAAATGTGGCCCAGCCTATGTGTCTCCCATTCCACCACACAGCAAGCCTTTTTTTCTTTCACATAGCCTATAAACAGAGCTGTTTTTTTTTTCCTTCATCAGCCTGTGTTTCTAGGAATCTCATTATAGCAGAGAGTGTTCCAAGTAAAATATTCTAGTCATCAAAATGTGAAGTGCTTTTTGTAATGTAATGTATTGATTTATGGCTATCAGACGTTTTCTTGCAAGCAGTGTCAAAAACAAAGTAAAATGAACATCAAACTGTTTGCATAATACCGAATTACATCCTATTGCATCATATTGCATCGCATCACTCTGAGTTGAATTGGTTGGGCCGTTCAAGATTTAACTTTCATGCATCAGGTTGATTAGTATCTATCGAAATTTGCAACTTAAAAGCGTCGATATGCACCATCAGTTATAAATATTATGCATTTGATGATTTCTGTTGTTGCTGCGCTGCTGTCAGGCTTCATCTTGTGTGTGCAAGACCTCAGTGTGTCCACGTTCAACACATTTCGCAGCTGAAAATAAACCGTATTCTTTATGCCTTGATGGTTTGCCTCTTTAAACATGACCTCTACGGAAGGAAAATCGTCAGTTGCCTAAAAATCCAAGTAAGGGATTGAATGTTAATTGAAGGCCACTGATTATGTTAAATAACTGCTTCAGTAACACCAGTGAAACCGTTTCCAACACCCGATAGGGCTTTATAAATGAGTATAAATGAATAGGTTTCTGGAACAGAAAAGCCTTTTCCACTGTGACAAACTCAAATGGATTCATTTGCATGCAAATTTGGGGTCTTCAAATTTGTAACCCAGTTTTCTTCCAATTTAGCTGTTGCACTTTTCCACTCTGTTATCTAGGTCTCCTTCTATCGCACAACAGCTACCAGTGCAGATAATCAGGCCTGACGTATGCCTCCTTAGACCCAGGTGAAGCCAAATATATGTTTTTCGACCTGCCTCGTTTAGCGTTACGACAGTTTTGGAGGAGAAGGCTGATTGCTATTATTTGCATGCACATCCAAGCAAATAGTTTGTCCAACATTGGAAACTTTTGAAGCATGGCTAGTTAAGGACTTTCACTCACTCACTCCTCGTCTATACCGCTTCATCCTGTATTCAGGGTCGCAGGGAGCCTGGAGCCTATCCCAGGACACTTTGGGCACAAGGCGGGGTACACCCTGAACAGGGTGCCAATCCATCGCAGGGCACACACTCATACATTCATATTACGGACAATTTGGGAACGCCAATTAGCCTAATCTGCATGCCTTTTGAACTGTGGGAGGAAATCTGTGTACCCGGATGAAACCCACCAAGCACGGGGTGAACATGAACTCCGTGCACACAGAGGCGGGAACCGAGTCTGGCTGCGAATCGAACCCGGACCCTGAAGGTGCATGGCGACAGTGCTAACCACTACACCACCGCTGAAGATGATAACACCTTGCTGTACATGCTTGCATTCCCTCTGAAATTTTTTTTATTGACCATTATGTATCGAGTGTAGAAGCACTACAGGTGGCGCTATTCACGCCTTTGGGCTTGTTGCTTGTTAGTCCACAGAGTTTGCTTATTTATCTCATTTGCTAAATAATATAATTTTGCACTTTTGTGCATGATTTCGTTGCACAAATGTGAAAATAGTTAAAATAGTTCTCGTTAGGTCACTGTGAATTTTGTGTTGTTTTTCAAAACGCTATATCTCCATCTCCGACAGTTTCATCACAATGGAAATTAAATCAAGAATAAATGTGTTGAGTTTTGTTGAACACGAAACCTTTAGTGCTCAGCATCATCAGCATCCCCCTCTACGTGTTCTAGCTTCACTCAGGTACATGATGACAGCTCCATATGATAGTAGAGGTATGCACCATATGACCAACAGCTTTTCACACACAGGGCTGTCAAGTAAATATGAGATGCAGGCACGGCGTAAATGCGGACGTCAAGACCACTAATTGAAGAACATTAATTAAAAACAAACTGGAACAAAGATAACCAAAACTGAAATCAGACCAGCGATAAACAGAATCGAAATCTAAACTTTTCAGCGACAACAGAAAAAAAAAAAAACAGTAACAAGAGATGCGAGACCATGGCAGTGTTCCGACTGTTTTGAAATTCTTTGCGAAATATACTGCACAGTGTATTCCACATGCCATGCTAAGCGCGATTCCAAATCGCAGGGAGCGAAACTGCTTGGTTGAAAGGGAACTTCGAATGGTTTAGGGAACAATCGCACAATGGGTCATCACTTAGCCCGGAAATTAGCCCGGAAATTTCCCATCAGTCATTGCGCCTCACTGGAGCGGGATTTAGTATATCTATTATAATCATTAACGAGGACGACATAATATTATGACGCAATAATTTTTATAAAATTTAATGAATAAACGGTTAATATCAAATAAACTATTATATAGGCTAGTAATTTGTAAAAAAAAAAAAAAAAGGCACATCATGTACATTAATCAAAGAATTGATTTATACACATTTAACTTTCATACGTTTTGTTTCAATGAATCTTCAATATTGAATTTCTGTAGTAAGAAATTTCCACAGTAGCAATAACAGGTATCCGAGGTGCTTATGTTACCATGGTAACGCACGGAGGAAGTGACGTCTGCGCTGGTGATGTTCCGAATAGTGGAATTTTGGTGGAAACTGACATTCCCTGCATACGGAGCATTGAGTAGGGAGCACCCTTTAAAGTGCACTGTGGAATGAAACCAAGCCAAAGACTGACTAGATATGGTGAAATTAAATACTTATAACAATTAGGACCCTAACCAAAACACTCATGAACTATGGACTATGGTACTATAGTCCTTATAGTAATAGAATATAGTAATTGACTATGGAACAGAAAGCAACAAATTAAAAAAAGCAAGAAATTTGTAGTGCTTACACTACAGTGTCCCTCAAAGTTTAAAAGGATACATATATAACATGGTTACATATCAGATGTTAAATGACGCATTCCTGTCATTTTTTACGTGCTGGAGTGACTGCAATAACAGTAACGATGTTCAAACATCCACTTTCTTGACTTCAGCATTCTCCATAAACCCAGTGAACACATTTAAACCATTCTTGTCAGCCATTGTGTTGCACAGGGTGTTTCTTTCTCAAAATTCTGGAAAAAAACATGGAATTTTAAAGCTTATAAAGTAATGCTTTTTTTCCCCCCCCATAATTCAGCGTTTTGTTATAAATAACCTTGTGTGTCAGAGAATAATAATTCGACAAAATGTATAAGTCTGAAAACGTTTATTGAGTTTTGCTGTCAAACTCTTCACATGAAGTCTGTAATCATGTCTCGTTGTTTGTAGAAGCAAAGCCGAAGCAGAAAGCATGCTGAGCGTTGTAGCGTTGGCCTCCTGATGAATCTCTGTTTTTTTAAACATTTTTTTATTCCTTTCTATTTTTTTTTTTTTTTAATACGCAAGCCTTGGACAAAGGCTTTCAAAAATACGCATTGTTTTTTTTTTTTGTTTTTTTCAAAACTACTAATAGAATTTGTATGTATGAAGCAACCTCATAACTGCAAAATGTATTTTATGGTAGCAAATGGAAGATCAGACCTGAGCCAAGTGAAGTTATCTTTTATGAATTTCCCAGTGGGACTTTGAGCTAGACTATGATAACACCTTAATGCTGCACTCACTATATTAGAATATATATGAAACCATTTGTCAGAAGGTAAAGCAAAAAAGTACTGTAGATTGCACCTCTGTGGCCTCTTTTTTTATTGATATCAGTTCATGCCTTTACCAACGGATAACTGTGATGTCGTACCCGGTTACTGAGTAACAGGCTAATTTACACAGCACAGAGTTTTATTATTGCTTATAATATTTATTAATGGCAGTGTTTCGGGTTTAAACGGAGGGGGTGTCATGATCATCTTGTCTCTAGGTCTACGCAATGTGGCCATAGGAAACTTTCTTTCGGCTGCTCCCGTCAAGGGGTCACTACAGCGGACCTTCTGATCCGCACACACAACTTGGCACAAGTTTCACACCAGATGCTCTTTTAACCAGGCTTGGGAGCGGCATCGCACGCAATGGCTTGGTAGTACGTGGTGTGGCAGCGCACAGACAATGGAGCTCGAACCCAGATCCTCAGACCCTCAAATAAACAACCTACAAAATTTACTCAGTGCAACATTTCAAGGAAGGTACTGATAGACCCCTGTGACATAGAAAGCAAAGCTATTCAGAGAGAGCACGAGAGAGAGAGAGAGAGAGAGAGAGAGAGATATCAAAGTATTATGTCGCATTAAAAGCTGTAATCCTTCATAAACACACACAAAAAAAGGGAAACCGAACATGATAAATGAGACACGCGACCCTCCTTTGCATTAGAATTCATATTTATGCAGCGCTTGTTGTGTTCTTCAGCATCATAATATGAAAGGTACATTTTAAGCATAATAGCATCATGTACATAAGGTCTTTTCCATCGTGGTGCGGGTATTACCTCTTCCCCAACAGTTGCCTCCATAAATCACCGCATGAGAGAGCAATACTAATGACTTCTGTCACACAGTGTTTACCTGCACGTGTAGTGTAGTTTTTTTTCCCTCTCAGCTGTAGATACAGTTTGCTATAAATATCGAAAAGAGGGCCCAGGTGTGCAGTGTGAATGTATAAGCGTGGTAACCCCTTGTGCTTTTGTTAAATGGCATTCTTTGTGTGTGTGTGTGTGTGTGTGTGTGTGTGTGTGTGTGTGTGTGTGTGTGTGTGTGTGTGTGTGTGTGTGTG
>JAQQZS010000018.1:15087860-15098853 GCA_030068045.1 Platyallabes tihoni | reverse complement strand
CGGGACGTTCCACCGCTCTGTGTTCCCGACGCTTTGTGCGCACACACTCACCGGTATTGGGGTATATGAAAAATGAACATAATAAATAAAAAAAACACCGGTATTCGGTATGAAAAGGTATACCGCCCAGCCCTAGGTTAGCATTAGCATTTTATGTGTAAAAGTCAATTTTAGGCTATATTTAGGGTGTTGCTGTTAAGTGAGAATACAAAATAAAATAAATTCTAGATTGTTAGTGATGAGCACTAAAATATTGTACATTTGTTGTACAAAGGCACAGATGGAAAAGGGGAAAGCTAATGTTGGTTACATTGAATGAAATACAGTTATGTAAAACCAGCTAGCATACCTCCATAACGCTCCCCTTACTAGCTTTCCTTAGCAACCAAGTCAATTTTTCATAAAATGTAAAATGTTAGATATACTGTAAGCCATAGTGTTTGTCTGTCTCCAGTGTGTGCGCGCGTGTGTGTGCGCGCGCGCGCGTGTGTGTGTGTGTGTGTGTGTGTGTGTGTGTGTTGTGTTGAAGTGAATGGTACAGAGGTGTAGCTGCTGGAAGTCTTACAAGACTTGGCCTCATTTCAGGCCGGTGTGACGTAGCATCACTTTATTTGGCACAGAACTACACTATTAAGGTGGTAAATGTTCTGAGACCATACTGACGTCAAGAATGATTTGGTCACACAGTTAACCTAAAGATATGTTATTTTGTTTGCTCTTGACTCCCTTTATTGTTAGATCTAGGGCTCCAAATATAGATACATTATTACATTAAAGAGAAAATGTATCCTAGACAGATACAAATACAGATGTGACTAGATGCACATTTTTGAAAGAAAGCTTGTCAGGAATGTTCACAAGGCACTCGCCTGAGACTATACGAAGCCCAGTAGTTAGATATGAAGCTCACATGGCTAACAAAAACAATGTTTATTAACATGACTATGCATTTACAGCACTCATTTATTGATCCATAGTAACTGCCTGGTCGTGGTGGTTTTAATGAAGATACTAGATTATTTAAATTTAGCAAAATTTTTACAAATAAATTGGGCAAAAAAAGCAGGTAGAATCAAAAATAATAATTGGCTGAGAGGGGTTCTTGTCTCTATTTGCCACTAATTTTGATCTTAAGTCAGGTAGCTGAGGTTGAATTATATTAATATTTTTACAGAATTATTATTATTTTTTTTTTTTACAGAACAATGAATTAATAAAGATAAAAAACGCACAAATATGAACATTGGTTTTGACTACAAATATAAATGACAGTGGTGGGCTGATATAGGGGTGCTGTATCCGGGCTGACCTTACGCACTGACCCCAGCTTATTAATTGGGATATTTAAAAGTCATTTCAGTGTGCTGTAAGGTACATGTGACAAATACTCAGTCATTCATCTTCTATACTGCTTTATTCTACAGTATATACAGGGTCATGGGGGGCCTGGAGCCTATCGCAGGAGTCTTAGGGCACAAGGAGGGGTACCCCTAGATAGGGTGCCAATCCCTCAGTGCATATGCACACATACATTCATTCACTCATTATGGGAAATTTTGGAATGCCAATAAGCCTAATCTGCATGTCTTTGGACTGTTGTGCATGGAAAACTTAGTACCTGCAGGAAACCCATGCAAACTCCATGCACCCAGACCCGAGGCAAGAATTGAACCCAGATCATGGAGGCGCAAGGCGTCAATGCTAACCACTATGCCATCCATCTGACAAATAATTTAGTTTTAAATTTATAGAGAGATTTTTTTCTGTGATAAACAGGAATGGATCAAGATACAGCCAGTGTTATTGTGTTCAACACCTAGTTAAAGCATTTTTCAAATTGATGGACTGCAGCCATATCATCATCATGTTGCCCACACACATTAAAAAGAATACAATGTTCATTTACCTACATTTTTTTTTTT
This sequence comes from Platyallabes tihoni, assembly GCA_030068045.1. Lineage (NCBI taxonomy): Eukaryota > Metazoa > Chordata > Actinopteri > Siluriformes > Clariidae > Platyallabes > Platyallabes tihoni. Next base: position 15,096,931 of record JAQQZS010000018.1, on the reverse strand, counting down.
AGACAAATAGACATTTTTCACACTGCACATTCACTTTCTCTGTTATATTTAATGTCTCTACTAAGAGACAGACTGGGCACATTTACTGAGAGAAAAAAAGAGAAGAAGAGAGTAGCAGGGAAATAGAGATGAGAGAGCTTTAAAATCATAGCCAAAAGAGGATTTGAGGAATCATGTAATAAATGAAATGTTTTAGGCTTCCAGTTAGGATTAGCAGCTATAATAAGCCTAAAGGATGTTGTTCTCTCATGACATGAGCTTCAATCATAAGTGCCAATAAATCATGCACACCAATTTTAGCCATGCATGCACGCCCTGCCCATGCACACTCTTAATCTACAAATGCAGACATGTAAATAGGTACTAAAATCTGCTGGTATGAAGCCAAAGCATGGAAGGCAGCATTTGTGTACATAAGGATAGGGATTATCACAAAAAAAAAATGCATTAATAAAATGCAATGTAATTCCTTCAAGCCAAAATGCATTTAAAACTTCTGAAAGCCTGGAGACAATTTAGTTCAAACTACTTTTAAATCATTGCACCATAACTTCAGTGTATGACTGCCAAAGTTGGACCTTTGAGACAATTTCGAAAGGTCAGATGAAATAAAAATGTGGCAAACTTATTTTGCATAGAACAACTTGCACAGAAAATGTGGATCAACATAGAAGGTTGACAGAACTCCGTATTCATTTAAAGATGAGCACTAAAGCTGATATGTAAAAGCAAAAAAAAAAAAAAAGAATGAAATCAATCAATGAATAAATTCATTTTTGCTGTTTTCATCTAGCTATGCTGTAAAGTCGAAATACTAATGTCACTAACCAGAGGTGAAAGCTAATAGTGTTCAATTAGCATTATGTAAATTCCATTTCTGTAAAGCACATTGTTTCATGAATTATATTATTACAAAAAATGCCTGGAGTCGAAAGCGGGGAGGAAAACAAGTTATTGCGGGAAGTTTTAATGCCAAGTTTCAAAATTGCTACCAGTCCTTTTTTTTTTCCGATTTTCTCCCTTAATTTAGCCAATTCCCACCCATCATCAGGGCACTTCCACAACAAGGCTAAAACCACCAACCACTGAAGGCTTTCATGTACTTCCTCCGCATTAACTGCATCTTTTCAAACGGCACAGCGATATCTGCTCCTTACACTTCCGTGGCCTAACAGATGCCCGTGATTGGCTGTAGAGCTGTGATTGATGTGAAAGCGCTAAGTGCCTTTCCATCCCTACGCTCTGAGAGAGCTCGGCCAATCAGGTCTGTCTAGCCCCGCAGATGCAAGATGCTACAGCATCAACCGGTATTTGAGCTACTGTACCAGTCATTTCGGTTGTAATGCTGTTGTAGGTGTAATATGTGTCACTATGCAAATGTGTCACATTGAAGTTTAACATATAATACATATTTACTAATATAACAAATAAAAAAATCTCATAGATTCCTTCGGGCTAGATCATATTTCATGTAGGGCAAAAAAAAATGTAAATCTACTCATCCTTGTGAACGATATTCAAATTTAAAGACTTCCGTGTACACCTTATGGTTTGTGACCTCCTGACCATCATATCCATATGTGCCATATGTTGAGCATCCCATTCTTTCTAATCTAAACAAGATTTTAAAGAACGCTTATGAGGATCTGCTTATTCAAACACAGAGCTCAGGCACACTGATATTGGACAAGGGCTTAGACTGGACTGTAGTCACACTCAAGTTCATCCCAAAGGTGTTGTTGTCAGGGTTGTTGTCCAAGTTCTTCCACTCTACATTTGGCAAAATTCCACAGTGTACCTTATAGTGTGCTTCCTACTGCACCAAAATTCCACCATTTGAAACACCCACTGACATCCCCAGAGCAGACATTAATTCCTCCTTGTATTGCCCTGGTAACGTAAGCACCTGTGCTTCTATTGTTGGAGATGTAGCATGTTCACTTTCAATGAAGTGATCAAACCATTGCTCAGTTTCTTACACCATTCACAATTCCCTTTGAACTGAGCAGATTCGCTCCCTGAGGTTTGGAATCATATTTAACGTGGCCAAATACCCCGTGCAGTCCACTTCGCACGGAAGTATTAGCTGGTCGAAACGCAGCTATTATTAATACCGAATTGATGACCTGAGTGCGATTCGAACTGCAGTTGCTGTGCTGAGAACACAAGGGGCCACAAAGGACCATGCTGCTGATACTCTTAAATGTGCATACATAATGACAAGCACCAAGAACACTCCAGTATATTACGGTACAGTAATTTGGGAACTAATATTTCCAAAAGAAAATGCAACAGAGATGTAACAGAAAACTAAGAGATGCGCGACATGAGATACACAAGCTGTGTGCAGGGAAGCAGTTGTATCCATTCCGATCTCCGACAGGAACACTAAACCCCTGTTAGTAACTTAAGGGACCATGGACAGCGTCCCAGTGAACCTCACTGCAATGTTGTTACAACAATATTACAACAGTAATTTAATGTTAGGCTTCCTGCTGGGGTGCCTCTTAACCTCATGACCAACTTTTGCGCAGTGGAGTATCGACCTGCCTGGGAGATGGAAAGAAAGTGAAGAATGTGAAAGAAACCCAAGCGAAACATCAGAAGAAAGAAATTATCGAAACTCCACACATACTTGAGCCTACAAACGAACCGTGGACCTCCTGATCTGTGAGCCGCACCTTCAGCTGATGTCTATAAAACTGGCGTTTTGATTGCAAGGTAAATATTTTCGAAAGTTCACCGAGTGAGAGCAATTTGGAATGAATATGTAAATGGAAAAGGTATGACTCCTAACCTCAAGCTCTCACCTCAGCCGCAATCAGGATATCAATCCCACTAGGGCATGGTGAAAGAGTGAGAAACGTTATGTCTTGAAACTCAGTTCTCAATTTCCCTATTGCAGAGCAGGTTTAACCCCTTGTAACCCTCACAGACATGTTTTATCATCCAGACACCTCATGCATTTATTGCTACGTCTCTTTCTTGTGAGAATCTTATAACTGTACACGTTTCTGCTTCTGCGCTCTGCTAGATTGCAGCCTCTAGTTGGCTCAGCAAGCTCTTTCTCATTTTCTCTAAAGATGGAGCTATTAATTTTGCTTTAGCCTCGTGCCACACGCACAAACACAACTGCCTGCAGAATGAGAGAAGCCCTGGTGTGCTTTCTTGCTTTCTTTCTCTCTTTCTCTCTATATCTCACTCCCTCTCTCTCTCCCCCCCCCTCCCCTGTTATGTGCTGTCTCTTTGTAGTATAGCACTGAATGGACTTAATGCACAGGTAGGGGGGACTTGCCATAGGGAAGATATAAAAGGAAACACATTGAGCTATAAAGCAAAGAGAGAGCAAGGAAGAGCATGTTAGCGTGGATAGATGGTGCGAGAAAGAGCAAAAGGAAATAAAGAGCGAGACAGCTGGTGAGAGATGATGTGTAAGAAGGCAAGAAAGAGAGGGGAAAGTGGGTGGATAAAAAGGACGAGGCTGACTAGAGATGAAGAGACTCAAGAGCAGAGATGGAATAATTCGGAAAGCTTGGAGGTTTAGCCGTGTGAAAAGACCAAGAATAAATCTCTGTGTCAGAAATGTAATTCAAAAACATCTTAGCGAATGTTCCTCACCGTTCTTTTAAGAGAAGGATCTTTTCTGGATTCAGATTGAAGACTTTGACATAGCGAAGGGAATTTAGGTCAAAAGTGTTTTGCTACCCGCTGGTTTGCGACAAACCTTAAAAGATTCATTCCATAGCCACGTTCTTCTTCTTCTTCTTCTTCTTCTTTTCTAATCCTTCTCTCTCTCTCTCTCTCCTGCCACTTTTTCTCATAATTAATGAAGAATATTTGCCTGTCAGAGCTGCTCACAGGATAGTTCAATCAAACGATCCTAACAAGCCTATCATGGAATGAATAATGTTGCTAATGGAGCTTATTTTTGCCTGGTGAAGTCAACACCGGTTGCTTCTTATTAAGGTGATTGGATTACTTGAAAGTGGTTGGATGCTCCTGCAAATATAACAATATACCAAGGATCGCTTTATAACTATGTGCTGATGGGTTTTGACTCAAGTGTCCCTTTTGTAATAATAACAGTGCCACTCTGATGGCTGCGGATTCTGAGTAGCGGCATTACGTTGACACTTTCTTTTGGGAGCTTGCGTCGGCATTCGGTGCTAAGTGCAATAGACATTTTAGCAGTATGGACACTTGTCTTAGGAATGTACTAAAGAAAATGAGGAGGATATTGACTTTTTGTGACTGGTTTGTTTTGGTTTCATCATTACATTGTTTATATTGAAGCACTTAAAAGGACATTAGGCAAAAGACTAGACATTTCTTTCGTACATTCAGGTCTCTGATGGAGTTTTCTCACCTGCCTTGTTTGGGCCAGTTCATTTATAGGTCATTTTACTTCATGGTGCCGTTCATTTGCGAAGGTCTGAACAACAGTCGCACATGAATTTAGACCAAAACGACCATACTGATACCCTTTCTGAATGCACACATCAGACAAAGTGCACATGCCAACAGAAGTTAGTTAGATCAAACTTGCACAGAACTCTTTGTACTAGGTCCAGCTTGAGGTTAGTTCAAGGATCATGATGTTGGACACATCCAGAGATCGTTTGAGATCGGACCGAGACACTTTCTGGATGTGGGCCGAGACCCTTTCTTATGAACTAAGAAATGTCTTTGGGTTAACAGCGAATTAGTCAGCATGAAGTTTAGAGATGGGAAAAATCTATTCAGTTACATATTGCGATACTTTCATGTGGCATCATTATTATTATTTTTTTTATTATTTATATATGTTTAAATTAAAATGTATACTTATAAAATTGTGATACTAACAAAATCGCAATATCTTGGTATCGTGATAATATTGTATCGGGCGATCCCTAATGAAGTTGTACATGCTCAATAAGCGTTCCATTCTGCTCAGTTCACTCTGGGCCGTACTCTACTGTAATCTCCTTTCATCTTTCTGTTTTATTTTTTGAAGCCCATTCGACATTATGATGGCAGGTTTGTTTAATATGTTACCCTAAATATTGCCAAAGTTATGGGCAAAGGCCAATTGTGCTTGGTTCTCTATGTTACAAAGCAAAATTGATTTTATAGGGACCTTTTTAATGTATTTATGTTCTTGCTCCTCTGCCAGTCTCGTTTAACTGACGAGCAAATGAAATATTCTCACGTTACTTTTGGTTCGCTTGGATATTTAAAAAGGTTTAAAATGTGGGCTTAGATAGAGTTAGATGGGCTCAAGATTCAAATAATTGCTATGCACAAACTCCATCCCGGGATCTGTAGTGGCTCGTTGAATATAGCGTCTATAAAAAGATTGACAGAGGCGTATCCGAACTCAAAACTGGGAATCAGTTTTCCAAATGTGTTTTGTCAAAGATTAAATACAATGCATTGTTGTTTATTACGATCAGAAAATCTTTTTAAAAATTGACTATTGCACCTTTGACGCCTACTTTCTAGCTTGCTTTTTAGTCCAAAAAAGTCAAAGCACAAACTCACATGTTCCGTTTGAACACACTATTAAGCAAAAAGCCACTTTTAGACTCTGGTTACTTTAGAGTGCAGATATCCATACCGATGCGGGACTGAAGGTTCATTTGTTATGTTCAGTCAGTTCTTAGTCTTTCTTTTTACTTTATTTCCTTTCCTCCTTTCAATTCCCAATTTTAAGCAGCCGTGCATACGGTTCTCTCTGCTTCTCCACATCCTGCAGAATTTATAACATTGTTAATTGCATTTCTTTCCTTTTTCCCATCTCTCTCCCCCCCCTCTCTCTTTTTCTCACTCTGTCTCGCTCCCATTCCCTTTTTCATCTCGTTTGCCGAGCACAGAAAGAGTGACAGCTTAATCAGAATTAATTGGGCAGTTGCACCATCCAACATCTCCCCTTGCTCTCCTGTAATGTTTTATTCATCTGTAATTTTGTAATGCAAAATTAATTGTATTTAATAATACATCGGTCCTGTATAGGTTGGAGACATGGACGATAGGGCACCATTGATGATAATTTGTGGATTGGCTAATGGAACGAAGTAGAGAAAGAAATAGGTGTACTAGAAAAAAAAGAAGTAGAGCAAATCGTTCAGAGGTGATGTAAATGGCCTGAAACTCGCATCCGCAGAGGAAATCTTGCTAATAATATTAAATGATTAAATGTTAATATATAATCATATACAATGCGATTTATTTTAATGGAGTGCTTATATTAATATGTTCTGAATCTATAAAGAAAAAAGTAAGGAAGGCATGTAAATAGACCGATAAACAGCTTCAACTCCAACCTTTAAAATGTGCATTGAGCAGAGACGGGTAATTAAGTGGGTGACTGCGGTACAGATAGCGGACTCTCTGACTTGTAACGCGTGTATTCTTTTTCTGTGTGTGTGCTGAATTATTCAGAAAGGTAAAACTTGTCAGACAACACCAGAGGGTGTGCGAGTTTCCCCACACATAATGTAACTGCAAGCTCAGGAACGGAGAGGCATTCGCTGAGACATGTGAGACCCCTCCTAACATTCAGCACAGATGAAGTAGTGATGACTAGGGGTTTTGCTGGGATGTGTTTTTCTTTCAGTTACAGCTAGGATTGCAATTCCATCTTTCTTTTTTTAGACTATTGTTCGACAGTGTTGGTTACTACCAGTTATGTTTTTTTGACATTACCAATCTAGATGTACACCGATCAGCCGTAAGGTTTTTAGGATATCGCTATCCCTGACTGTCAGAGCTTGATAGAATGTACAATGATCTGCCATAACATTCGCCCCACGACACATTAACACTAATTGTCAGTTATGTTCCAGTAAAGAGGATTAGGTTAGAGGATCTTGGGCACCCAAGGCTCACCCATCTCTTTAGGAGGTCTTGGACATGAGGTCTTGTGGATTCATGCACCGAGGGATCAGAGTTGCCCAAGTTGCACAAGGGGAACTAGCAATGCAGTGTAATGGCTGATGTGTTTATAGGTCCATTTTCAGGCAATTTATTTTCGTCTGCCCAATTTGGCCACTTACCAATTCCCACCCATGAGCCAGCTCTCCCCATCATATACTGAACCACCTAAGTCTGTGGAGGACAAGCACTAACGCATGCTTCCTGTGAGCCACATTAAGGCAGCCTTTTTGACCTACTGTTCATGTTGCATCGCGTGATTGTGTAAAACATATAGAGAAAAGAGCGCTATCTGCAATCTTCCACTCTAATAAATGGATGAACCTAGTTCCTACCATTTTGCAATCCTGCAGAAGTGATGTATGAAATCGTGCACTGGAGCCATTGTTCTAATGGGCTTCTTCAATGTGAAAATTACCCAGCGATCAGCAGCATCTCCTGCAAATGAGCCAAGAATCTATCTGAGTGCAGGCTCAGGTATTTAGGCCAAGTTTAAAACCATTCTCTGTCTGCTCTCTTTCTTCTATATTTTTAAATTATAATGTTTTCTAATGAACAGGCTGAATTTACGTACACCAGCCTGTTTAAAATTGTAACAAAATCTAAAAAAGAAAAAATAAAAATCTGGATATTTATAAAATCATGATACTTACAGAATTGCACTACAAATTGATTCAGCATCTACTGTACTGTAGGTATTGTGATAATATCCTATATGCCTAATTCAAAGACACCCGAACCTACAGGTTCGATCCATGCAGGCTCCACCCAATAACCCTCCAGAGGTCTATGTGGAGTCATGCCCTGAGGGACCCGAGCTGCCCCCGTGGCACAATAGTGGGCATAATGTTTTGTGTTATTGCTGATCGATGTATGTATGTATGTATGTATGTATGTATATATATATATATATATATATATATATATATATAAAATACTCAAATTCTATGCCTCCTTTTCTGGACATCCCGTATATGTGTGTGTGTGTGTGTGTGTGTGTGTGTCTCCTGCTTTGTATGGTGAACTTGAAGGACGCCAAATACGCTGGCAATGAACACAGTCTCATAGACAGGGACGCATTGTGCTGCTTCTTGTATAAGATGAGAGTTGGAGTGTGTGTGTGTGTGTGTGTGTGTGTGTGGGCGTTTGTATTCCATTGAAAGGCTGGGAGATGAGAAGCTGTTGAGTTCAAGAGACACATGGCCTGTTATGGGGTGTGTGTGCGAGTGTGTATGAGTGTGCATGTGTGTATGTGTGTGTGTGTCTGTGCAGTGATAATTGACCCTCTCTGACACCTACGAAGAGCTCTTATCACCAGAGCAAGCCCTAGCTTGCTGTTAGTTAGTGCTCTCTCTCTTTATATTTTAAAAAAGGTTCTTTTTATAGCAGCAATCATTTCTAACTTTTTTTTTTCCCCCCACTGGTATTCATACGTCCCTTAACAGGCTAGTTTTAAGGCAACCAACCCTATTATACCTTTAAACCATGAAGCCAAAGATCACGGGTTCTAAATCTATCCATTGCAATACTTCACAATTGTAGACGTTTGATTTATCAGTTCTTCTCATGTTAATACACATCAACATTGCGATGGATTTCCCCCCGACAATAATCTATAAAAAAAACTAATTGTATGTGAAAAAACTCCTAAAAAGCTCCTACTCTACTTCAACTTCACTGATTCATGTACTGTACCTTTAACGGTGTGACAAGGAATAAAACAAACAGTATGAGCTGTTATGGGAACATAATCCACAACGGGTTGGCGAGTTACTGTTACTGTTACTGCTGCCACCCCAAAGTGAATTATTTTCCCGATCACTTTCTATACAGCCGCTATAAACAGTCATCCCCTAGGCGGACTTACACAACTTTTTGATCTGCTGCCCCGCACCACAGGGAAAGGATGGATGGATGGATAGATAGAAGATTGTTTGCCATCTTTCACATACAGTACACAATCTAGCAATCACCCAGGATTTACTAGTGTCACAGTAATTGCCTTTTTTTAGGATTTGTTTTACTAACGAGTTTGGATCCCACCTTTCCAGGGATTTACCAGTTTAGCACTTTCCTTTCAACTAGGGATGCACCGATACCACTTTTTTGGAAAACGAGTACGAGTACTTGCATTTCAGTACTCGCCGATACCGATA
>JAQQZS010000018.1:15054897-15070168 GCA_030068045.1 Platyallabes tihoni | reverse complement strand
TCAAAGGCCAAACACATACACACATACACACACACACACACACACACACATACACATACATACATACATACATACATACATACATATATATATATATATATATATATATATATATATATATATATATAAAGAGAGAGACAGGAAGAGAGAGCGAGAGAGAGAGACTGTCCTGCATTTCTGCTGCACCATGGCCTTGTGATTGATGTCACTAAAGGCGTTAGATGACTGCAGGACGCGCGGGGCCAAAATGACAGGCGATTACTCATTTTGCATAATTGAATCCTTAACACCAATCATAAACGTCTCGCTGTGGAAACGTGCCTCCTGGAATATCTGTCGCTCCCAACCCCCTTTTTCAGCATCGGGCCCGGGGGGACGGGACTGCATGCTTAAATAACCCAGTTTATACAGAGAGTGGAAGGGGTAGGGGGGGGGGGATAAGCAGGATGAGAGAGAGAGAGAGAGAGAGAGAGAGATGTGCCAGCATGTGAGATGATGAGTAAAGGAAAGAGGATGAGACTCAGAGGAAGCGATAGAGGTGAAGTGCATTGAGAGAAAGAAAGAAAGAAGGGACAAGAGGGATGTGAGACGGTAAGGACGAGGAAGTGGGAATAAAAGCAAGAAAGAGAGAGAGAGAGGACACAAATGAGGAAAAGTTGGAGAAGATAGAGAGAAGTGATGTGGAATGAACAGAGCAGGGTGAATGGAATGAAAGCAAGCAAGAAAGAAATTGTGAGAGTGAGAGCAAAAGAAAGTGGGAATTGAAGAGAGGGAGAGAGGGTTGAAACAATGAGAACGATGGCATGGAAAGACAGAGAAAAGGTGAATAGAGATAGATAGAGAAGGTAGGATGAGGAAAAGTGAGGAAAGATAAGGAGACAGATAAAGAGAGCTGTGGGAATTAGAGAGAGAGAGGACGGGAAAAGGAGGGTTAGAAACGAAGAGACAGGTTCGTAGTGTGAGAAACGGATGATGGAGCCAGTGAAACTTGGATAAGAGAGCAACAGGGTGAGAGCGAGACAGGACATACTATAGCGGGAGACAGAGAAAGGGAGTAAGGGTGAGACAGGAGGAGAGACAGTGAGAGAGAATTTTAAGAGAGAAACTGTGTGAGGGAGAAAATCAGGTTAGGGCTGAGACGGAAATAAAGAGAAAGAAAGAGAGGGAGTAGTTTAGGGAGACAGGGTGAGAATGAGACAAAGGATGTGAGAGAGAGTAGATGAGGGAGACACAGGGTGAGAGTGAGAGAAGGGATGCGAGAGAAAGAAAAATGAGATGAGGGAGAAACAGGGTGAGAGTGAGACAAGGGATGTGTGAGACAGAGAGAGAGAGTAGATGAGGGTGACACAGGGTGAGAGCGAGACAAAGGATGTGAGATAGAGAGTAGATGAGGGAGACACAGGGTGACAGTGAGACGTGGGATGCGAGAGAAAGAAAATGAGATGAGGGAAAAACAGGGTGAGGATGAGACAAAGGATGTGAGATAGAGAGAAGATGAGGAAGACAGGGTGAGAGTGAGACAAGGGACATGAGAGAGAGAAGATGAGGAGAAACAAGGTAAAGTGAGACAGGAAAAAACAGGACTAAAGTGAGATTGGTAATAGTTTCAAAGGGGAACGACTGCGCCGCAGTGCGACAGAAGATAGCAAGGGGGAATTGGGATGAAAGAGAAAAAGAGTGAGAGTGAAAAAGTTGTTAAGATAGAAAATTGAAACAGGAGATAAGAAGAGAAAGACTAGGTATTGGAGAGACAAGGACGAGAGAGAGAGAGAGAGAGAGAGAGAGACCAGGTGAGCCAGGTGTGTAAGATAATAGATAAGCGTTAGACAGTTGAGCGAGAGAAAGACAGAGTGTGAGAGAGGGATGAGAAAGAGACATGGTCAGAGAGAGAGAGAGAACAAAACAGGAAGACTGAGAAAGAAAGAGACGCACGTGCTCCTCAGAGTTTATAATATGTGTAATCATTAAGAGCGTGTTCAGCTTCTCGGCTCATTCAGCAGCGGAGTGAGCAGAGTCTGAGACTCGCTTCGGAAACTCTCTCATTTTGTCGATTATTCTTCATGCGTGATCGACGTGCACGACTCGTGCATAGTCTTTATTTTTAGAAAAAGCGCCTGACTTTCCTGAAACAGCCTCGGAAAGCGACGAGGTTTGTTCGAGTTAGCATGATTTTGAAGCGATCAAAGATTTAAGGTGACCTCCGGGTCGTTTCGTCAGACAGCGAGGAGACAATTAACATCCAACTGCCCGATTAAAATGCAAATGAATACGCTCTGTTCATGGTCCATAAACACAAAAATGTGATTCAAAACCACCATAAAGGACATGCTGATTGGTGGAAAATGAGAACGGTATAGCTGACACGTTGGTTAATCTTTTGCCAATATACAGTATTTAGCCTAATACCTTATATCACATATATACTCACACAGGAGGTTTCACTTCGTCTTCCTCAGTGCTGTGAGCGAATATTTTCTTCTTCTTCCTCTTCTAATTATTATTATCTCGCACCCCCAGGGTCAAGGGTTCGATTCCCACCTCAAAGTATAGTCAACATTGGCCCATGATATAGTCTCCTTGCACATCCAGTTGCAACCCAACGTTATTGAATACCAGCCTCAAACTCTGAAATGACAGCAGAAGGGGCAGAATTTTCTGTATGATTTCTCACTCAGCACCATCGAATTAGTCTTTCTTACTGTATCTCGTCATAGTCAGCAGTGGAACACGTTGTTTTCCGAATCTGTTCCATGGCCTGGAAATGGTGTCACTGGCAACTCCAAACTGTCTGGCGATGCATTGATGCATATCGGATGGCCCTCTCTCTGCTAGCATTGTCTAAACGGATCATCATCGACGTCTATACCGCCTTGTCTGTATACAGGACTAGAAGGCGGCCTGGAGCCGATATCAGGTGATTTAGAGTACGAGCCAGGGTACACCATGGACAGGATGCCAATCTGTCGCAGGGCTCACACACCTAAACGAACTCATTCACACACTACAGGCAATTTGGGAACGCCAATCAGCCTAACCTGCATATCTTTGGACTGTGGGAGGAAACCGGAGTACCCGGAGAAAACCCACCAAGCACGGGGAGAACATGCAACCTCCATGCACACAGAGACGGAAATCGAACCTGGGTCCTGGAGGTGCAAGGCAGCAGTTCGAACAGTTGGTACCTCTGTACTACAAGGTTAAAGGTTACTCAAGGGTTACTTTGATAACAAGGCATGTCAGTTGAACATATTCACATGGTAAATTGCATGGTAAATTGCACGGCACTCCTTAAGAAGATAAAGTACGATAAAGTAACACTGTATTCTAATTTTACCTTACCTGTGATCCTATTGTAAAAAGGCAAAGAAAACTATTAATTAGATTTCAGATTTTCAATACAGTACAAATTTCTATAGTATTATTTTTGTTTATCGTGCAACGTTTTATTTTATCCAGGAGGTACAGTATTAATAATATTATTATTAGTCTCGTGTCTCTCCGGTCCTCCTCCTTTACACACCCTCATTGACTCTTCTGTTCATATCATTGCTGGAACCATACCTAAACAATCATTTGCCCAATTTAACATGGCAGCAGACATCATTACGCTTGCACATCGACACATCAACAGTATGTACAGAAAATTCAGTCGCTGATTCAGATAAAGCTCCTCTGTTGTTCTTAAGTTTCAAAGAAGGACATTATAATATTCTCGTCATATTTCTATATTTTTTATGGTCCTTGAATGGTATTCCGTAGTTTCTGTAGCTAAAACTGTATTACTGTACCTCACTCGTTGTGCGTTACAGTAAAGGTCATAACTCATATAAATAGGGGGAAAAATTTGTAAATCGGAATTCCTGCTCGGAAACTTGACTCGAGCTCATCAACCAACAGGCGACAGCAAATTACCGCTGCTTCTCAGGAACATGAATTCATCCATGTTTTTTGTACTTAGTAACTCAGAGGTCAAAAACGACATAATTACGAGCTACAAATTCGAATCGGACACGGCACAACTGTCCGGGATCTGAATACAGATGTGCGCAGTTTCAGTATGAACACCCCCTACATGGTCCTATGTATATAAATTGCTGTATTTCTGGAATACTAAGTGATCACAACAAAACACATGCGCGCGCACACACACACATACACACACACACACACACACACACACACACACACACACACACACACACACACACATTATAATTCTCCTCATGTATGCTTTGTGCTCGTTTTTATCAATCCCGCATACACACTGGAGAATTGTAATGCTGATGTTCCTCTATATGCTACTTGCGAGAAATGTGGCGTAGTCTTGTGTCATATAATGTGATAAATTCATCCATGTACTTCAGTTTTCATGTGTGTGTGTATGTTTGTGTGTGTGTGTTGGCGCTCAGCATGCTGTCACACGCTGAAAGGACAGCCTGCTGTTAGAAGCTCCCTCGGCCTGGGTTAAAGTACAAACACAAAGACTCTAACACTGCTCTCAGCAGGAACACCAGCTCATACATACACACACATACACACATTGAAAGAGAGAGAGAGAAAGAGAGAGAGATGCACAATATAATTGGCAGGGCTTTGTTCATCTCCATAACAGCCATGCTCTGGAGTGTAGATGTTCATTACTTTAGGTTTTCATAGAAGCCTCATTTGTTACTGAAAAAGGCTGAATTTTAGAAATAGACTGGTTTATTCTGTTCAGTACAAACGTCTCTCGCTGTGCATCCGGGATAGATTGTGTGAACAAAAGCTCATAGCTAAAAGAATACTCACACGGTTTATGAAAATAGTGTAAAAGTTATGGTTTCATAAACAGACTTAATACTAATCTGGTACAGTGGTACCTTGGCGTACGAATGCCCCGGCTTGCAAATTTGGCAAGAAATTTGCCTCGGAAAATTTCCAGCATACGAGCGACCGATGCGGTTGCACATACTTCCGGTTGCACGAACTTCCAGTAGCCAATCAAAACTCGTTTGTGTCAGTGGAAAGTCAAGTGAAGCAAGTTTACTTTTATTTATTTATTAATTTCTTTCATTTTGTGCAATATGTAGTACCATGTTTCCCAAAAATGTTCAAATCAAGGACAGTAGCAAGAAGAAAACTGAGCCACTATAATTTTTTTTAACACATCTGGTGCCAAGAGAAATCATAAATTAAGGTTAAGTGAGGTTTAATGTCTATTTATTTGATAGTTTACTTAATTTACATGAATAATTTTTTTTTATAGTTCATATATTTAAAAATATTATTATAGTGTTGGTAATATTGGTAATATTTTTGAGTGGCTAAAACAGATTATCAGCATTTACATTATTTCCTATGGGACAATGCGTTTCACAATATGGAGTTTCGCCACCGGAACAGATTCAATTCATGGGCCGCTGTATTCATCATACCACCGTACTAGTATCTATAAGCTTTACTTACCAGTTAACAACATTAACATAACATAATATGAGCAAAATCTCATCTGAAAAAAATTCTAGTTGAACATGAAATTTTTGTCTGTTCCTTTAAGAGTTTGCCGTTAGCTTGCCGCTTCCTTACCCGCACACGCGTCCCATCGCTAAACCTCAGCACGTAGAAAGAGGTAAAGATGAGAGGTAAAGATTTGTTCTTCAGTTCCTTGTCTGGCTCAATTCTAGCGCTGTCCTTCCAGCACTCAAACATTAATGCTGTTTGCTTTCAGCGAGGGCCTCATTTCCCATGTATAAAAATTTATGATGACATTTTCTACATTCCATAAAATATTCATAAATGTCATTAGTAATATCGTTCATAGATCATTTAAATTGATCTCGGTGTCTGTGCGGGAGTACCGTGTGGATGTTCGGTGATCAGTACGAGAAAGAAAGAAGCACTGGATAAGAGCGTCTGCCAAATGCCTAAATGTAAATGTAAGCACTGTGTTTCAGCTAGAGAGAGAAGGAAAGCCACAAATCGAGCACGACGGAGAATACGGACTTTGGAAGGAGTGCAGCGAAATGCAGTTTACTTTAATATTCTGCTCTTTGTTTGTCTTTTGTTATTGAAGCTCTTGTTATATTAAGTTACATTATGTATGTTCATGTCAAACCGGGACTTTTCATTGTGCAGAATAACTAGCATGAATATAGTTATGAGAGTAAAATCTAGATTTATTTCTCGATATAATCTCCTGCTACACTAATGCACTTATCCCAGCGTATCACTTAGTGCTTGGATACCATCAAGGTACGAAGTTTCTCACGACGCTGAGCCATGATCAGCCTGCCTGAGTCATATCTGAAACGCTGGTCTCCCAAGAGCTCCTATAAAGCCCCAACCATGTGGAAATAGCTTGAAGAAGAGTTAGGACTGAACTGGGGATGTGGCGATAACTCCCAGACACGTTCCTGTAATGTGCAAGAGTTTCATCACATTTACATTTAGGCATTTGGCAGACGCTCTTATCCAGAGCGACTTACAAAAAGTGCTTTAAAGTTTACATCACTGGATACATACTTACACTGGGTTAACTAGGTTAATAAGTAAGTGCCATTAGTCCAACACAACTGTGAAGAGGGTTTTTTTTTTTTTTTTTCCCCTTTCCTTTCCTTTTTTTGTGGGGGGGGTTAGGGTTTAGTCCAAGTACTGGAGAAACAGATGCGTCTTGAGTCGTCGTTTAAAGATAGTCATAGTCACCATATCATCACCATATTGTGCTTGAAGTCTTTTTCTAAATGTCAATCAGTTTTATGCCTCCATCCATTAAACTTTTCATCATAAGTCCAAAGTTTCACTAGAACGACCCTCATGGTCATCTTTCTAGTTAAGATGATTTATTTTATAATGAAATTTTCCATGGTTTGGCTTAAACTTCTTTTACTGTTATGTTGGTCTGTTATTATTCCAGTTAATGGTTTCCTACATCACCCACAAGGCTGATAGTGGAGCCAGTGAGATTTAGCCCGGGCTTCATTTACACCTCTAAATAGAATCCAAAATCCGATTGCATCATATAGGAAGTGAATTTCTATACAGTACATACAGTGAACAACACACCATGCTGCCGGCACGAGAAGACGAGGAACAGCGGGAGCTTTCACACACACGCACAGCACACACTCTTAATGCATGTAATGTGTCCACACACACACACACACACACACACACACACACACACACACAACACTCTTCATAATCGCCTACACAGAAAACAGACATGACTGTGTGTGTGTGTGTGTGTGTTATCGCAGTCACATCTACAATTCACCCGGACTTGGACAGGTGTCAAAAAGATTTACCTTGAAAAAAAATATAGGGAAAAGAATCACATCGAAAGTGATTTATGTTGGAAAAGTAATTTTTTGGTCAGAATCATATGCTGTATCTTTTTTTTTTTGTATCACAAAGCTATTCACCTCTTAAATCTGAAAACTTTGGCTTGCTATTGATTTAGCTAGATACAGTAGCATTCTAATAAGGGAGCTAATCCCCAGAGTATGCTAGCTAAACATAGAACTTGCTAGCTAATGCTATGTTAGCATAAAGAAAATAAATATAACATGGCTAGAATTTACATGGCATACTGTACTGTATTATCAAAAAAAAAAACAACAACCAATAAATAAGAAGAGCATTCAAGTCAAACTGAGACTTTTGATTACACAGAATAACAGCACAGCAAAACTACCTTTATTTCTCTATATAATCCCCTGCTACACTAATGCACTTATCCCAACGTTTCACCAGTGCTCGTATACCATTAAGGCAGAGTTTTCTTAGTATGTTTCTTAGTTTCTTAAGAAACATACTAAGTTTTCTTAGTATGCCAGGGCCATGATCTGCCTGCTTCATGTCTGAAACACTGGCCTCCCAGGAACTCCTTTAATCAGAACCAGATTTTGGTGTTTTGGTGATGGGAGCTTTCACAGATGACAAAACGCACACACACACACACACACACACACACACACACACACACACACACACAGACAGACAGTCATGTCTGTTTACCAAAAAATAATTAACAAAAAATGGAATAGGATGTGGGGTATTATCAAATAAATATGGCTGTCCTGGTGTTCGGTGCTCTGTAGCGCCAACCAGATGGCAAAAGTACAAAGAGAAGATGGCTTGAATGTAAGGGGTCCAGAGAGATTTTCCAATCCCTTTTCTTCACTCTGGATATACTGTATACGGTTTTTAAAGGGTGAGCTGGGGAGCACCGATAATCCTATCAGCAGTGCAAACTGTCTTTTGTAGTGATGTCTGATTTTGTAGCTGAGCCAAACCAGTCAGTTATTGATTGGTGTGCAAGACTGAATGGGGGATGCGGCAATGCCAGTTCCTGTAATATGCAAATGGTGCTGGTGAATGATTTTGCGTACAGTTCCCAAAGACAGATACGTCTCTTCTGCAAGTTGGTGACGAGTTATCTGTTGATTTTCAAGGATCAGGTATTAGACACACTGAATGAATGACTGCAGTGGGCTCCGAGCCACCTTGGACGGAAGGTTCATGAACATACGGCTTTCTTTTATTTCAAGGTTTGCTGCTTTACTGTACTTGAAGTCTTCTGTAAATGTGAATCGCTTATATGACTTCATTCAACAAAGTTTTCCTTTACAAGTCCCAGTTTGACTTGAATGCCCCTCGATTCACATCATTTGTTTTCATGCTTTTTCATGTGATAGTTACTTTGATTTGGAGTCTCTGATTTCTGACTTTATTTTCGTGTCAGCACGCAACTGTGGCATTTTAAAATCTGCGACTGGGATCATGCTATTATCATATATACGATCTATTACCTCACTGACATAAACTTACAGAACAGCAAAACGCACATGTTCCCTGCTTTCTAAAGGTCATATGATCTTTCATTATGGCATTAATCTGAATATGATAATAGTGCGGTTGTGCTATTGCACATCGCAGTTATTGTGAAATATGGCACTCTGACATTAAGGTATTCAGTAGCATTTGAACCAAATCATAATACACTCCCAAAGTCATAACACTCTCAGAGAGGTTAAAGGCGTATATCTCTCTATCTCTGTCTTTCTGTCTCTCTCTTTCTCTTTCTGGAAAAACGTGACCCAGGGACGGTGTCCGATGCAATTACAGTGAAACTGATTGACGGAGAGGTCAAATTATCACTGCGATGATTGTCCTTTGTCTGAACGGGGAGCGTGACATTCTGCTGTGATTAAAGTGTCAGAAAGAAAGTGACAGTATAGTCAGACTAAAGGAGAGGTGAGGAGCAAAATACATCGACACTCAGAGTTCAGGGGTAAAAAAAAAAAGAAAAAAGCTTGATCTGTGCTGTACTTTCTGATTAAAATGTCATTCCTTGTTCTTTTTGGCTTTTTGTTCTTGATTTGAATTTGGGATGTAGGGCTGGAGTGGGCCAGCAGTCATTGCCAGAACAGGTGTGGATTCCTACTGTAGTTACACTGTAAATCCATTCTATTTACAATTATGAACCTGTGTGACATAAAGTTCATCCGAGACGGCTTTATTATATTTATCATATTCTATCAGTTACCTTTTTTTGTTTTGTGCAAATTCCAGGTTCTTATTAAATCTTTGTGCTATTTTGGGTTGAAAATGTGCCTCCATCTGCACTCATGCAAGTAGTTATAATATTAAATGGTAAAGGAGAATTTCTTAAGATGAGCTACAGCTCCCTGCTCATGTGCTCATTTCATGGCACTGAAATGTTTCGTCTCAATTTTGAGAGAAATCTGAACTGAGCATGATGAAGACAAAAATCTAATCAAAAAAAGAATGGGGAATTTTTTTTTGCTCATCATTTGCAATCAGTGGCTTGAGAGCTCATAACGACAATTTGCCAAAAATTGAAAAAAAAAGATGACATTTTTCTCCCCCCAGTGAGATTTGAAATTTACTTATTAAAATCTCAGAGTGTAACTACAAGCCACCAATAGGAGGGCATCGGCATAGAGTGACGCAACACTCATGGGAAGCTACACCAATCAGCCATAACATTAACGCTGTATAACATTAACATGTTAATATTGATTATCAATTGTATACCAGTAAACTGGTGACAGGATCATTGGTACCCAAAGCTCATTTATGCCTGTAGGGTGAAAAAGGTAGGCCATTCAGTTTCGATCCTACAGAAAAGCTAATGTAATGCAACACAAGTCACGTACAAAAAAAGTAAGTGCAAAAAAAGTCAACCCTACAACCTACAACATATTATCTCGTAAATGTGCATATCTATCTATCCATCTATCCATCTATCTATCCATCTATCTATCTATCTATCTATCTATCTATGCATGCTCCCAAAATTACAGCTAACATCAAACAGTGTAGTACAGTCCTAGAGATCTTAATCACCTGCATGCTGGTTTATATAAAGCATTTAATACTCTCCCTAGTCTGCACCTCATTGGAAAGTTCCTACAGTTTCCAGTGGATGTTCATCAAATATAAAGCCGTGGTCACACCAGTATGTATTCTTTCAATTAAGAAAGCTTTTGGAGGCAAATGTTAAATAAACCAGCTACTTTCCGTCCATCAGAATGTGCCACATGTATATGTGAGATGCATTGCTCAGTTCCTCTCGTTGGTTACAAATGGCAAGAAACATTTTTAACAGAGTTTATGGTCCAGTAATGGCATTTTTCCACTACTATTACTTATACACATCTAAAAATATCTCTAACCTGGTTAAAGCTCCTCAATCCTATCACATAAATCCCAGTTCCCACTTTTACGATTTTTTGCCACAGTTCACTAAGTGTTCAAAATCAGTGCTTGACTTGGCTCTGAATGACGTGGACAAGACCAGGTTTAAGATAAAGTATGTTGTGACAAGAATTCGATAAGGTACGGGCACAGATAAAAGGGCACATTTTATAGAAATCCCTATTCAATAGTAATTTTTTTCAGAATTTTCAGTGCTGAGGGAATAGTTTAGAGTGTGCCACCTGCAGGAGCATAGAGGAACGGCAACATTTTACCCCCACAAACGCAAACTTCATCTTCTATACCCGGAAGATGTACTTCTGTACAGGGTCAGAAGACTCATTAAAAGGAACGTGTTAATGTAAACCATGTAGCCACCACTAGTGCTGTTATAGAAAATTACTCAACAAATATTGACCAATCGGAATTATGAATTCAACATGAATCCAATTCTTAGGAGTTTACTGAGCATATTTTGAACTACAGTCGTGTGCAGTCTGTCCTGCAAGTGCTCAGGTGCTCGTAGCGTAGCAGATCACGTCTTCATACACTCAGGATACCCCACACACACTCACAAACATACAACACATACTGTACTGTACACGTTTACACCCAATCGTATTCATGAATCATAAATCCTCTTCGTAATCTCATTTCTCCTAATTTATCTGAATTACGTACAGCTGATCAAGTCGTGTTCCGGTGATGGCACAAATACTACACAGAGGGAATTCATTCCTTACACTCTTCCACATAATCATGATTGCAGCCACCCACCAAACCATGCACATGCAAACTTCACATTCACAATCACCCACACACATACACCAAACAAGCAGAGAAAGTCTCTCTCTCTCTCCCTCTCTCTACTTTTATAACACATGCACACACAAGCCCACAATGCCGTGTGTTTTATTTTTTATCATTCCTCCAAATGAATCCAAATGAATTCGGTTTGCAGGCAGAAATGTAAGACGCTGGAAGCAAACATGCTGTTCTGACTCTGGGAACAAAGCCAGGCTCTCAACTACTCTATTTACTGTGCAATCTCAGTACACAATCACAGCCATATTTCTCCAGCGTGTATCAAACGAAGTCTTGCGTTCAGCGATTTTTATTGCAAATTGTATACGTGCATACATGCGTGTGTGTATATATAATATATTTAATATATACCGGAGACTTATGGGTGTATACTGTATATAAAATACATTGATCAGGCATAAATAACAGTTAAGTCACCTGCCTAATATTATGTAGGTTCCTCTTGTGTCTCAGATGGCGGCATGGTGGCCTTGCGTCTTCACGTTCCGGGTTCGATTCCCGCGTCGGGTCTGTGTGTGCATGTTTTCACCATTTGTTGGTGGGTTTCCTCAGGGTTCTCCGGTTTCCTCCCCCAATCCAAAGACATGCAGATTAGGCTACCTGGCGTCCCCGTATTGCCCGTTTGAGCATGTGAATGTTGACCGGAGGTCCTACCACGGTCGTACAAAAGGGAATAAAGACAATGATTTCCACTTGTATACATGGTCTCTTGTTGGACTACAGAGGTTCCTGGATGGATGGATGGATGGATGGATCAGCCATAACAGTGAAATCACCCTCCTAATATCATGTAGGTCCTTCTTGTGTCATCAACTCAACCCAAAACCATCAAGGCAAGGATTTTACAAGACCTAATACGGTGCGCTTTCGTATCTGTTACCAAGGTTTTAGCGGCAGAGCCTTTAAATCCTGTGAGATATGAGGAGGGGACGTTTTAGTCCAGCACATCCCACAGATGCTCGATCAGATTGAGATCTGGGGAATTTGGAGGCCAACTCTTTGTCAGGTTCCTCAAACCGTTCTTAAATGATTTAGCAGCGCAACAGGGAGAAATATCCTGCTCAAAGAGGCCACTGGCATGAGGGAATACTTGGTCTGCAACAATTTGTGGTAGGTGTTGCGTATTAAAGTATCAACCATACACATGAATGCCTGGACTCAGGGTTTTTCAGCACAACATTGCCCAGAGCATCACACTCCCTTAGCTGGCATGCCTTCTTCATGTAGTGCATCCTGGAACCATCTGTTGCCCAGCTAATTGACATCCACACGCACACAGTCATCATTAAAGGTGATCTACTGTACCAAACCAGGCCACCTTCTTCCATTGCTCCATGGTCCATGTTTGACGTTCATGTTGGAGCTTTCAGCAGTGGACAGAGGGTCAGTCTGTTGCTACGCAGCCCCATACACAGCCAGATGTGTTATATATATAGCTATATAAATATTGGAATATGCAGTATTATTTAATGGCCTTCGTTTGTGTGAAGTATCTACAGTATGCAGTTTGCTGTCTGCTCTCTGCTCTTAATGGTGTGTACATAATAAGCTATATTATAGTTAGCGATGTTAAGTCTATGGAAGTGAAATGTTGTACAGAGACAGCGCTAATGTGCTAATTGTAATTTTTACTTCACACATCATAAATCCACATCTGTTCAGCTTCGTTTATTTGTCTTAGTTGTAACGGTTGCTTGTAGTAAGTACAGTTTTAAGTGTGACTAAAACGATGAGGTTGAATTTATGGATAGGGGGCTCCCTTTTCCACTAAACCCTCCCCTTTCGCATCTCCATTTATTCTTCTTTCAATTTTTATCAGAAAAGAAAGCCTTTTTCTTTCCAACCCTCCCTTTTCTTTTATACTTACATTTATACTACTATTTCCCCTATTAATTAGATGTCACTCCATTTCCTCTGTTCCTATTAAGTCTGAGATATAGTAGCTGATAAACTTTGCGTTACGTTGCGAATGTATTTCTTCACATAATTCCCTGTACGCTATGCGTATTACCAGAGGGTTCCAATAGGGGGCGCACCAGACAATTCAATTAGCATGAAATAAACAAACATGGCGACACTCGAGGAGCCTAGTTTCCATGTCGGTGTTAAAGATAGTACTTATGTTTTGGCGTGCGTTTATGCCAGCGTCGGCGGTAATTGCGAATCCGGTCGCTACAAATTCTCCTCAAAACTTTCCACCATTTTTTTACGTGCCTACCGAGTACACCGCCCCTACCATTTAGATGCATATTGCATCTTGCAGGAATTTTGTGTTAATTTCTATGGACGTACATAAACACCAAGCGAATGCAGGATACCTGCGGCTGCCATCACATTTACGGGTACGCGTAGTTAAAACCTAGCCTTACTCCTCTTTCTATTTCCACCTACACGTAATTTACGTCGGTTTCTTTCACCCCATTTGGCTGATGTTTTCCTTCAAAGTGACTTACAGCTCACAGAGGATACGACTAGGCAGTAGGTTAAGGGCTTTGCTTCGAGGATTTGAACTCACAAATTTCTGCCCTTTGTTTTTCTTTCCTTTCCTTTTTTACTTTCTTTTCCCTTTTTGGTCCTTTCTGCTCTTTTCCTTTTTGTTTTGTTTCCTTTCTTTTGATTTCTCTTCCTTTTCATCCTTTTTCTTTTCTTTTTTCCTTGCTTTTTGTTTCATTTCTTTTTCTGCTGTCTGCTTTTTTCCTTTTATTTCCCTTCCTTTCCTTTCCTTTCACTTTCCTTTTTTTCTGATTTGTCATTTCCTTTAATTTCCTTTCCTTTGTTTTTATCTTTTCTCTACCTTTATTTTATTTTATTTCATTTCCTTTATTTTGTTTTTGTTCATTTTCTTCTGTTTCCTCTTATTTCTTTTCATTTTCTCTCCTTTCTTTTTTCACATTTCCTTTCTGTTTATTTTGTTTTTTTTATTTTTTAATCTTTTATTTCCTTTCTTTTCCTTTTTGTTCCTTTGTGTTATTTTCCTTTATGTTTTGTTTCCTTTCCTTTGATCTGACTTCCATTTCATCCTTTTCTTTTTTTCTTTTTGTTTATTTTTTTCTTTCTTTTTTTTTAATCATTTTCCCTTTATTTCCTTTCAGATTTTTCCAGTCTGTTTCTCTGCCTTTTGTTCTGTTTATTTCATTTCCCTTACTTAGTTTTTGTTCTTTTTCTTCTATTTTCTTTCCTTTCCTTTGCTTATTTTCTTTATCTTCTCTTCTTTTCCTTTTTCTTCTTTTCCTTCCCTTTTCTTTCCTTTTTGTTCCTTTCCTTCTCTTCCTCCCAGCTGAGACCATTGTAATGTACTGAGAGCTCTCAGAGGACCCACAGTCCAAAGTGCTTTCTGTGTGTGTATGTGTGTGTGTGTGTGTGTTTGTGTCTGCCCCTGTGTGCGTGTATGTGTCTATTAATAACCAACATTAAGCATCTGGCTCTTTAGGGAGCAGCTATTGTAAAGATGAAGTGCTGTGAGGTCCAGCACAATGCTGTCTCATTACTGCAGGCATGCGCGTACAGACACACACACATACAAGCTCGCAAACAAATGCACACACTCTTACTCTCTCACACACAGGCAAGGTGGCCAAACGCTTACATTTTTATTATCCTTTTCCACTGTATTTGACAGGGGGTCATCTTTAGTGACCCAAATCCACATGCATTTGCATTCTAGTCTAACACACCCACACGCACACACACACACACACACACACACACACACACACACACTGTGGTAAATTGACTAAGCTTGGTG